>VYXD01004010.1:67854-80114 GCA_013397195.1 Hylia prasina
AGGGGCCCACCCACAGCCCCGTTCTGGGATTCTACGCTTCTATTAGGTTACTCAGAAAAAGCTGGGGTTTTTTAAATCAGCTTGTGCCTAAACTCGTGACTTGAAACAGGATTGTACCTGGGTTATGGCAACAGCAGAACGAGGCAGCACCTGTGCTCTCAGCCTACAGGTGCTACTGCTCAAAAACCACATTAACAAAATAACTCTTAAAAAGTAGGTTTTGGCTCTTTAGAGCAAAGAGCTTAGAGTTCCTTAGAGCCAAACCCCCCACCCCTCAAAAGAAGGTCTCTAGATTCCATATTTATTATTTTCATTAAGAGACTAGAAAAGCACACAGCTAAAATTGTGAATATGTATAGAGCAGTAAAAGAGTGGGGAAAGGGCAGGAATAACAAAGAAGGGGGAAACACAAATTAAAAACAATGCGTGACTGCAGAGCATGGAATTGTCAGGGCAAAGTCACTGTTCACAAAAAGCGCAGGCTGCCCCAAGGATGAACAGGCAGAGCTCAAAACAACAGCCTAAAGCTAAAACCTGCAAACCTGACTTTTGGGGAGTGCATCAGCACTGCCCTCACAGGAACGATGTGGGGGGAAGGCAGGAGACTTAGGAGTCAGACCAAGGGGAAGCCTCAGTGTGAGCCTGAGCAGTTGGCATGCTGGGGGGCCACCAACTTTACGTCTGTCATTAGTGATAAGGTTTAACTGAATTAGGTGGAAGCCTCAAAAATACCTCACCTTCTTCTTTGAAGAGGTTTTGAAGTAAGCCTCTGTTTGTCTTGCATACAACGATTCGTTTGAAGCTCATGAGTGTGCTTGCTCACATCTGCTCCCAGCAGCATTTCCTCTGCCCATTAGCCAGCCATAACAGGATAAATAATGACCCCAGAATTATGGAAGGGACAGAGGGGAATGGCACTTTTATTTCAAGCAGGAGAGCCAAAGGAGATCAAATAAATCAGTAGGTACATCTGCTCAATGTCCCAACGAAAACCAGAATATAAAGTCACAACCACTCCTGACTTCCAGAGCACCCAATCGTGCCTTTGCAGGCACCTTTTAACACTTTTCTTTAGCACCAAGGCCACTTAAGAGAGTGAAATCTAAGCTCTGGCTTCTCCTTTCAAAAGGGACCAGAAGCACTACTCTGCCTGAACACAACACCAAGATACTCTTTCTTAGGCAAAAACTAAAGCTCTTAAAAAGCTAACAACACAGGACAATCCTCCCTTTGAAATGAAGAATATTGATGCAGCTCTACAGAAAGCAGCTATTTTAACTTCAGCCAAACTATCCTGAGACAACCAGCTGAGAGTGCAGGAGCAGCAGACAAGGCAGCAGCAATCCCAAGTGCGTCTTCAGCTCCTCACTAACCTCTTGTAAACCTTCCTAAACTGTTTTCAGATGCTTTGTGTGGGAAATAGATTTGTAGAGAATTCTCAAAATTGCCTTGAAGAGCTGCAAAGAGGGTTCCAGCAAGTCTGTTACTGCCCCAACTTGCTTCTGCCATGGCATTGAAACAGATCGGGTTACGTGTTTGATAAGTAAACAAACCAATGCCACATCCACTGCACTGATATGCTAGCTAATCACTGGCTTCTATCACTACCAGTGACATTATAAGCCAAAAAATGGTTATAATATATTGTGATTAGGAAATAGTTTGGCTTCTGATTGTGATGGCGTAAATTATGACATCTCTATTGTCTCACCCTTCACATGAGACTGAAAATAGAATAAAAGTCTTTAAAACACCTCTCAGTTGCCCTATCTCTAGATCAAAAAAGGGCCTAATCCGACAGCTTTGCTTATGTAAAAAAACCTAACATCAACATATTTCTAGCTTCAAAGAAATCTCTCATCAAATAATCTTTCTCACATGTTCCACCTGAGGTTTTCCTTCAAAATAAGGTGGTTTCCTTTCCAGATTCATTTTAAAACTGTAGATCATCATCTCACAGGTACTCATGGATATTCTTCCACTACAATTTGCTGCTTCTCTGCCAGGCCGACAAGAAGTTATCCTTCAGCTCTTGTTCCACGCTTCCCAGTGACCTTGAGAAAAAAGAAGTACAGCTCTTACTCAGAATCATTGCCACAGGTTTGGTTCACTACTGGATTAAGTGTTCTGTAAGTAACAGGAGATGGTCCTCAGCCTATTGGAGCTGATTTGTCTATTCCCTGTTCTGCTTTTTCAAACCCTCAAACCACTGTTTGAAGCACTTCTGCAGATCTACAATACAAGCGCAGTTTCTCCAAAGGCGACATGTCCCTGGCTCCGTGCAGCTGCCACCCTTCGGCAGGGGGATGGCAAAGGGAGCTGTGGTGACACCAACAGGGGGTCACACAAACGCTGAAGAACCTCAGGGCTGGGCCCTGCTGTTTGCAGGGAGCAAACTGCCAAGCATGGACTCTTTCTCTGCAAGGAGACAAACCGTGACAAAGAATTATGAAGCTGGGATATTCCGAGCCCCAAACCTGCCCAAGTCTGCACCTGCTGCACAAATCTGAGGTCAGACAGGACACGAGTCCACACCCAGCACAGGCTCAGAGAAGGCCCAGCTGCTCATTTCCAGCAATGACCAAACGCCCAGTCCCAGTGTCCATCAGGCCCTACTCCCCTCTGCTGTGAATCAGCACCACCTGAGACATGTTGGCAACCCTGGACTGGCCAAATATCCTGGACAAACCCAAACTGCCAATATCTGATTTCTCTGCCCGCCCAGGGCACACCAAGGAGGGTGTCTCCCACTCTCCCAACAGGGACCTCTTCACTCCACACCCCATTCAGCAAACACCACCCTAACCCTGGGAAAGCAAAGACAAGAGATATTTCAAAAACATCCCTGCCTTGATCCCCAAACGTGGGCCAAAGCCCTTCCCACCACGCTCTTGGCCTTTTCCCAGTCTGAGTAACTCTGGAAATGTGCATCCAAATCTAGGTCAGACAGACAGCAATGTTTTCTTCCCACCAAACGCCGCAGCCCCAAGCACCGGGAGGCTGAGGATGCTCTAAATTGCAATTCACAGCCCTAGGGAACCCTGCATGGAAAAGCCAAATGGTTTGCGTGCAGAGAAAACAAAAGTCACCATTTCTAATAGTTAAAATGTCAGTGGAAGTTACTGGCAGCTTATGAAGCAAGCTTCATATACTTACATATACTTACATATACTTACTGAAACAGCAATTTCAGGTTCCTTCTTTTTGGAGCCCAGCTTCAAACGGCAAACTTTGCATGACTGCTCCTGAGAGAAACAAGTGGAACTTCAGCTCAGGACAGCGAATCCCTCTCCTACGTCCTGGTTCACCTGGCCGAGGACCCGCAGTACTTCCGTCTCACCTCACTCCCTGCTTTGCACGTTCATACTAATAAAAGAAACACCCAAGCTCTGCCTTCAGCCCCAGCCACCTCCTCCTTGCGCCCCCCACACTGCTCCTCCTGCTCCCCTCTGCTGCGCTGCCCCTTGGCACAGGGCCGGACTGGGACAAACCCCAGCGTTCGTTTCCTAGGGAAAGCTCTGCCGGGCGGCCCCGCCGTGCAGGCCGCAAGCCCCAGCGCAGCCCCACAGCTACTTCCGGGTTCCGTGCCAGCGCTCGGACAGCCTTCATTCGCCCGGCGCCCCCAGCGATATCCCCGCTGCCTTTTCCAGAGTCGCCCCTGCAGGCGTCGTCCCCCTCTCCAGGGCTTTTCCCGGGCCCTGCCGGGTCGCCGGTCCCCGCTCACCTTCAACGCGGCTGCAGCCACAGCAACCTCTCGGGTCCTCCATTGTACCGCCACGCCCGTCGACGGCCGCTACCGCAGCCGGGACCCGCGCTACTCCCACGCTGCTCCTGGCCACCGCGTCGGCGGCAGCGGCACCGCAGCTCCGCACTCGGGGCACAGCAGGCGCACACGGGCGGGACCGGCACGGCCGCCCCAGGAATAGTCGCCGCGGCTCCTGCCCTGCAGTACCGGCTGTTCCCCACAGGGCCGCAGCACTCCGCGAAGGAAGGCCACAGCGCATGCGCATCACCGGGGCGCTGTTCCGCCCTTAGACGTCTCGTGACGCGAGGCGCCAACCCGCCACTACGCATGCTCACTGCTGTTTCCGCGTCGTCCTCAATGGCCGCGTGACATACGGCTCTCCGCAGTCAGTGCGCATGCGCGCCCTGCCCGCTGCAGCACAGCGCTCTACCCCGCAGGCGTCCCCATCGAGCCTCGCGAGTCAGCGCGTATGCGCCGCCTCCTGCTGCAGTACCGCATTTCGGCCAGCAGGCGCCAGCAGCGAGTCACGCCGAAGTCTCCGCGCTCCGCTCCCGTCCCGGGGGAACACGGGGGGACCGCGCGCGCGACCGCGGTGGCCCCGGGCCGTCGGCAAGGAGGGGAACAGGGCAGTGCTTAGGGCATCAAGGTGGGAAACGCCAGACCGCAACAAACGTACCCACGCCCGTAACGGTCTCGATGACTGCTGGAACGAAATTAAAATGTTCCTCATCTTTTCAGTGCTCCCAGTCCAGTCAGAGCACTTGAGAAATAAATATCTGTTCCTTGTCTCCCAGGAAGAGCTTTTCGAGGTGAAAGCACCGGAAAATAAGACTTTGCATGGTGTATTTTTCCCTGCTGTAGGAACAAGAGCACAGGCAGACGTAGCTCTCTGCACTCTCTTCTCCAAACACAAGTCTTGGGTCCTTTGCAAAACTATCTCTGCCATGTGGTTTTCTCCAGGAAAAATTAAATAATTGCTCATAGCAATTTGGAGAATAAATTATACAAAAGGAAGTAAAGAATAAAATATTGCTGTAAGAGCCTTTGGGATCTGTCGGACTAACTTTGGAAGGGGGCATTATTTCCCTGCAGTGCAAATACACAACCACCTCCAAGACAAAGCAGAGACTGTCAAGTGGGGTCTGACAGCACCACTTTAACAAACTTCACTGTCATTTATTTGTTTCAGTGACTTTTCCAATCAAACTCTGGGGCTGACAAACCGGGAGTGTCCCCGACACTGCATCTGGCTGTTTGTGGAACAAAAGGATACTCCCGGCGTGAACGCAGTCCCAGGGATGACACAGCACAGATACACCTCTGGAGCTCGTGTGGGGGGCTGGCAAGGGCTGCCAGGAGGACGCAGCCCCCAGCTGGGGCGGCAGCAACAGCAGCAAATTCCCATGGTCCGATGGCACAACAGAGACAAGGGGCAGCAATGCCCACAGGAGGTGCAGGTTTATCTTCAGCTCACTGTGAGGCAGCATCACCTTCCACTGCAGCCACATCCAGGGGGGAACTCTGAAGGGAGCATATAAAATCTCAGGATGCAATGAAATGCAGCGTCTGTCACCCTGATCCTGTTGCAGCTCCATGTGGGGGCCCAAACACCACACCTATGGGTAAACATTGACCTGATCTGGGTCAGTCTTAAACAGGGCCCTAATTCTGACCAACAATGTGGTCCCAGAGGTTTCCTGCCCTGGGCTGAGAGGAATCTGACATGATGTTAGGAAAGAACCTTTGCTGAGAGCAGTCATCACCCCAGTTCTTGAGGCTTCACAAGATTTTGTAGTGAGCAGACTTAAATTCTAATCCTTAATCTAAATTTAGAACAGGTTTTGTTAGAAAAATAGTGGACAATACTTCATACAACAGAATTAAAAGACTCCACAAGGAATAACAGAATATTTTCCATGAATAACAGTTTCTTTTTCCCTCATCTGTCTGGGACTGTAGGAGCAAATCTTTGCAATCGAGATACAATTAGTTATTAAGTAGTTCTTAAGACTCAAATCTCTCAAATTTGACAATCTCTCTCAATCTCTCTTCTCGGAGAACTGTGCCAGCACTGAGCTACTCCCATGTGCCCAGATGGAAAAATTCAAGACAATAAAAAGTGATTTATGTCCTCCCTCTCTGACCCATAACCAAAGTACTTGTGTAAAACAACACGGACTATTCAAGCCCCACCCTGAATTTCAAGCTGAAATCACACTGTTTCCTTAATGAGGAAAAACTCATTAAAGCCAGAGAGGAGGTTACAGACCAGAAAAAGAACCAAAAGATGTGCTCTGCTTCGATACCCTCTCTGATAGATAATTCCAAAGTAAATTCCCCACTGATCATAAGCAATCACAAATAACTTTTTCTGGAATCATTAATGCCTTTCTGTGGAAGTGTTTCAACATCCACAGAGGGTTCAGGGGCTCGGTTGGGTTGTTTATGACTCATCCTGACAGGCCCAGGCCAACTGTAACCACCCTCATTGCTGCTGCACCCTCAGTTTCAGGGAACTATTGATACAGTTTACAAATACTCCCCTTCCCTGCAACTCAGTCCTTCACTACACATCCCCAGAGCAGATGTACTCCATCATTTCTTCCCAACACCACCTCTCCAGCACAAATCCCACACCTCACAGATACAAACCAAACAGAAACCTACTACAAGTGTTTGCTTAGAAAGTCATATTCTTAGTACATCAGGCTACGTGATTAAAACATACATGCATTGATGGTCAGCAAGGGAAGGCTTTTCAGTGGAGAAAATAATGATTTAGGTAGCACACTTGGATACACCTTCAGAAAAAGAAGAATTAGCACCAATTCCTAAGACTCTTTGTGAGGAATCCAGCCCTCCTTGAGAGACCCAACACAGCAGATATTGAAAAAGGAAGGAAAAACTCAAGCTTGTAGCAGGAAAAATTAGACAACTCTCTCCAACTTCTGGTAAAACCTCTTTAATCTTTCATGTGCTAAACCCACTGCTTTGATTTTATCTAGAAAAACAAAGTCAAAACAAAGAAGACCACAAAACCTAACACAGATCACAGGTTATGAAAGACACTCCAAGTCAAGTGAGGAAACCTAGGAAACAAGAAGTTTTAAGGAAACGCCAAGCATTCCAACATGCTGCCCGTGCCACCTGCGCTGCTCCCTGGATGTGACCCAGTGGCAGCCACCACTGCTGCCCTCCCCAGCAGCAGCCCCCCAGCCATGCCCCAACTCTGTTCTGAGCAGCACAGCTGTACATTTTCCTGGCAATCAAGACCAGACATGGCAGCTAAACCATGTCACCTGCCTGGTACCTCTCAGGCCAGACTCTTCTCTCAAAAAACAGGAGCTCAGTGGGCAGCACTGAGACTTGTCAGACACCTGCTTAGCTGAAGCAGTCGACTCTAAAACACTTCCTTAGGTATGTGGGAGCATTTACAGGGCCTGCAGCATCATGCTGTGACATGGCATTTGGCATACAGGATCTTGCTTGGTGTCTACAGAAACCATCCTGCTGCTCCAAAACGTTTGCTCCTCGAAAAGCCACCTGTGACATGAGATGCACATCTGACCAAAAGGCAGCAAGCAGCCTCAGATCCCATTCATCGTCTGCTGGGTCTCACCACATTCTCATCCTGAAAAGGGAGGGGGAAGTCTACAGCTGGTTCCAGTGCCTAGGTGGAACAAACCAGCCTGAGAGCAGGTGGCATCTTTCTGAGGTGACCGACAGAGTGACACTGTGTGTCCACAGGCCCTTGCAGGAGAGGTACGGGGGTGGATTAAAAGTTCTGGCTGAATGATGTTATTCTGTGTAGCCCCAAATGAATCACTGCTCCAAAAAAAAGTTAAATCAAAACAAACAATATGTTGGAATTCTGGATACTTAGATATTGAGGGAAATAAAGAGACCTCTCAGTGGCAAGATGTTCTCAGGGAAAAAAAAAAAAAAAAAAAAAAAAAAAAAAAAAAAAAAAAAAAAAGAGAGAGAAATTTCAGCTCTGCCTCTGCATAGGCAGGAATTCAACCTTGTGTAACTGCAGAGAAACATGTAACATCAAAGAACACGGAAAAGTTCAAGGGGAAAGGTACACACTGCCTTTGAATATTCTACAACAGCACTCTACTTCTGCCAAGCACTCTTTTTGTTTTCCTATCCAGACCAAGTGCATGGACTGAATTTGAGGATATTGAGCATGCTTGAAAGGCCTTCACAAAAAATAATGCCAGGAGAGACATTAATAACCCAGACCCTGAACTCCAAGCATCCTGTCACTGTCCTGCAAGGGCTTTTCCTTTGATAGCTTGGGTCCCAAACATAAAATAAGAGAGTTCTGTGATCACAGCAAGCAATCTGGACAGCAATTCTCCATCATATGCAACTCCAAGTAGGGTGAGAAAGGAGCCCCCAGAGTGGGCACGTGCTTCCATCCCTGTGCACGAAGGAAACACCTTCCATTCCCTGACACCATTGCCAAAACACAGTGGCCAAGGAAAAAGAAAACGACCAAGGAGAAAGCTGTGGGATTCATAGTGTGCTGCAGAAGAGCAAGCCTGAAGTTAGCAGCTAGAAAAGCACAGTGCAAATGAGCACCAAGTTTCTTGGCATCAACAAAAACAAAACTGCGGGGAACGGCAGATGAAAATGGAAAAAGCTACAGGAACAAATTAGCAGAGGAAAATAATGCATAATCCAGCTGTCAAGTCAAAGCAAATGCATTTATTCCCACCTCTTGTACTCAATCAACAATGATGAAAGACACTTGAGAATCAGTTTCTCAGAAGCATCTTTTTTAACTACTTCCACAGTGAGATGACGATTTGGATAGGGGGGAAAAAAAACACCCTCTTGCAGGCTGGCAGCCTGCTTTGGGGCAGAAAAACCCCGGTTTGGGAGGGAGTGGAGCTACCAATAGGAACTTCCAGATATGTCTAGTGGTGCTGAAGGAACTGAGTGACAACTCTGCAACTCTGGCCTGGCTGGGTGCCAGCTCCCTCATGACAAGGGTGCCAACACACCATTGCAGCCCTCTCAACACAGAGCGCTGAGCGCCCTGCTGGCCTCGAGCACATCTGCCCTCCTACCCAGTCAGGATCTGTACAGCCAAACCACGGGAACACTTCAGAGGTAGCCTTGGCAGATGTTTGTGAAAGCCACGTGCTCATGAAGGAGCCCTGCCAAGGCCTCGTTCGCCACGTGCCCCTCTTTGCCACACGGGGCCCAGGCTTGTACCTCGTGGGGCCAGCGCTTCGCCCTTGGCTTCAGCACAAGCGTTCCAGCCCAGGGAAGGGTTTCAGCTCAAAATAACTGCTCTGCACAAGACTGCAGGCCTTGAGCTGCTTTGTTTTCCCTTCACACACAACACCCCAAAGTCGGTGCTTTCAGGATGTGAGTTCGTGTGGCACCTTTGGTGGAAGGAGCTGGAAGATGGTATTGGAGTTATTGGAGCATCTCTGCCTGATGCACAACTACCCAGCAAGGAAAAAAAATCCAATTCTTTTGAAACTGTTTCTCTTTTGTAAGTATTTAGCTCATCCTAGCTGGAGTTTACACTTTCTTCACAGCTGTCTTGTCCAAAAGAGCCCTGATCCAGCAGACCATGAACTGCAGGAATCCACAGGCAAATCCATTTCCCAGATCCCAGTTTCATTTGCTTGAGGATTCATAAGCAAATGACAAACCACCCCTCTAGAAAGGAAGTACATAAACACATTTGATTCATTTATGCCAAATATTTTCCCCAAGCTATAAGAAAAAAAAAGGTAAAAATGACAACAAATTAATTCTGATGTTGATTATTTTAACACACCTCCAGGTGAGAAAACATTTCTGCCAGCCTAACAAATGCCCTGCCTAAACATAACCAAAAACACCTCCTGAAAAGATACTTTACATTATATTAGGAGTGTTAAGGACATATAACACTTGGAATTATGAAAAATTACTTAGATTCTCTACTTCAGGGACTTTCAGGCCCAGCGAACTGACTGGCCCCCAGATACAAACACATGCCCCTCCAAATCTGATACAAATACTGCTGTGCTTTATCAGAAGCCTGTGTCATGGCCTGTGTAGCCTGGAAATGCACACAGGCTTTCCACGTAACATCTAGATTTGCCTGGAAACACACACACACACACTTCTGTGCCAGTCAGAAATGGTGTCGCCCAGCAACTTGCCCCTCACCGCACCACTCTGAAGCACATTAAAAAGCCAGGGGAAAAAAACAAACCACAAAATAGATGTTGCTTAGTGTAACATCATCTTGAAATCCTGCCCAGTGATGGAGAGAAAGGAGAAAAGCTGTTCTAGTTCTCCCAGTTCTGGACCAAGCTGTTTGAAACAGCCAATATCGTCCTCAGCTGCAGCCGTGGCAGGCTCCCTCCTTGCCTTCAGCCTTGCCCTGACTTCTGAGGGACCAGGGGCACCAACAACCTGAAAGTATCAGCACTCACACCCACTACTGGTACGAACACCTTTGTGTTCTATCTTTGGCCAAACAAACCTCAGGGATGTTTTTGCTTTCCTGACAGACTTGGTCAATTTAATTCCCATTTATTGAAGCAACAGACACCCTGTATGGCCATGGAGTCAGAGCCCTTCTGGCACAAGAGCCCAAGAGAAGACTGCAGGGAAGAATCCAATGGCAAACTGAAATCCCAGATATGCAATGGAGGTCTGCTTTTGGCTTTTGGGACACAAGAGAGGCCTTCAGACCATAAACACACACGTGAAAACCCCACATGATGACAGCTTTAAAGATATTGCACTTAATGTTACAGACACAGAAATGCTTTGGGGTTTGGTGTTTCCTGCACCTCCAGTCACTGAAACACATTAAAAGAATGAACTGCAGAATCCTGAAGCTCAAATATTCAGATTTTATCTTGGCGGTATCACTTGACATAACAAAATCCAACTCAATACTTAGAAAATAAAAGGCAACATTTTCTCCCTCACTTTTAATTTTCCAGTCTAGGGGGTCTTCCTAAAAATAGTATAAGAAAAAATAGAAGAAACAAAGTGCCAGACCTACTATTAACAAGCGTGCCAAAACACCTGCTTTCTCTGTGCGTTTTATAAACAGAATGTGTTTTCATTAGACCTGATTACTTTCCTAAGAATCTAAATTTATAGGTGTAAAAATGCATCCAATAGGGGCAGGTGTTTCTGAGCCCACAGCTCCCAGGTAAAGGATCAGAGGAGGAGTGGCACAGAAGGATCCAGAAGTACCAGCGAGAGGTTCGAGCTGTGTTTGGTAGGAATATTTGAAACCAAAGTGCTCTGCAGCTGCCTCAAGCCTGGAGACCACAGAAACAAAACAAGCTGCACCTTGTGCTTCATTTTCTGCCCTCTCTGATCTGCCAGGATGGCTGGCACCAGGGTTCATTCCCTTTCTCTTGCTGATGGAAATTAAGTCCAGGTGTTCTGGGATTTAAGGAACAAAGCCCAGCTTTTCCACTTGCTGTTCTACTCCCAGCCACATTTGCACAGAAGGAATATCACTGGGTTCCTGCCCCCCTGGTGTATTAACCAAAGCAGCAGCCCTCTCTGTCCCTTCTCAGGCACCAACCTGACCAGTCAGCCTTGCACTCCTCCTAGTTAAAAAAAAAACCAAAAAACCCCAAAAAAACCAAACCAAAAAACCACCAAACAAACAAAAAAAATCCCCAGGCCATCTAAAAATTGGGTATTTTACACCCAAAATAGGCCCCTATCAGAGGCCCACGCTGCATTCCCAAGCATCTTGTGACTGGACATGACTCCTGTGTTCTGGGGACACGACCATAACAGCCCTGCACAAAGACAGGCAGGAGCACCTCTAATGCTGGCCCCCATGCTCTGCATGGAAACAACAGCCCCTTGTCCAGGGGAAAGCCTTATCAATGCCAGTTCCAGCTCTGTTCTGGGGGGGTTCTGCCCCATCACACCCTGCTTATCCTGCTCAGCAGAGGCAACCTGGGATGCGGATCCTGGGTAGACAGCAACCAGAGAGCTGGCTACACCAGGGGATGCACCAGACCTGGCGGTACAGAGATCCAGGCTCCCTAAATCCTAAACATCCTCCCGGTTCCACCCACTGCTTCTTACCCTGTGGGCGGCACTGACCAGACACTTCTCAGCATGGAGTCATGGCACAGGTTGGGTTGTAAGAACCCTCAAGAAATGCCCCCTCACAGCTACAGAAACCACGCCAGGGAGCAGGGCAGTACCACAGACACCTGTTTGAGGCGCCCAGCAGGGGAGCAGGACTTGTCACAGAAGGGACAACAGAAGCCAAAACAGAAAGAGAAAATAACCTTGAGCTCATTTAGAGATGTCCTAATAAAGTTAAAATGTTATTTCCAATTTACCTCTGCCAAGGAAAACAAAACAGAAGCCTGGCTTCAAGTCCCTTCATTTCAAATCCTGAAGAAACATGCATGCTGTCACAAGCACGTTATGCCTCTGTCTCAAAGCTAGCAGTTCACTGGGGTTTGTTATCTTGTTTCCTAGTTCTCACCCAAAAAAAAAAAAAAAA
>VYXD01004010.1:80124-92921 GCA_013397195.1 Hylia prasina
AAAAAAAAAAAAAAAAAGGCGCCTCATCTGATGGTGCCTCCCTTTTTTTGGCAGGTGGAAAACAGAAAGTATTTTGAGGAAGTTACTCTTACTTCTATTTATTTTCCCTATCAACCTTCTCTTGACTTCACACGTGATGCTTAGACCTGAAAAGTTTCATCCTGCTTCATTAGAGACACAAAAGGTGGAATAAGACCACTGTCTCCAGCACTCCCAAATGCATGTCCTGCTACAGGTCCCCATTTTGACCCTTTGCAAAGGAAGTTCCACCACTGCTTCCCAGCCCGAGCCTTACCTGCTAATGCTCTGTAACTAAGCAAGAGACATTCAGAAGGCAGAGAAAAAGATGTGGAGAGACCCACACCACCAGCTGAGAGAAAGTATTGGCCCTCTGGTCCGGAGCAGCTTTTGCCAGATGCATAATTTAGAGCTACTCCACGGTAGCTCTTTTCAAATATCCCTCAGGAGGAGCCTTCCTGCACACCAGGGAGGAGGTTTAGCTCCTGAGAAAACCCTGTTACATTTAAAACCACAACTACAAAAGGTCTTCTCTGGTGAAGACCTTGAGATCAATCCCCACCCTCTGCTACCTTTGCTCTGCCCTAACTTGCCTACTGAGTTCTGCCTTGCTGATGGATTCCTATGGAGCAACCCTACAAATAACATGGGAATTGTGGAAGCCTACAGCGAACAGCAGCTACACAGCAGCCACTGGCTCACAGGGGAGCAGAAAGGCAGCCCAGGTACTCTCTGTTGTGGTTGTAGGGTTCTTTTAGCCCTGGGAAGAGCCGGAAGCTGCTGTTGTGCAAGACCAAAGGTGAACACAATTCCTCAGGAGAATGAGGTCTGGCTGGAGCCTCCATGGAGCCTCATTGCCATGAATACTGGCCACTTGCAGGTATTTCCAAAACCATTAAACACAAGTTTGTTTACCAAAGAGGACACAAGATGTCACTCACCAGCTAACCCCTCTCTGTCTGGACCCAAGCAACCCCTTCCTGGATGAATGGCCCAAGTCTTGTGTCCCAGCTGTGGACTAAAAGGCTCTCATTATTTTCCTTGGATATGTTCAAGGCCAGATTAGATGGCACTTGGAGCAACCTGGTCTAGTGGAAGTTGTTCCTGCTCATGGCAGGGGAGAGGGGTCGGTGGAATGATATGATCTTTAAGGTCCTTTTCAAACAAAATCATTCTGTGATTCTATGATTTTATGAAGAGTCAATCCTGCATATTAAAAAAAAAAAAAAAAAGGAGTTTTTATCCCCAAAAGAAAAAGAAAATAAANAAAAAAAAGTCAGTTTTTGCCTGAACTAGGAGCTTGAAACAGGATAGCATATGAGGTATGGCAATAGCTGAACTATGCAGCACATGTGTTCCTGGCCTACAAATGCTAACAAGGACGTTTGACACATGCTAATAAATTATTCCATAATCATCTCACTACGCCAAAAAAAAAAGGGAAAAATTCCACAGGACAACGAAGCTGCTCAGTGACTCTACCATTCACTAACTATGCTGACAAAGTAAGTGCTATAAAAACGTTTTTTAGCTCCTCATAGCAAGGTCCCCCCCAAACTACTACTTATGGTAGTTGTTAATTTATTTTCCTCAAGAGGCCAGAAAAGCACACAAGTAAGCCTTAGAAGACGTACACACCAGGGAAACAGAGTGGAGAAAGGGCAAGAACAAAAAAATCAGAGGGAACCAGACATGAGATACGATAATACGTGACTGCAAAGCCCAGAATTCCCGAGGCAGACTCAGTTTTCACAGCAAGCGCACGCTGCGACAAGTGTGAGAAGGCAGAGCTCAAAATAAAAGCCTAAACCCAAAAAATGCATAATCTCTGCCTGAACTGCCCATGCCAGAGACTTTTGGGGAGTGTATCAATACAACACTCAAAGGCTTTTTCAAGGCAAATTAAACATCCCGCATAAAGGAGTGGGGACACATCATAACAGTATCCACAGTAAAACATCCCACGTAAAGGACCTTTTACCTTGTAACCACAGCCACAGTAACACGCTCCACGAAAGTGTCACACCCCTTCTGACAATTTCCGCAGTGAAACAGACGCTTGGCCTTCTCATGAGCCGCCCCCATTAGTACCCTGGAGCCTGAAGCATTGGAAAATACACATTTCGGGGCCACAGCTTCGGACAGGCAGGTCATCCTCCCTTACCTCTGGGGAGCCGCTCCCGCCGCAACACGTGCTCGGAGCGGCAGATGCCCGGCTCGTCCCTCTGCTGCCCCACGGCCACGAGGGACACACGGGCGCCGAGACACCAGGGACCCCACCCAGGCACCGGCAGCCGCGGGACGAGCGATAAGGGATTCCCTCCATGCGGCGCACGCCCACCAACCCAGCCGCCGCTCCTGCCTCCCGGCCTGGCGCTGGTGAGCTGAGAGCGCACCTGCAAGCGATCGGCCCTGTCCCCCGAGTTTGGGACGGAACACCTGCGAGCATCCCTCTCCCCAAAGTTTCCTCCAAGCAGCGCGCACTGGCACTTCAAAGGTCCAAATTCCGGCATTTGGGAGGGTTTGTCGCTGTGATGCACCTTGTTCAAGCAGATGCGTCGCTGGGAACGATTCAGCGCCAAAATCGTGCTCCGTGAGCACTGCGCAGGATCTCCGCATTTCTGGCTGAAAACCGGGCCAGGGCCAGGACCAGCAAAAGGCGCCCTTTGCCCGCCCGAGACAGCCCCACTGTTAGGTCACCTCACACCGCCGGACACATGTTTGCGCCAAAAAATTTGACTCTCGGCGTGGTGCGGGGGGGCGGGGGCACACATCAGCAGCAAACACCCCAAAAGCCAGCGCACGGGACAGGCTGGCCGGGAGAGCCGCTCCCTAATTCCGGGTGACCCCTGGCTCGGTACGCCCAGCACCGCCGTGCCCGCCTCAGTGCCCCTCGATGCTCCCCGGCCACCCGCTGTCGACAGACTCCGGCCCTGCTTTGGGATGTCAAGGTCTGCGCCTCCTCCCTCCCTCCCTCCCGGGGACAGGCGGAGCTGCCGGGCGATCGTTCCCCAGGGAATTAGGGAGATGCCGACGAGGCCCCGCGCGGAACGGGCACCGAGCGCTGCTCAGCGAGCCCGGCCACACCCGGGAGCCGAGCCCCAGCCCGCCCCGGCAGCCCCCGGAGCCGTCCCACCGGAGCCACGCTCACCTGCGGGTACGGCCGCACCCGCGGCCCCTCCGCCAGGGCCAGGCCCGCCCGCGGGGAGGGGGGCCCGTAGCCGCCCCCCACCAATGGGCGGGGGCTGCGGGAGGGATCTTTGGGGTTCCTTTTGGGGGTGGGGTTTGGGCGGCTGTGCACACCTCTGCCCTGGTCACAGCCCCACCCCGACTCTCCCGGGGACCCCTGAGGTGCCGTAAAGAACCCTTCAACTCTTACATTTGTTGATTTCTCTCTTCTCACCTGCCCAAACTCGCCATCTCCATACAAAAGCCTCTTCCTCTCACTCCTGCTAAAGGATGCTCCTTCCAAGCCATGCATTCAGAAGTGCAGGACACACACACATCTTTTTGGGGGATCTGGAACAAGACACATGCCCCTGGCAGGGGTGGAAAAGGATGAGAAGGCTTTTTTCCTCTCAGAATGTCAATGCGTATCTCCAAAACCAGGGATCTGGGGGACAGTGCCAGCTCACTGCACTCTACTGTACTCAATGCATCCCCTTCCTCAGCTCCGCATGAATTTGGGTCTCCTCTGAAGGTGGCAATTTTCTGGAAAGGAACTTGGGAATCTTTTTTAGCATCTTTGGTTTCTAGCTTGTTTTCCCCAGCACCACAGCAGTACATCTAAGGTGGCTGAAAAGAAAAACAGAAAGAACACCCCCCAAAAAATCAATTTAAATTTTAAATTTAAAAGAAATATTAACCATATTTTCAGGCCTTTAGTCCCCTGCTGCTAAGCAAGCCCAGTGGATTCCCTTAAAGAAGGAACAGAGAGTGTCTGCTGGATTCCCTGATGCTGCTGGGGCTGCTCGCTCCCTGACACAGACCTCTTTGTTTCAATAGCAAGGCTGTGTTTTAATTATTTCCGCAACAACAGAACATCACCTTTTGGGTTTTTTTCCCCTGTAAGGGTTCTCTGTAAAAAAAAAGATTAAACCAATACCTTTTTCCCTCTGAGGCAATGTGGTGGCAGCAAGACCAGCACATTCCCTTCTCCCTTATCTGCCCGGGGAGCTCCACACACCTGCCTGGGCTGGGGCAGCACCTGCAAAGGTTCTGACTCCATTAGCTCACTGAGATGAATTGAGAACTAATTACTTGGATTTTGTCCGTGCACAGTCAGTCCAGCTGGAAGCGACGGGGAGTGCGGGACACCCCTGTTCACCTGACCCTGCCGTAACCCAGGGCTGAACAGCCACCCCAGAGAAGCCATAGGGAGGGACATCCCGGGACACACTTTGGGGGGCACAGCAAAGGGAGGGCACACTTCCCTTCAGCTTCACTCCACCCCATCACCGGCACCGCGCTGGCCAACCCCAATCTGACAGAAACACACAGAGAGCCAATTTTGCAGTACTCGTTTTTTTCCTTCAGGGGAAAAAAAAGAAGGTACAGACAAAGCAAGAGATGACACAATCAGATTATAAAATGAAACACAACTATTTTATTCCAGCATCCCCATCCATCCTCATACATGGAGCATGCATGTTTGGCGAGGGGCTGCCAGAAAGATGACAAAGGCAAAAGAACCACGATTCCAATGGAAACAGCCATTTGTACCATAATCAGATGCAGAGAGAAGGCGAATTATTTCTGCTGGATGCTGGTAGGGCTCAGGTCCTGAGGGGTTCTGCCAACCTGAGCCCACCTGGGCTCCTATTAAGGCTTCACCGGTGAGGTTCAATGCTACCAGTGCCTGTACATACAGCAACACCGCTAAACACTGATTACAAACTCCATATGCATGACTATTCCACAGATCACACCACGACAGAGAAACAATTCAACATCAGGGCCATCTGGGTGGGAAAAACACTCCCGAAAGGGACATGAATCTGTAACAGCATTTATTGCCACGTTCTCTGTAAAATAAAACCCTTGCTCCCTGCCTCTGCAAATGCATTGAGAGTGATAAAATAAATCAGCAGCAAAAACCGTTGGATGAAACCAGTGGGCACGTGGCGGCTACAGGTACCCATATCCTGTGGGGATACCTGTGGAGGGACTCCTCCAGGGAGCAGGAATGCCCCGGCACCACGGCAGAGGCATTTTAAAGCAGGCATTGAGTGGATGGACAGGAAGAGACTCGCTCCTCCAGCTGTCCAGGGAAGAACGGGAGAGACCACCAGGAGTGGGCTGCAAACAGCCACCCTCCCCAAGTCTGCAACCCTCACAAAATATATACACATGTCTATTATTGCCAACAAAGAGTTTGAGGACCACCTCGTACCACAGATAAGGCAACAGATATTTGCAGGGCTTGGTCTCTCTGTTTTATTTGTGGAAAGGAAGAGCTGGCTTCTAAGAGAAAGGAAAGGGACAGACCTGGGTATAAGGTGCCTGAGGTATGGTCAGAGGAAAAAGTGCAGCAAGAAGGAGATACAAGAAAAACAAACAAAACCGCTTGGCTCTGAACATCTCTCTCGTATGAAAATGATTGTCAAAGGAGTCACTAGTGAAAATAAGGTAAGAAAATATGTTTGCTATAGAGGTACCTTTCTAGTTCTTTCAACAACAGAACGCTAACCCGAGGTCCGTCCAGCACTTTCAGTTCACCACAGGAATTCTCTTTGGCAAACCCGAGCTGCTCATCCCACCACAAGCCTCCAGGGACGCTGCCCAGCTTGCGCGGATAAGAGAAGACCTCGAGCCCGGCCCGGCCACCTGGGAGCTTCCCTGTGTCCATCCGCAGAGGGAAACACGGGTCTCCCGCGGGCCCCGCCCAGAAAGCTCCCTGGTGCCCGGTCTCTCCAGCGCCAGCATCCCCACCGTGGCACTACCCAAAGCGGCACTTCCGCCGGTACTTGACAGGGCCAGGGTTCTTCCGAGGTGGGGACGGGGCGACCACCTTGGGCTTCAGCGGCGGGGGCTTCTTCTCGGGGAGAGCAACGGTGAAGGCGAGCTCAGGGGGCTGCGGCTGCCAGAAGCGGGGCAGGAAGTGCGTGGAGACGTGCTGGGGCCGGGCGCGGGGGCTGCAGCCCCGCTTGGCTTTGCCTCGCTTGTTGAGGGCCACGTACCACTGGCGCCCCGAGCGAGGGCTGCGATGCACGGCCGAGGCGTAGGTGTTGTAGCTGTTCTCCTGGAAGCGCTCCCGGAAATGGCAGTCCACCGTGAAGCGGGCCTGCAGGGACAAGAGGGGACACCATTCGCAAAGGCCAGGTGGTACCTGTCCCCCCACCCCCGACGTTTGCTGGTTTGGCTGTCTCCCGAAACCAGGCCCTAAGGAGTGGGTGGAAACATGGGGCACCAACACTGAAGGTGCCAAGCATCCGACTGTTTGGAAAACCCCCAATGCAGATACTTCAGTAGCTGCTTGCCAACCAGGTTTGGGCTTTTTTGGGAATAAAAAGGCTTGGGCTGCCCCAGCAGTGCCCTGCCCCCCTGTCCCCTCCTGCCCCAGCAGCACCCTTCCCTTCTCTCCAAAAAAAGTACTCCAAAACAAAAGATCAGAGCCTAGCACTCCACCTACGTGCCCGCGGCCCTGGGACCCCAGGCCATAGCTTCCAGCAGCCCCTCCCAAATCCTCTGCCACACTTTAACCTGATGGTGGGCATGATACCTGGTGCCCTAAAAGCTTCCCCAGCTCAATTTCACAGCAACATCTCCAAACCGCTGACATGGAGGAGATGCTGAGCTCTCCAACCTCAAAACCAGTGACCGAGAACAAGACCCAACCCCCAGCAGGGCTTTTTAACTGCAAGAAAAGTGTTTGAAAGCCCAAATTTAACCAGAGAAGTTAAGCCTTACAGCACAACTGACAGAGCCCACAACCTGCCATGCACATTTTGCCTCATAGCACTTGGAATTAGGTCTCCTTTAGCTTGCTGCTTCTGAGGGATGTTGTCTCCATGACTCATTTTTGCATTTCGCTGTTTCCCCCATATACAGCCCGTCACCTTCCTCAGCAAGGCTTTGCTGACCCTTGGTGCTCCCTGAAGCCCCAGTGCACATAGCAGTGCTCAGGCAGGATGTCCCACGTGTGGAGGGAAGCCCCTGCCCTGGGAAGTGCATCAACAACTGCCTCACCATGATCCTGTCAGACTTCCCCACATCCCTGCCTCTCAGCTCATCACTGCACCGCTCCAGTCTGGAAAAGCTATTTTTTTCCCCACACAGGGCAGGTGGGGCAGCCACAGCACATGGCTGGCATTGGATTTTCTCTGCAAAGCTCCAGAGACAGTCACCAAGAGCAGTCCTGAAGTCAATTAAATTTCAAAATCCAGTTGAGCAGAGATTTGCCCCAAGGAATGCAGCTTTGTTGCAACTCCTGGAAAAGGAGAATTACCTGGGCAAATCTGTCCTCTGGGGTCTGTGCTGGACAGGCACAAAACCCCTCCCACCCACTCATGCTAAAAATGGACAAACAGGAGAGCAAGATTTATCAACGAGGAAAAAGCCATCTGTGCACGCAACTGATAATTGCCGGGATAACTGTCATTTTCTGAAGCTGGTGCCTCTAAAATGAACCACTCAGTAATTTAATTAAGCTGGCATAAAAAAGGAAGAAAAGAAAGAGGAGGAGAGCGTCTGTAAAACACCAAGCTGGGGTGGAGCTGACCCCGAGAGTGAGTTTTGAAGGAGCCCAAATTCCTGCAGGAATGACTTCTGTCTGTGGTTCAGCACGAAGTCCCTGGCCTGACTCCCATATCAAAGTGCTGCCCTGAGTGACGGGCACAGGACATGCTTGTACTGCTCAGAACTCATTAGGCCATGAAATAACTTCAATCCTGCCAGTGCAGGAAAGAACAACAGATGCCGGGTTTGCATTATTGGCATTGTTTAATCCAGCAATCTTTAGACACTTGGGTCAAGTTTCTACAAATTTGCGGCTTTCACCCGAACAGGGCATCCTGTGTCCTCATCCCTGCCCTGACCCTCTTGACTGAGGTCCCTCTCTTGCCCTGCCCTTTGTGTGTCGACAATTAACCACGCACCAACAAGGCTTGATTTAATTTCTGCCTGTGCCAGGGCACAAATCAAGGCTTCAGCTCAGATAAGAGGCCCATTGTACACCAGAAGGGAAGGCTCTGGAGGGTCCGGCCATCGTGCTCTGCCTGTTTCCTCTCCTCTCCATCCTTTCCCTCTCCTCCTGCTCTGCCCCTCTGCTCTCACCTCATGTTTTCCTTCATGGAACCATTCCCCTTTTCCCCTGGATACCATTCATGCTCCCACTTTATTTTTTAAAATAAGCAAGCACATGCTCATCCTTTAAGGATCAATAAGCTTCAAGAGCAACACTCCATAAAGACTTAAAGGGGGAGAGAGGTGAGTTCATAAATCTTCCTGGAAGTGATCTGCAGTCTCAGGCAGTGCAAGCACATCCGCTCTGGGACCAGGAGGTTCTTCTCGGAGCTGCGGGGTGGGCAAACGCCTTTTCCCATTCCCCAGACATCAGCCCTGACCAGGCTTCTCTGGGAACCACCCCCTCAGGGATGGGATGCTGCCTTAAAAATGCCCTTTTTAGGGTGGCATATGTACACACACCTTTCAAAGGCACTGACTTTTGTGTAAGCACAGTTCACTGTGTTTGTTTAAATGTTCTCTGGAACTGACAACAAGAAACAGGGAAGCAACATCCTGAGGCTGAAATGAGCAGTGAAATCAACTTATGGATTCATTCCGCACAGAAAGCTGGAAAAAACCTAATGAGACCTGCAGGAAACCTCAGCCTTCAGGAAAACATCCTGCAAAGTTAACAGGATTTTTCCACTCTAGCTGCAACATACCTGCACAGTCTGGACCTCACCTGTCTGAGCCTCTCCAGGGTTCTCTTTCTCCAAAGGCAAAGCCAGCCCCAGACCCAGGGCTGCCGGCGCCACAAGCGCTGCTCGCCGGGAGACATTTGGCTAAACCCTTCTGTGCGATCTGCCGCAGAAGTGGCTAAAAATAACCCAGCCGTGCTCAAAGAACGGGCTCTGCTGATGCAAACACCCTACTGCACTCAAAAAGGCCCACTCTGCACGGTTAAATGTACTGAGGAGGAAGGTGGGCTTGTGGGGGGCTTCAGTTCCACCTGTCCCCTCTCTGTCTGCGTGGCGCCAGTGCTGCCGGCACAGAGCCAACCCAGCAGCCCCTCAGGCCAGGGCCCTGCCTGGGACTGTCGCTGTGCCGACACGTGGAGGTGTCACAAAGCCTTTGATAAACAACACATACTGATAAAGGGTGGGGGGGTACTTACACTTGCATGGAGTTTTCCTTTTTTTGACATCGCTAAAAATTTGTTGCTGAAAACTCCTCGTATTCCTACAATCCCCTGAGACACAGCAAATATTTCCAAAATACCTAGGATGACAGAAATCCCAAAATAAATCACAGTTCTTTTCACATCAGTGTGACAGAGAAAAAATAAATACAACTCAGTCTGATGGATTTGCATTTCCTCTCCCACATCTCTGCTCCTCATCTGCCTGGCTCCACCCAGCTCCTGCTCCATCCCTCTGCATCACAGAGCAGCCTCCATCCACTCTGGGATGGATACAGGGTGGTGGCTGGGACTTGGATGTTTTTTTAAAGTTCCATTTTGGGGCACAATTCCTGGCTGTGAAAGAAGTTAACCCCCGGGGAAACCACTCCCAAGGGTGGGAAAAGTCCCCTGTACCTATACCAGCCTGCTGGGAGCAGAGTTGCCTGTCCTCAACCCACAGACACTCGGGAAGTCAGCGTCCCACAAGCAAGCTGGGACTGAAGGTACTGCTCATGGTCCCTCACACCCCATCCTCTCAGCAGGGCTTGGGGGAT
The DNA here is from genome assembly GCA_013397195.1 of Hylia prasina. NCBI lineage: Eukaryota > Metazoa > Chordata > Aves > Passeriformes > Sylviidae > Hylia > Hylia prasina. The sequence continues at coordinate 90,043 of VYXD01004010.1, forward strand.
GTGGCACTGTGCAACCCATCCATAGATAAAATGGGAGTTTTCTGAGTGTGATGGGGGTTCTGGCCCCAGACAGGGCACGTAAGACCTGCGACTCATCTGACAGAAGAACTGCGACCTCCAAGCATCCCTCAGCAACAGCACCAACATGTCTCCTCCCCAGGCGGTGTGGGGCAACTCAAGCAAAGGGCTGGGCATCCCCCCAACTCCAGCCAGCTGGGGGGCAGCACCATGTCCCCAGAGTACCCTTTGCACCCTGGTGAACTGGCGTTGATGCCCAGCTGCAGCCCCGCCTCAGAGGAAGGAGCCGGCAGAGCATCTCGCCTGGCCCCCAAAGAGCCATGGGATTAACATGCCAGGAGCAAACACGAAGCCATGTTAAATCCCCCAAGGCTGGGTATCAGATCACCACTTCCCATGTTTATTTTAAGGATGAAGCACATCCCCCTGAGGCACCCAAGTCCCAGCACCAAGGCCCTGGAGGGCACTTTGGTGGGGGGGGAGCATTATGGGCTGCCACGCCCCTCAGCCCACGTGCCATAGGCCACAAGCCATGAGGGTCTGCAGCCCCACTGCAGCAAGGCAACTGCCTTGTCAAAGACCTGGCTGTTCCCAAGGGCACCCCAAAACCTCCTGCCTTTTGTGGAGTAGCCCTGCTGCTATGGCAGACATACTCCTCTTTATTGGGGTTGCCTGGGGTGAAGCCCAATTTCCCAGGAGCCAAAGCTGGGGTTTCCCTGCCAAAAACCAACTTCTTCCTCCTGAGGGCCTCCTTACAACAACACATCAATACAGCCCCCCCTCACCAGTGCACGTCCCCAGCCAAGGCTGGCTCTGCTCCGACACGCGGAGCTGGTGTCGCTGTGGCCTTTCCGGGGGTGGGGGATATCTCAGGTTAAGGAGGAAGGAACTGCACATAATTCAGGTCTCTGCAGGACAGCTGTAGCACCAAACTTCTGCCAGCCCTTCCAAGCCCGTGTCTTCCAAAACAGCCGTGGTGTGGGTGCCCCGTTTTCCTATCCATCCTCTAAACCCTTCCAGGCCACGTGCCTGCTGCGCCCATGAAGCCCCGAGCAGAGCTCCTGGGCTCCCAGCATCCCTGTCCAGGGTTTGTTCTCCCTCATGGGGTTGAACCACAGTCTGGGCCCCAAATTCTTTGGTCCTGGGCAGATACAGCGGCTGCTCCATGAACGCTCCCAACAGCTGAGCCACGCACGCTGCCAGGGTCACCTCAGGCCCGAGCCCTTGGCTCTTGAAGTGATTTTTCATCCCCACCTGCCATTTCATTCCCTCTAGCAGGATATCATGGCAACTCCGACCAGAGGATAAGCCATGAGTTAGCACAGCTTTCTCTCAGGGGAACGTCAGCCTCAGTCCTATTTTTAAACTGAATATATCCTATCACTGTGCTGGGAGAATGAGAATGCAGAGAGAAGGATGGAAAAGTCCCACAGCGAAAGGACCGAAAAGGGGCAGCATCTTCTCCCCCAGGTGTCTGGCAAGGGGCTATGGTGGGAGTGCAGACCTCATGCTCTCACACCATCCCCACGGACTCACTTCCTCGGGCCAGGCGAACCCCCAGGTGGCCACAGGAAGACGGGCAGTTCTCACGGAGCCCGCAGAACACAGCCCCCCCACCCCGGCACCCTAAATGCCCCTTCCCGGGCCCGCCAGGGCTGCAGCTCACCCCGGGTGAACGCGACAGGAGCGAGGGGCTCTGTTACCCCCCAGCGGGGGTGGGAACACCGCAAGGATAAGGATGCTCAGCCCACTACCCTGGCCCGGGCGCAGCAGCCCCCTAGACCTCCCGGTCCCCACTCACTGAGCGGACTCGCGTCGTGGGCGCCGTCCACGCGGCCGTCGGGGTGCAGCTGGAGGTGGAAGCCGATGCCCACCCGGCAGTACAGGCGGCCCCGCCGCCGATCCGGGCGGCTCCGCGGGAAGCGGCTCGGCCCCGCCGCCGCCGCCGGGGAGGAGGAAGAGGAGGAGGAGGAAGACGCGGGGGCGTTGCGGCCCCTCTGCGCCCCGCCGGGCACCTGTTCTCGCCGGGCGCGNTGGGGACAGGCTCGGATTGCAGCCCCCCGCCTGGGGTTCGGGGGGTGACACGGCAGCTGCACGCCCAGCCCAGCCCAGCCTCGCGCAAGGAGCTCGGGAGCGGGGCTCGGGACAACCCCCCGAAGCGCAAGGCCGCTCTCCCTCACTCACGGGGCCAGGCTTGACCCCAAGAGCTCCCCTTGGGGCTAACGGGGGGTCCCCGTCACGAACCCCCAACGGCATCTCACGGCCTGCAGGAAAGTGGTGGTCTTTGTCGGTCCACAACATCCTCCTTGGTTCCCGGGCAGGGGGTACACGGCCCCCAGCCTCCTGCCACCGTCAGGGTGACCCACACGCCTACCAGGTGCCCCCCAGCGCCAGCGGCTGTGTTCCATCCCAAACACAATGACCCAACATCACTGCGGCGCAGGAAGAGACCGTGCAGCAACAGCCCATCCATCCCATGGCACAACTCCACATGGATTATGCTTTTCTCAGCTCCTAGGGCCGCTCCAGGCCCTCAAAGCCACCGTGGAAACATCACTCCTACAAAAGCCAGCGCGGGCCAAACAGCCTGCAGCCCCACTCCGCCCCTCTGTGCCCTCAGTACTCCTGTCAACCAGTGTTGTCCCCTAAATCCCACCTAGGAACCACCCCTCAGCCATCCCAGGGGNGAAGGACGGGCTCATGCTGCCGGCGGGCGGGAGGAGGGAGGGAGGGCGCCGCATCCCGCTCTGCTCCAAGCCCTGGAGCGGGGGACCGAGCACGGGGGGGAGCCGGGCCGCCCCTCCCCGCTATTTATAACCGGGTGGCGGCCCCGCACCTGTGCCCGGCCCCACGCCCCCCAT
>VYXD01004010.1:103925-126786 GCA_013397195.1 Hylia prasina
CTGCCGGGGCAGCGGGTGTGTTTGGCGCCGCGGCTCCGCTTCGGCCCTGCGGGGGTGCGGGGCGGGGAGTGGGGGTGCCCGACGGCCGCTCCGCCCGGCGCTGGGATCCCGGCGGCGGCTTCCCGCCCTGTCCCCGCACCTGCCAGGTAGGGGTAATCGGACACGCAAAAAAAAACCTCCTCGGGGAGATGGAGCCGAGCGGAGATGCCCTTGCCCGGCTCCGTGGAGCGGCCCTCCTGCGCCGGAGAGGTCCGGCGTGCGGAGAAGCGGCATCAGGCAGTCCCGCCGGTCCTCGCCCGAGCCGTGTCCCCGCAGGAGCGGGGCAGGGGGCAGCCCCGGCCGGAGCCTCCCGCCCATTCCTAGTCATTCTGGGGCGGGGGGCGGCCACGGGCTCTCCCCCTGCACACGCGGGGCTCCCGCATTCACCGACACGCGTGCAGCTTCAGGGAAGAGAGACGCGCAGATGCTCTGTGCCGAAATAAGGGGTTTACCGCGTGGAAAAGTGTTTATCAGTCCCTCCCTGATCGTCGTCATTTCAGATACAAAACAGATTAAAAAAATATTTAAAAATAGAATTTGAAACCCCTTAAACTAAAAAAAAAAAAAAAAAAAAAAAAAAAAAAAAGAGAGAGAGAGAGAGAGAGAGAGAGAGAGAGAGAGAGAGAAAGTGTTTTCCAGGGGCGAACGGAGCGGGGTTTGCAAAGAGTGGGCTGATGTTTGGCTTTCAAATTCACTTATCCCACACACAATTACGATTTTCCTTGCATTAGGATTAAAGGCTGAATATGATACGCTTTCAACATTTATCTTATTAATTCGACAAAACGCAGTGTCTCCTACAAGGGAGATTCTCATAACATTAAAAATATGTGAGTCTGTAAAAATTTGGATGTCAATTCCTGCTTCAGATGTGGTGGGGGTTTTTTTCCAATTCCTTTTTTCTTTTTTTCTTTTTCTTTTTTTTTTTTTTTCCCCAGTGCTGCATCTCTCGGTGTGAGATATAAATTGTCCGAATGACTGTAATTAGTGGGGGAAAGAAAACCTACGCGCTAATTTAATTCGCGAAAATTTTAAGGGACACCACGGCACATACACGATCTCGAAATCGCTTCGGCATGATCTGAACTACCGAAAATCCCTGGGACTGGAAAGGACCGCGGCGGAATTTCTGAGCTTTTATCCAGCAGCTTCTGATGCCGCTCTAAAAGTGGATCCCAGGGAGCAGCGTCCTTCGACCCGCAGAACGGCACCGGGACGGACGCGGTCTCTTTCTTTTGGAGTTTCTGCTGGGGGTTGCCCCCACCGGCAGCGCCCATCGCAAACTCCGCAAAGCCCGACGCCCAGCAGAGCCCGGTGCCGGCGGCGCCCTCCTGGCCTTGCGGAAACGCCTCACCGGGAATTTTGGGGGACACGGGGCAGGTGCACCTGGCCTGATCCAACCCCCACCGCGCTGCCAGCGAGCGCGGTGTCACCCTACGCGGCCGTGCGATCGCTGCCCGCCGCCTCCTGGCAGCCGCGTGCTCCTATCCTGGTACATCCATGTATTTTCTATTCGTTTATTTTTCCAGAAAAATCTCTCGCGGAAAGCAAGGGGCAACCGGGGCTGAGGAGTTCCGGCCGTTTTCCCAGAGATGCCTCGCAGCCCGCAAACCCCCGCCACTCCCCGCCCTCCAAAAGCACAGCCCCTGCTCTGCCGAGCCCCTCTCGACGGCACCAGCGCGGCATAACCAACAACTCCCGAGCGAGGGGAAGCCCCAGAAGCAGCGCACGAGCCTGAGATCTGAGCTCAGAAGGGCCTGGGCTGGCGAGCCAAATTCCCACAGGGAAGCATCAAGGCCTGGGGGGACGGCCTAGGGTCCGCTGCTCCCTGGCTGGGACCTGGCGGTGATTCAGGCGGCTGCAGGGGCCAAAGGGCTGGCAGAGTGGGGATGCCTGGATGCTTGGACACCGCTATAACTTGATAATCGTCTTCTGCCCGCGATGAGTTATTGTGGGGATGGATGGCTGCAAGGGACAGAGCACCTGCTCCCAGGGGTGTCAGTCTTCTCTTTCCTCCCTGACCTTCACACGGGAAGGGGAGAGGAGAGGGACCAGGAAAGGCTGCTCAAGCTGTGCTCAGAAACACTCCTGCATCCTTTGGGAAACACTGCCTGAGTCGTGTCAGGCGCAGGCCTACGGGTGCATGGTTACTCCTACGAGGAGACACATACACAGCTGAGAGTGAGCTCCCAGGTGACTGCAATAAAGTCATTCATAAAATAAAATCACCGAGAGAACACACGAGTTCCCAGAAGCACACAAGCCCAGCCACACTCACTCCTGTGGGGCCAGGGCACCATGGGGAGGGGGCACGATGGGATGCTCAAAGCTGCCTTGCTACTCTCTCTGCCTGCTGCTGCCAGAAGCAGGGCCAGCTGTGGTCCCTGGGAGGTGCACACCAGGTGAAATGGAAAGCCACTCAAAACGAAATGTGGAGCCACAAGCTTTCCTGGTGCCTGGGGAAATGCAGACAGAAACAGGAGGCAGGCAGGCCTCTGTAGTGGAAATAAATTGGGGCCTCAGCTGAATGAAACTATCCTTTCTGCTTGTCACCAGGCTTGTGGATGGCGCCTTTCCTGGGGAAGCCCTGTGCTGGGGTGCCAGAGACAGCCCATCATGCCACAGACACACAGAGGAGCAGTGCTTCTCCCACTGCTAATTCTGCCAAGCAGCATGGGGAACCCACTGGGAGTCCTCAGACCCACAACCAGATGAATGTTTGCCTACGTCCAGGTCCTTGCCAGGGCCGAGGCACACAGCAATGTTCTGTCTTGTTCCCAGCCCAGCTCCCAAACACCCCTGGGGTGCCTGTCCCTTCCTATTACCTCCAACCCTTCAGTGTTACCTCACCAATGCTAGACCCCTGGGTCAGGTCACCACCATGCCACAAAACCACAAATCCCTAAAAAGGGCCAGATACTGGCTTTAGCTCTGCTTCACCCCAAGGAGCAAATGCTCCTGCCCCCCAGGAACCCGACATACCTTCCCTACCTGCTTTCTCAAGGTTCAGTCACACCATAGGCACCTTGGCTCTTTCCTCATCCCTGATGGTGCCTGAACTTCCCCTCCACTTTCTTCCGAGAAAACAGAGTCTGGTTGGAAATACTAATTTGCATATTCACCAAAGTGTCACAGAAGTTTTTTTATTACTGACCAAAGCCTAGACCACCAAACATAATACAGGTGGCTGGTTAAATCGTTCATACATAGCCCACTATCACTGCTGACTTTCTATCTCAAAATTATTTTTCTTAGGCTTTCTGCTTTTCCTCCTTACTTGGCCTGACAGTAGCATCAAGGTTTAAAACCTGGAAAGCTTTCACCTAGCTTCACCTTCCTCCAAACGTTTAACAGCCTGAGAGAAGACAGGATTGGCTGCGAAGGACAGAAAAGGGAGAGAAATGGAAGAAGGGGAATCCCTGCAGGACTGAAATCTGCCTCTGCCTCCTGTACATCCTTAGGCCTTTCTGTCCCTGCATGCCACCATCAGTGTCCCACACTGGGGCAGAGCCTGGCCCACCGCATGGCCCTGGCCATGTCTCTGTTGTAAGGCCAGGCAGAAGCCACGCTGCAGCTGGAGGACAGTGCAGAAGACAGGCCCTGGAGGGACAGTCCCACAGCCCTTGGCCCAGTGCTGCCCAGCATGGGCTGCGTGAGGTCAGGCACTGCTGGGCCCCATCTCCTCAGGAGACCTGAGCTCAGAGCAAGGGGCCAGACATCTCCTTGGTGGCTACACAGCCTCTCTGCTGTCAGGTCCACGAGGACATCACTCAAAACTTCTCACTGGACCCTGGGTGGCTGCTGAGTTACCGAGCCAAGCTCAGTAGCCAAGCTTTGGCAGGAGCTGACTGCCCAGCATATTCCCATCAGGTGGATAATCCTCATGCAGGGATGGCCTCTCCCTTCCTAGTGCTGCCTGGGGGCTCTGAAGGCCTTGGCTTCTCCAGCAAGTGACAGTCCCTAAAGTTAGCAAAGGTTTGCTAAACCCTGGCGCAGAGGGGGTGGGGAGAGCAGTGAAAGGACAGACAGAAGGGGCAGGGGGGAGGGAAAAAATAAAGATGCAGAGGATTTCAGATCCAGCTCTGCTGCAGCAACTTGACGTGGGGTCTGTGAAGGATCTTGAAACTTAAAAAGATTTATTTTCTCTAGTCATAAATCTCATCCCGTTGTTCCTCTGACCAACCAAGCATGATAAAGTCCTTTTCCATAAAGTATTCAGTATTAAAGCCACAAAGCTCACCCAATCAGTGGCCATCTGCTTCTCCCATAACTGCTGCTCCAGAAGCAGGGAAAAGCAGCCAGAAGAGAAAGGGCACCACTGTTACGGCTCTGGGACAAATGAAGAGGCACTGAATAGCAGCCGAAACCTTTGGTTTGCCTTGTATATCTGTATCTATAGAGACAGAGGAAGAAAGGAAGCATTATATTGATACAACAATTGTAAAACAAAAAAAGGAAGAGGCATCTAAAGGGCAATACAGCGGGCATCAGAGGGCCCCGCTGGGAGGGATGCTCGCAGATTCATACAGACCTTTAATTGCTTTGCAATTGAAAGATAAAGAGGCCGATCAAAAAAACCAAAAAACCCACCAAAAAACAAAAACAACGGAGAGAGCGGCAAAGCGACCTGCGTTACACGGTGCATCGGCGCCTGAGCTCTCACAGCCAACGAGCCGGAGCATTGCTGATGGGGGTACGATATTTCCGGGACCGACCCCCCATTACGCTCTCCCCGGTTGCATCTCGGCTCGGCCACCCCGCACTGACCTTGGCTTCCAGCCGTCTGGGAGGGAACAGCCCCCAAACGCCCCCTCGGAGCTCCCCGTGATGTAGGACACGTCCCGCAGCCGCCCCGGCCTTTCAGGCTGCCCCTCTGAAGGGTGTTTGAGGGGACCCCTCTTCGCCGCACCGCCGGCCGCGCTGCTCCCGGGCGCACAGAGAAAAAGCCGGCAACGATATCATCCCCAAAAAGACGCGGGGAGGCGGGAGGGTGGCGNGGGGGCTGCAGGAGCGCCGGGCGGGCAGCGGCCACCTGAGAGCGGCCCCCGCCCCTTCCTGCGCCGCCGCCCGGGCAAACAGCGGGTTAATGACCGAGTTAGGTCGCTAACCGATTTACGTCCCCGGACAGCCGGGCATTCGGCCCGGGACCTCCACTGCACGCTCTGGGGAGGGGACATCGGCCCCAGCCCGCGGGGACACGGGCAAGGACCCACGGACACGGGCCGGGATTAGCGGCGGCGGGCCGGGATTAGCAGCCGCCCGCTCTACTGCCGCTCTCCGGAATTACGCCGGGATTAGAAGGCGGCCCCGTCCCCACTCCCGCGCCGGGCGGGGTGAGGGGGAGTTCCGGAAACCCGGAGGGGTTCGGGGCGCCCGGGGGGGCCGGTATCCCCCCTGGCCCCCGCTGTGCCCGGCGAATGCTGCTTCCCTCCGATGGAGGGCAGGAGAGGAAAGTCGAAGCCCGGGATGCTGCCGGCGGCGAGATGCAGGTGCCAGCAATCTGCCCGCAGCCATCCCAGCTCCCGGGGGGGCTCGGTACCTCAACTTGGGACACGGCGGGAGGCTGGAGGGCCCAGCAGGAGCCGGGGCTGGGAGCACAGGGGACCAAAAAATAAAGGTGGTGGGTTTTCTTTTTAAGATTCCCTGGCACATGAGTGAAAGCAATACAAATGAGATTTACGCACCAATAAAACCAGGGTCGAGGACCGGGAGACGCGGATGTGCTTCCCTCCCCCCTGCAGGTTTAGTGTCTCTTGCAGAGCACGAGCAGGACCAAACGCCACACTGAAGGCACGAGTCGCTCCCTGGCTTTTCCTGAGCATTGTCGTGTCCAGCAGCCCTGTATTATGTCAAAAATCTGGCATGGCAGGCAGTGGCACATCTGCTAGGTGTGGATGACATTCATTAGCCAAGGTTCTCTGCTAAACGGCCTGCCAGAGTCTCAGCAGCGCTGCCCAATGCCAATCACTCGTCTGCTGCCAGCTCAAAGGCAATCCTGCTTCAGGGATGGCTCCTTTCCATGCTGGCAGGAGAAACAGAGGAAACAATGCATTTAGATGTTTGGGATGTGAGCAGGGTTGCACATGGGAGCAGCAAGCAGATGTAGCAGGAGAGGAGATGAAGTTGTGAAGTGTCATTCAATAATTGCAGCACAAGGGAGATGTGATGGTGAGCTGAGGTTTGGGAGGGGAAAGCATTAACCCCTTTCCAAACCACAAGGCAGACACCGGTGGATGCTTTTTGGAAAGGAAGCATAATGAGGCTAATGCAGCAAATGGCCTGCTTGTGCTTATGGAGGACACACAGAACAACGCAGGGAGATTCATGCCAGGACAGCCGGGAAGACCATCCACGCCAGGGGAGGGAGCTGCACTGACCTGCTTAGGAAGCAGCCTGGCTCAGATGTCCTTTCCCTCTGGGGGTCTACCTGCTGCAGCCTGGACAGCTGCCCTGCTCGTGACATAGTGGGCTCAGTGCTGGCCCTGACAGCTTGGTTCACAGCCAAAAGGGGCAGCTGCACACCCAGGGCAGGCTGGGCACTCACCACCCTGCCCTACGAGAGATGTGGAGACCAGAGGTGGAAGGCAGGAACATCTGCTTGGCACTGCTACAAACATCATTCTCTGGAAAGAGAGGCTCCATTCTCTGCTCAGAAGCTCCGGGAAGGTACCTGTTCCTACAAAAAAATTAAAATACCTCAATTGGAGATAGATGTAAGGATGTTAACCTTCCCCACTTATTAATTTAATAAATTGATAACCACAAAATGAAGCTTGAATTTGAGCCACTATGTGCTTTCCAGGGAGCCTGGGGAGGCAATCTCAAATAGATGCTCAGTGAAAGCTCCCCTCAGCCCTGTTTCCCCTTAGCTTCCATTCTGACTTCTATTTCTGTTTATGTCCATTCAGGTAGTGGTTCATAAATGCGTAAGATGCTACCTACCTACACACACACACACACACACACAGACACGCACATACACAGAGCTCTTGGCTCACAGATAATGCCTGTGACATCCTCAGTTTCTTAAATGTTCCATTACTTTTGCTTGCACCATGAAAGACCACTGGCAGCTTGCAGTGCCTTTCATGCTTCTCTCAGCCAGGCAGAGAATCACAGGCTTCTCCCCCAGGACTGGCCTCTCTGCAATTACGTGTGCTATTAAATCCCCATATACACCAAGAGCCCTCCCAGGTCAGCACAACTGTTCCACGGCGGAGCCCATCTCTGACACCACACGTGCTCTTCCCACAGGCAGTGGCTTCCCCGATGTCCTCTGCCTGGCCATCTGCGGCACAGCTCAGCTGTGAGCCCTTTCCTTCTGCTCTCACCTCCCCAGGAAGTCGTTCTGCTCCAACTGCATTCTGGACCGAGCCTTATCCAGCTACTGTTTCTGTGCTGGGTTTGTCTCTGTTCTGGTTAGTTGGTCAGCCTCAACGAATGAATATTTGCACATTGTAAGAGATTTCCCCAATTTCCTGCTTTTTGTGGTTTAACGCTCACTGTACCACATACACTGCAACACAGTCTGGTAGAGGCTATGTGAACCCAATAGCCTCCCATCCTCAGACACTAGAATTGGGTGGCTTTAAGAGCAGGAGCCAAATCAAGAGACAGAGATGTGATGCTTCTCCCGCCTCTCCAAACATTATACCTTCATTTAAATACGTGAGTAATCCCACTGGATCTACTCCAGTGTTTAAAGTTAAGCCTATTAGGTGTTCATGGGGCAGTGGTCTGAACACAGAGGAGCCAGAAGAAAAGGGAAAGGGGAGAGTGGGATGCTGCTCCGGCAGGGAGCCATGGTGGCAAGAAACACCTCCCTGCTCTCCTTCCCCTCAGGGTCACCTTCTCCTCTGGCTACTTCGACAGCCCCAACACCAGGCTCCCCTCAGCGTTCAGCGCTGTCACGGGCATCAGCAATGTGAGTGCAGTAATGGTGAGGTGAGATGAAGTGGAGAGGGGGAGAGCGCTTAAAAAAGTTGTCAAAACAAAGCCTGGATTAATTTAATGCCAGGTTGGGCTTTGTGGTCGCTGTGTTGGGAATGATATTTTGTTTTGTTTTCAAGATGCTTCTTGCAAATCATCATTATTTTCAGACAATGTTATGGGAGAGAGAGAGGTTATCCCTGCTCCTACAAGAAAGGCTCTAGGAAAGCACTCATGCACGTGGCTTCCTTTGCTCTCTGAGGATTTCAAGCATGTACTTAGATTTAAGGCTGAGTGCTGCTTTTTGTAACAGGAAGCATCTCTTAGAAACAGGACTTGATTCAAAACCTGCACATCCATGGAGCTCTGGCTCTTGACTCTGCTTCAAGCACTGAAAAACCTCCTGCCTTGGCCGCACAAAGCCGTGTCCCACCCTTTGATGCATTTCTTGGCACGTGCACATTCTAATTCCCAACACCCACCCTTTCTTCCCCTTTTCTTAGCTGTCTTTTCTCTGGGCACAATACATTATGCTTTCCTGCATATACTACTCCATACTGCTTGCACAATGTTTTGCATGATCTAATATTCTTTGTTCAAAACTGCAAGAAAATCTAAATAAAGACTATAGCGTGTCGCATCAGTATAGGCATCAGCTAACGTTTTCCACGGCATATGGTACTTCAGAAGCCATATGTACCACTGTTTAGTGATTCTGGCAAAGAGGCGCAGAATGGTGAAATCCAACTGCCAGGATTTCTGAAAACAAATATGTAAATGCTCCAGTGCTTTTGTTATTCATAACATACCTCTAACACAGCACATACAATATGCTGTTCATTCTGTAATGAGTATACTACTAAACTGTATTTGCTTCTGTTCTCATTTTAAAAGAATATTTTCTTCTGTATATGATTCTGCCATCCTCTCTATCGAAATCAATCTAAATTGCAATTCAGAAAAGGCATTTTATCTATTTTAAAGCATACACTATGGGGAAGATTATGTACCTACGCAAGGGTCTCACATCAGAACAAAGACAGACGTTATCTCTGCAGCCTGACTAGTGGAATCAAAGCAAGGAAGGGAAGTGCACTTAAGCAGATCAGTTGCATGGAGCAAAGCTTGGTCAGCCAGGAATAACCTCCCAGGGAACATGGGTGGGTTGCCCCCGCTCACGGGCTACTGCAAAGCAAGCAGGTGGACAAAGCTTTTGTGAGCAGACCCTCAGAAACAATAGCTGTGAAGGAAAGAGAGGATTCCAGACACGTGGTCCAAGGTGGATGGTGGTGGCCAAACTCGGACCTGGGCTGGGATTGGTCCTGGTGAGCCAAGGCTTGGCCAGCAGCCGCAGACAAAGGGGATGGTCTGTGGCTGGGGGCTTGTTCCCAGAAGTGCTGGCAGCACCAACACTGAGGTGTTGGGGCAGTGCACAGGGCTCATGTGGAGCACTTGTGCATCACTAAAGGGTTCAGACCCCATCAGCCAAGGCAGAAGCCCTCCTTTCAGAGCCAGCACCAGCAGGTAAACAGGAATCAACACCCAATTCCATTAACCACCTCTGACAGTGCTACTCCGGATGTTCCTCTCATCTGCAGAGAGCTTGTCATCTCTGCCTGGGATCTTGCTGTGCTGAAGGATTCCAAAATGTTGCTGTTTAGCACTAAGCCTCCCCATTCACAACAAACATTTTAACATTATCTGTTGCCACCATTGCCTCTGTCTTTTGGTTTATCAGCGTCCACAGAGACTGAAATTGTGGGAGTGACCAAGCCCATTCACAGGTCACTCTGCAGCTTGCTCTTGCCTCAGAAGCAGGCTCCTGTACCTCCCAGAGCTGGTGCTCAGCATCCTGCAGCTCCTGGCAAACCTTGGGAGGAGGGCTCAGATACCAGTGCCTCCAAGAAACACATGGGTTTTCCAATCTATTGCTTAACTAATGTTAAAAACAAAAATGAACCCATGACTCCCTGCACACAGTCTCAGCAAAATACTGTCACCCTACAGTGTCCTGAAAAAATTCAGCCATCTCCAGACATGACAGTGTTATTCAAGACACACAGATGCCATTTTCCCAAGAGATTGAGGACTGCTGCTCCTTTCTTCACCTGCAGTCTTGCACTGCAGCATCCCATTTCAGCAAGCACAACCTCCCTCATCAGGGTTTTGTGCCCGCCATCACCTCTGCTTGACTTCCCTTGCACATCATACCTGCTCATTACCTCCTGTCTCCTGCCAGCCCCCAATGCATTATCCTGAGATGCAAACCATCTGCGTGCCCAAGCAATTCCTTTTTGGTAGGTTTTTTCCCCTGTGACATAACTTTCCTCCGCTCCAGTTAGAGATACTCTGTTCTAAAGCTTAAGCCAGACCTCTGCATGCAGCCAGGCCTTTCACCTCCAAACACTGTTTTTTTTCTATTCTATCACAGAAGAAATCCCTAAAATAAGCCTGTTTTCCTACTTTTGTAGGTCCTTCAGCCAGAATCTGGAATTTTTTTGCTATTCTGCTCTAGCCAGCAGGTGATAAAAAATTGCCATAAGAAAGGTTGGCTTTGAGCATAAGTGCCTGAATTAGAAAAAGAGACAATTAGAAAGTGCAAAGTGGCAAAAAGCTCTAAGAAGCCAAAAATAAAAGAACAAACATGCAATCTGGCTATCAAAAAAAGCCACATTTTTCCCTTGCTGCAGTAAAAATGAACATTGTCAGAATTACTAAGTATTTTGAAAGACAGGAAGTCATGGGGAGAGGGAAAAACGGTTCCACAGGGTCAAAAAGGGGAAGCCTGGGAAAAGCCACCTGAAGGAACTGATAAAGGAGGGGACAGGGAAAGGCAAGCATACTACACCATGCTGCCAGAATGCTGTAGTGATCCTGCAGCTGCTGGGTGAGACAAACTACCCTGAGTGAAGGGAGCCAAAAAAAGAGCCTTGCTGATTGAGTTGGTTCACATGCACCCGCATTTATGGCAGAGCAAAGGTCAGTCTTGTATTACCTCTTGTGAATCCCTCTTGAACTGGGGATTTGATGAGCACAGGGCAAAGATTTATTGACATGCCAGGGGTTGCTGGCCCTAACTCTTAACCTGCTGGCAGAGGTTGGGGCTTTTCATTAAGGGGGGGCTATGCATGGAATACTTTCAGGCTTCAGCTAAGAGTAAATGTGATCTCAGCCCACACAATTTGCTAAGAGACACCAGATTATTTTCTCTCAGCAGATAAGTCAGCAGTCCCCTGGAACCCTCTGAGCTGCAGAGAGCACAGAGGGGATAGTGAAGGGAAGGCTGGAAGGGGTCTCATGGCACATTGTTCATCATATCCATGAGCTCTAAATCAGCAGAGAAAACCCAACCGCCCCTCCAAGCTGTACTCCTGTGCTCCGGAGGCACCCCCCTTTCTGGAGCCAGGAAAGCACCCACTGCCACTACCAGGACAGGCCCCTCTCCAAGGCCATTCACAGCTCCCACGGGCAGTCTCCCTGTGCCACCGTAAAATCTGGCCACTTTTAAGGGAGAACAGTCTTCATGTGGGATATAACCCCCTGGACAGGCTTGCTCCCTCTCCTAAAATCTCCTGTCTTGATTGCACAAGCAACTATGGTTTCAGGAGGAAAGAATAACCTGAGCAATTGGGTATTTATAACAACACATCCTTCTGCCTCTCCTATTCCTTTTTTCACTGAGGCCCATGTGTCTGCACCCCAGTCCCTCCACCTGGATCACATCACCTCTGACTGTCTGTACATGAGCTGCTGGGTTATTTTCCCCTGTTCTTCCTGGGGTGTTTCTATGAATGCTACTGAATACATCAGCCTTCATTATATGAGATCCAGCACCACTTTGACACTCTTGAGCTTTTCCCAGCAACCAAAACAACCCCAGCTGGGGTTTTACACTTGGTGTTCTTGCACACTTCATACTTGTTCCCACCTTTTTCTTTTCCTGTTGCAACCTGAATACCCCATGGTGCTGGCTGAGGGGCAGTAAATTCACTCCCTCCTTCCATTCCTGCAGCCTCTGGCAAAGCTCTCAGCTGCCCTCTACTTCCCTCTTCGTTCAGTTGAGACATGCCTTTGCATTTCTCACCCAAGAGATGTCATCCCAAGGAGCTTCCCAGCTCCTTTGGAACACACACCCCCAAGTCCCTTCCAGCATTTGGGCTGCAGCATGAAGAGCCAGGCAAGGACTAAAAGAGGGATTCCCAATGCACGCTCCTGCAGAGTGAGTGAGTAATTTCTCTCCTGCAGTTAGTGCCAGCACTTGCTCTTTGCCAATTGGCAGAGGGTCCCACTTCCTTTCCTGAGGAATGCTTAACATCCACCTTTCCCCCACTGCAAGGGGAAAACCACAGAGGCTGGGGGAGTCTTCCCAGGCAGACGGGCATCTGAAGGAGCCGCAGGCTTGGGGAAGGAGGAAGAACCCAGCAGAGAAGGCAGGCTTTGCTTCACAAATGTCTTTTAGCTGAAGGGTAGCAGAGAGCACAAATCTCCCTCACCTGAGGGTTCCCATGGTGGGAAGGGGTGTAACAGCAGGGTGGTGTAACAGCAAATTTAGAACAGGCACGTCTGCAAACAACTTCTGATATAATATTTGAGTCCTCAGATGTTCAGCCACTTGCACATACTGTGTGAGTGCCTGATTTGCATGGGATTTGTATTTGTTGGTATTCACATTCGTAGGAGAACGCATACATTAGATTAATGTCATCACAGTTTATGGAGATCATCTGTGCCACAGCACCAGCTCAGGGCTCTGACTACATTCTGTGCCCTGTGGCACATGGCAGCCCCTCCTGCCCTGCCAGGGCCACCGAGATCAGGATGGCTGTGCCAGGCTGAGCCCCGAGGTGGTCCTGCTGGACTCGCCTCTTTTTAACACAAAAGTTTAAAGAAAATTTGGAGTAAAGGTCTAAAGTGGCTTAGCCCACATTCCAAAGGTAAAATTAACCCAACTATTTGGATTTATTCTCTTATATTTGTTTGTATGTAGCTATAGCACACTCCACACCCTCATTTTTAGTGCCAACTTAGGGACATTCAGCTTAAGTGCCTACTTAACGACATTCCGGTCAAACAGACCAACTAGGTGGTCCCTTTTTGTCTTGCAAGAGCATCCCTCTCTCAGTAAAATGGGATGGTTATAATTCCTTCCCTGTTTGCCATGACACCTGGGGGCTCTCATCTGCTAGACAGCTGGAAGCTGTCACTAGAGACGCTGCTCTCACAGAAGCGTTGCTGGGCGCAGTCAGACACTCTTTGTAAAGCAGATGGAACACCTCAGAAGAACAGCACTGCAGCAACAAAAGCTCATCTTCTGCTAGGGGATTTCTGTTATTGGGCAATGCTTCCTTCAGGTGACTTCAAACTTCACACCCCAGTGAGCCCACATGCCAGCAGAGTCCAACCATGATTCTGTTAACCTTCTTCCACTACTGAGGCCCTGCAGATCCACTTCCCAAGGATGGCCACCAGCCCATTTGCCATCTCTGCACTTCCAAATCACACAGGAACAATAGAAATAAGGCTCAACCTCCACTGTGGCCCTGCCACCCAGGATTTCTGACAGACCAGGATTTCCCCTGTGGCCCCATGGAACTACGCATGCACAAGCCTCTCACACTGGCAACCCACATCTGAGTCACTCCTCGTGTACAGGATCTGTAGAATCTGTCTCAATCTTGATGGTGCAACCCAGAGGAAGTGGGTGGCACAAAGGAAGAGTGCACATCTCCAAATCTGGTGATGATTTCATGCTTACCCCAGTAACAGGCCAAGTAACACCTTTTCTGCCTGCCCTTAAAAGCCTTTTTCTCTGCAGCACATGCCACCAGCCCATGCTCCAGCCCATGCTCCAGCTACCTGCTCAATTCAGCTGCTTCCATTGCTCCTTACCCAGGAGTAGCTCTCCCACCTCACAGCACAGCTCCCATCCCACACCATTTGACACTTGGAGATGCTGTAGTATGCATAGCTCACCCAAGAGAAGGGCGTGCCCTGCTCCAACTTGGGTTAGCAGACACAATTTTAATTTATGGCTCTTACAAGCAAAGTTTTGAAAAGGCCTTTCAATATTTGAGGGCTTCAGTCTTACTTTCCAGGCAATTTATACACTAAGAAACCTGGATGGAAACCTCCAAGTGATAATCAAATCCCTTAGATATCTCAGAAAATGTTGCCCCCATATGATCTAGTACCCTCATGACAAATAGCTCTCTATTTTTCTTTGTGATGGTTCCTACTTCCCACCAACATCTGTCACTGTGATTATGATCTCTAATGAGCTTCTAAATTATATCACACTATTCTGCCTTGATGAGCTACATTCAGTAACTTTCATTCTGCAAGACATGAAACACTGCCTACAAGATGCTGAATGAAAATTCCCTCAGCACAACAGCTGAAAAACTGGTTTGGAGGTGATTTTTTGCCTGTTTTGCTTGAGATTTTTTTGGGGGGCGGGGGCAGTTAGTGTTCTGCTTGGTGTTTCTTGTTATGCATCTTATTCCAGGATGCCTAGGAACTTTACAAACAAGGCAGAGAAAGTTGAACCTTCCTATTGCACGCCCCTAAAATCTCCACCCAAAGATGGGAACTCTCACCATATATCAACGTATTATTTCTGTAAGGCAGGACAGGGGGAAGAACCCAAGCCAAGACCCCAGAGAAAAATGCCATTATTTTTATGTTGGCTTCCAGTTATAGGTGAGGGTTAGTTTGGGTGATGTATCCAGACCCTCGGAATGCTGTACAGACTCAACTTCCTTGTGCCACCAGGATGCAGCATTANGTGATCACACCGGGAGACTCCAGTATAAGTGAAACTGGAAAGGGGACTATTAACCCCCAAGGTGACCACTCAGCCTTGCTAACATATGCCCACACTGCCTAGCAATCTTTAGGGGACTTGGATCTCTCAGATCCATGTTCCTGTTGATTCCTCAGACAACACTAGACACCCTCAGCATTCTCACTCAAACACGTTACTAACATGCACATCCAGTGTCACACCTTGCACTAATGTCCCCTGCCCATCTCGGAAAGTGTTTATGGTGTGTCTGAAGACAAGGTCAGATGCTTGTGTGTACAAACAATTCCCCATAGGCAGCAAGGTGCTGGCTCCCTGCTGGTGACTCAGCTGCACCTCTCCCTGCTGCTCATGCAGGATGTGTGACGTGGCTCATGAGAGCTGAGCTCAGAAGGGTTTGATTTATAGGACAGAATTTATGGAGGTTATTCCTTACTTCCTGCAGATAAGGACAGACAGTGCTGACGAACAGTTGCCATGTTTCTAGCCTAGAGTAGCTGGGCTCTCTCTGTAACTCCTGCTTGTGGCCAACCTTGCATTTGGTGCCTGCAAAGCAGCTCCAAAACTAATGGGACAAAATATGCTGAGCACAGCAAACTCAGGGCGCACACTGTTCACCTCTACCAGCCAAACTGTGGAGAACCGACTGCCATTTCCCATGCTTCCAGCCTGAGCAAGCACTCTGGTGGCAGGCAGGTAACAGGGAAGGTGCTGACAACACAGGCTGAGATTGCAATACAGTCCAGAAGCAAACAAACGTTGCTGGTGCACTGATCCTTGCTGATGAGTTCCCAAGTAAACTTTATTTGTAAGGGCATGACTCTAATTGCAGAGCACTAGATTGGTTCCAGACAAACCCTGTCTACCTGGAACATCTGCCCACTCACTGCAGCTGACACCATCTCCCATTTCTTTTGCTCTCTGTGTACCCAGTACCTTTCCAAGTCCATGGTGACTCTGGCTCATTCTCCGAAGTGCAGCTGGTTCCAACGGTTCTTGTGAGGGCAGGAGCACAAAATCCTGGAACAGCAAACAAAACAAGTAAATGCTCCTGAGTAGAGGAAGAGGAGAGCACAGGACTGGCAGGGAGCTACTGAGGAGCTTGTACATCCATGGCTTGTCTGTGCCACAAGATGAGCTGCCCAGGTGAATGCACACCTACTTGTCACTGTCTCTGACTCGTGAAATGTGTTTTCCAAGGAACTAAACCACGTCTTTGCATACCCTCAGCAGAGACTGAAGGCCTTTCTTCTCAACATGCTTCACTATAGATGTCTTGGGCTATGGTGCCATGGTACCATTGTACCATGAGCTATTTTGCTTCTTGGTTAGCTTTGCTGAGCAAAACATTTCCTTTAAAAGGCCTTCTAACAGACACAAGCGATATGAACATGAAAATACTGCCCCATGGGGGATGACAGTTTAGTACCCCAGCTCTCTTCCTGTGGCTGTTACCATGTGGCAACTCTAACTTGTTCCCCAAAAGCAATGCCAAGCACACCACTTTCTACACCTCACTAAGCTGATCCATGAAAACATACTAAGTCCTTGCCGAGCTGCTTCACCAGCTTGTCTTTGGGGGAAGGGACATGACTCTTCCTGCCCTTGTAGCGTTTGTTGCTCTGCCAATGGCACTGCAGAAAATGAAGCCTGCAATCCAGTCAACAATGCTCCACCTCTACCCATCTTAACTTTTCAGACATAGGTAGAAGAAAAAAAGGATAAACCTTGGATGACAGACAACAGGACACAAGTATATATAAGTTAATCTTTTTACATGTGGAAAAATTGAGAAAGAGGTAATTCAGAGTCACACAGATGTAAACATCAGTCAGATAAAACACATCCCATATGCTTCACTCCTGTTTTAAGGCCAGCACAGTCACACTGATGATCAGAAACTCGTCATCCAGGCAGCCAGGGGAGCAGCTCACACAAACAGGGCAAGTCTGATGTATGCCAAGCCACTGGCACAATTCGGCTGGTGAATAACCAGGCAGGGCCATGAGTCAACCAGCAAACACACATGCACTCTTCCTCCCCTGCAGTCTGACAGCAGCAGAACCAGGAGCTGACTGCAATAAAAATCCCATCCTACCTTCTGAATGTGGTGTTCCCCCAAGCACATCCTCTAGACACTTTAGCTGGAGTTTGGTGTACAAATCTACACTAATCTGAAGTTAAACAGG
Organism: Hylia prasina; assembly: GCA_013397195.1. Taxonomy (NCBI): domain Eukaryota; kingdom Metazoa; phylum Chordata; class Aves; order Passeriformes; family Sylviidae; genus Hylia; species Hylia prasina. The sequence continues at coordinate 120,885 of VYXD01004010.1, forward strand.
CCAGTGGAACAGTGTTGTTCTCTGCCAAATGCAGGGGCTGTAGGCAAGAAGGAAAATCACCCAAACAGGCTGGAAAATACCTCGGATAGTTTTACTTCCTGCTCAAAGCATGGCCAACACCAAGATCAGATCAAAAATCTAGTCAGCCCAAAAACCCCAAAGTGAGCTAACCCCAAATGAGCTCAGTTCTTGAGAGCCTGGTGCATAAAATGCCAGGGTTGTGGGTTCCATCCCCATATGGGCCATTTACTCAAGAATTGGGCTCAGTGATCCTCATGGGTCCCTTCCAACTCAGCATTTTCTGTGACTGTGATCTCAACCACACCACTCTGGCTGTCCGGCCCCAGTGCTCAGCTCTAGCTGTGTGGTGACAAAGTTCCCCTACACCTCTCCCAGGCTCAGGCACACAGCCAGCCTGCCCCTGAAGAGCTTTGCACCCACAGATGGCAATCCTTCCTGCAGTGATCCCAGATCCATCCACCCTGGTGTCCACACGGCATCCTGGACCAGCAGGGATACTTGGAAGTTCTGGTCTTCCCATACTGGCCATGCCACAAGGATCTGCTCAAGCATTCCTTGGAGCTGTTTGACCCCCTCCCAAGGACTCTCCAGTCCTCACCACTCTGCATGCCCAGTACCTAGAGCCTCACTCCACAGTGCTCCTTCCCTCACTTGCTACAAAAAGCAGGGTCAGAGCCCTTCTCCAGCTTCCAGGTGGCACAAGCCCCACTGTGGAGCCTTCATACCCTTTTCATGGCAGCACCATCTCCAGCCAGCCCTCCTCCCATGTACCCTGGCACTTATCTGCAGGCAGGTCACTGCAGAAGCTCTACCAAAAGTCTGGCATCTCTCCACCTGCTCCTCTTGGTGCTACACAGCCCCAAACCCTCCTTCTCCAGCTCTTTCCTCCACCAGGCTCCCACAGGCCAGACCCCAGTCCCACCTGTGCCAGCACCAGATCTTCCTCAGAACAGCACCTGCTCCACCAGGCAGAGGAAGAAGCAGGTACCATGTGGCCACCAAGCCTTTGCTGCATATCCCTGATGTCCTGGGAGCAGTATCTCCACCTCTCACTGCCCTGCAAACCTCCATACCACCTCTGTGCCAAGTGCTCAAGCACCATCCTCTCCCAGCAGCAGCAGCAGCAGCAAGCCCAGGTGATCCCCAGGCTTGGGGATCCCATAGATGGGAGCTGCTGGTACAATATTTAGAATCCCACAATCAGGGAACAACAACCAGTTCCTGGGGAGTGCAGCTGGGCTCAGGAGCAAACAGGAGCAGTGACCCCAGCCATTCAAAGCAGGATCTACACGAAAAGACAAATGTCTAATTCCACAAAGAGCTCCTGGGGAAAAGAAGGGAAGAAAAAATAAAAATTCTAAACCCCAAGAAGCTTCCTCAAATTGTCACACAAGAAAAAAGCTAACCACCCCCCCAACAATGACATCCAAAAAGCCTCTCCCAAACTTATAAAATCCTCTGTTTAAATACATAAACTAAATAAATGCTCTGCTGGCAATCTTCAAAATTGGGGAACTCCTCAAATTATGAGAGGGAAAGAAAAAGAGGGGAAAAAGGGAGAAAGAAAAACTCCCCCCAAATTGGCAAAAATCATGGAAAAGAATGGTGAAAAGTTGAAAAAAAGCACCAGCAGCAATACCCGCAAGGGAATCTCCCTGGTGAAAAAAGAAAGGGGAGTGTTCCCCCCCCTTCCAAAATTCATCCCTCTGCATGTGAACAGCCTCTCTTAAGGGCTGGTCTCTGCTGAGTTCCTACACCTGCCTTGGAATGTTCCCTCCAGCACACAGCTCCTTGTCAGCAGGCATGATAACCTGCAAGATGTAAAGCAAGCCAAGCAACTGACCCAAATCCCTGTAGGTTGCCTGAATTTTGTTTGTTCCCAGTTGAATTTTGCTTGTTCAAAGCACAGGCCAGGTGTTTGGGCACACAGAGCACATGGCTCTTCGTGACTGTCACTTGCCCCAGCCTTACAGCCGGAAGAACCTGGCACAGCTCACTTCATGAAACCAAATTAGGGGTCATACACAAGAAAGGACATTGCCACAGCTCTGAGGTAATTAGGGCCCATCATCATCAAGGACAGGAAATTGGCACATCTGCTTTCCAGGCTGCTGATCCAACGGTGGCTCAGGCACAATGTCCTGCTGCAGCCCGCCGGCCCTGCATAAATATTGCCCTGATTGCCCCCAAACAGTGGTACAAGCAGTTGCTCTTTACTCTTTCTCTCCTAGGCCTGGGAGGACAGAATTGACACAATTCTCTCTCTTGCTCTCCTTTGCAGCACTGAAGGGGCCAGGTCAGATGGATAAATGTCAGCTCCTTTTCCCCCAGTGTGACCCCAAACTGAACACAAATGACGTTTCTGTTTGGATGCACCCTCAGAAGGTTTGAACCTGTCCCCCTGGAGTCAGTGATAAAACTGTCACAAACTGGATGACTCCTGGATCACTACCTGTGCTTTTTTAAAAATTATTTTTCTCCATATACTACTGAGAATTGTGTCATCCTTTCCCTGGGTTGCACTGCTTTGCAGGGAGAGCTCCTGACTGCTCCATTCTTCTGTCTCCTCTGGCCAGGCCGTTGTTTCCCAAGAATACCAAAAAGGGTCACTACAACTCTAGAGTTGTGCTAAACTCGCAGCCCCGGTGATCCCTGGGCGTTGCTCAGAGCCAGCAGCAGCTCTCAGGCCAGCGTGGGATTTCCATGTTTTCTGTCCTTTTCTGTCCTGCTTTTTTTCTTCTCTCCCAGGCCAAGAGTGATTTATTTTTATGCTCTTGTGGTTTGCACCAGGGCAGCCCGTCTTTCCCTCTTTGTTTTCATTCCTCCTGCTTGTCTGAGCACTGTGGAAACAAACAGCTCTGGAAAAGTGGAAACAAGCAGCTGTGCTCCTTGTCCAGAGCATCAGGCAGCAGAGAATCACGAGAACCTCAACGGGGCCTACACGACTTCTGCTGAGACAGGAGTGACCAGCAGGGATGATCCTGGCTCCTCAGGGATGAGTCAGTGTGCACACAGCAGGGACATTGCTCCATATTCCTGCATTTATACTTTCCCTCATCCAAAGTACTGCTAGTATTTAGGTTTCCTGGCTGTTGGAATTGAAGGGTTTCTTTCCCCCCGTGTTTCTGTATTTTCAGCGGGCAAATGTTTCATGATGTCGGAAAGGAAGAGCTATTCAGGAATTCTGAGCTTGCATAATTCCCAGATTTGTCTAGACAGATACTTTCCATCTGGATGATGCAGGCAATACCACATGCACATGAGAGTTCCTGTGTTACTTAATGCTGTCCTTTTTATTTATTCATTTCTATACTGCTTTACAGGATGCAAACAGACACAAGGCTACAGCTGTAAATGGAACAAGGATTTATAGCTAATCCTTCAGGAGGCAGCTCTCAAACAGCTTCTGCATGTTGTATAACTGCTGGAGTCCCTCTGGTTTCTCTTTCCTTGTACAAAGCATGAGACTTCCATGTGTGGTTCATATCCTGTGAGGCGAGAAGAAAAATATTTTCCTGTGAGCTGCTCTGGCTCAAGGCATCCCATCATCATGACCTGTCCTTGAGTTTGCACAGCTCAGGAAGCGCTGGCTGGTGCCAGTGCTGTGGAGCTGTCCCATTCCATGCTGCTCCTGGATGATTTGGCAGAAGGGCAATCCCAGACCTGAGTCAGAAAGGAGATTTTATTAATCAGCATTGCAGGCATACACACACACACAAGTTTTATTTTTCCAAATGCTGGCAATCACTGAGCATCCTGAAGAAGGAAGGCTGGCTCACAGCCGTTGGGCAGAAGTATCCTGGACCTGAACTGGATTTATCAAGCAACAAAGCCCTCCTGACCGTCTGTAGTCTATGCAAAAGGGTGTGGCCACCAAGCTGCTGTTTGGCTCCAGTCCTGAGGTCATCTCACCACAGCACTGAAGGATTTTCCCCTCCAGGCACAACCTTTCTGCTGCAACATTCCTGAGGATGCACAGGCAGGGCCAGGCTCACAGCCAGGTTACACCAAGGGTGACTTTTACTTCCAACTGCTCACTCCCCAAATACGATGAGTTCACTTTGGCATCATTTGCCTGAGGTCTTCCCAACCAGCCTGGGCCAAAAAGAAGGTGGGAGTGGGTGGATGTTAAGAGACAACATGTGGGGAAATCATCTGCAAGTGCTGGAGATGAAGAAGGGAACTGTATAACCCCAAAGGCGCAGTAAGCTGTTCTGTTTACTACTTTCTCTGCACTAAACCTTGGCAGTGAACTTGTGTTCATTTGCACATTGGCCATCCACGTGAAAACTTCTGTTTCTTGAGTTACTTTGAAGCTGTGTTTTTTTTAAGAGTTCTGTTTTAAATGACTGAGGGTGGTTTCTCCTTGGTTCCCTTGGTTTCCCCTGCAGTCCCACCCTCCAGGCACAAGAAGACAGTGTAAAGGAGGTCCTCATGCAAGTGACCTCGATTCCAGACAGGCGGGATGGGGAGTGAGGGCAAGCTGTGCCTGTTCCAGATGTGGAACCAACACCCAGAGGCAGCAGGAGACTCAGCTGGGGTTGGGGCAGAGGCCTGTAGCTGGCCTGAGTCCCTTGGTGCAGCCAAGAGCCAAAGTTCCCTCCTGCTGCTGCAACATGGTCTTTGTTTTGGCATCGGCAAGCAGCTGATGCCTCATCTGGCTCCTCAGGTATCATGAAGATACCCGCTCAGGAAGCTGCTTTCCTGAGGAGAAATGCCCGTCCTGATGGGGCTGGGCACCCTGTGCCAAGGTTTAAGCAGCATTATGGTGCTGGAAGAGGGTGGGGAAAGAGCCAAGCATCAGCAAATGAATTCTGGGAACCAGGAAAGGAGGCTCCAGCCCTTGCATGAACAAAGCCAAACAGCCATGAGCCACTGCCCTGTACTTCCTATGTGCCTAGCTCCGTCTCATCCAGCCACTCCAGCAAAATAGCCATGATTTATCTGCTACTTCAGCAGAACCACAGGCTAAAAGAGGAATTCACACACTTGGAAACAAGTAAAGCATGAACTGGTAGTGGAGGCTTGTTCCAAACACACTGGGTCACATGTGCGTGAAGCAAGATTTCCAACATCTGGATAACATGACACGTACTCCCAGGCAAGGCAAGCTCCTGGGACCTGGGCTGGACTCATGCAGCTTGGAAAGCTGGAGTGCAGCTGGTTTTGGGAAGCTCAGCAAGCTTCCTCTGTCGTCTTGCACGCCTCTGCATGGCCTTTTTTTTTGGCTGGGTCTTTGGCAAAGCCCAGGCTGCTCTGTCCTTAATCTCCCATGTTTTGTGAATCCACAGGGACTGTAAAACACCGCTTGCTTACCCTTTGACCTCGCTAGCTCGAAGACATTAAGAACTTGGTGAACCAGATCTCTGGCTGACATTATTCACTGCTGGTCCACAGGCTTTGTTTAAGTTTCCAACTTGCATCATAGGGAGGCTTGGTTTCGTTTTGGGATCGGCATGGAGAAGGCACTGTCACACAGATGTGTAAGGTCAGAGCACTGTGGCTACAGGGAGCCATCCAGAGACAGCAGGAACGGGGATGAAGTGAGATGAAAGGAAAACTCTCCAGCAGGATGACTCTGACTTCCCCATCTCCTTCTGCCAAGGGACGAGCAAGATCCTTTTGGCAGTCTGATTTCACCTCCACAGCCTGTGGGAGACACATGATCGCTGTTGGGTCGGGGCCTTTTTTGTTTCAAAATTACAATTCTATGGTGTTTGTGCAATCCCCAAACCCCCTCAACATTAAATTTATTTGGGGCTTACTCTCTGGCACGCGTGCAATGGGGGCAGCAGCCCGAACTAAAGCGCGCCTGACGCGGACGACAGGACTCAAGAGGGACGCACGGGCCGGGCGAGCGGGGGCGGTGCGAGCCCGCCCG
>VYXD01004010.1:126860-382822 GCA_013397195.1 Hylia prasina
ACGCATCGAGAGGGGCTCGGCGGGAAGTTCGGGAATCCTCCTGAGGGGATGTGGAGAGGAGCCGTTGGAAGTTCTCCCACCGGAGGTGCGTTTGCGGCCGGAGACGTTGAAAGAGCGAGCGGCGGCAGCATTCGCCGTTCGCCCCGCCGCGGCGGCCGGGCTTTTGTGGGGAAGTTCGGCGGCCGCGATCGCCCTCAGGGCGAGGGGGGAGCGGGGCCCGGGCGACAAACTTACCAGCGAGAGCTGGCGGTACCCCGAGATGCCTGGAACACCGAATATTGTTAGTTTCTCCCGAAGTGTCACCCCAGATCAGGCCGCTGATGTGCTCTGGTTTTCCCTTCTAGGTCTGGGAGCGTGGCGTCGAACTGGAAAGAGATATTTAATTTTGTAAATCAGCTGACAGAAAGATTTGTGAGGTGCGTGGTGCTGCTTGTGACACTCGAGGTGATGCTGGAGTAATTCTGGGCTGCTTTAAACACCCCTCCCCTCCTCCCCCCCGGTTTTTTGCAAGCTCAGGGGATGTGTTCCACAAGCACATTAAAAGTTTGGGTTCTAAGACACAAATTGCTGGAATGTATTGAAAACTTTTTCATTATTTTCTTGTGCTTGGAGCTCAGCAAAAGGGTGACAAGATGTGTCTTTAAGTACTTACTCTCTTAAATGACTCTCAGACGTGATTTGATGTTTTTTTAAACTTGTTTTTCAATATACCATGTGCCTAATTTCTGATGGAGTACTGCTCAAATTCCGTGTTTGGAGATCTGTATAAAGATGCAGTCTTGAGCACATGTAAACGTATGTGTAAATATATAGCGCAAGTCAAAAGGAAGACAGCAATGTTAAAGCCCAAATGCAGAAGAAGCCCATGCCATGTAACAGTGCATTTGTTGCATTTACATATAGTCAACTTTGTTACTGTCAGCAGTGTTGTCAGGCGAGTCCAGCTCCTCTTGAAATAGCTGCTGTAAATCCTGGCTGATTGCTCTGTACAAGCAGCTGAGGGTTGCAGTGCTTAGCTTTAAAAAACCCTACAACAAAATCCAGAATTAATCCCCCCACCACACAAAGGAAGAGATGGTGTGGTAGGTTTTGCTAAGGAAAACCAAGCGCAGAGTGCAGTTGTAATCCTGGCTTGCTAAGAAAAGAATACAGTTATGCTTTTATAATTAAATACTGCTTATTTTCATCTTGTCAAAAGCAAATCTTCTGTAAACTAATGTAAAACTTCTGTCCAGGGGGCGACAGAAACTTTTGAAAGTTGTTTTGTGAACTGTGGAATTACAGGGAAAAAAAAGCCTGATACCAAAGCAGAACTTCTTTGGGAAAGTGGTAAAACATTTGCCCCCCGCCCCGAGAGGGTGGAAAGATTTCAGTGGAAATCTTTCAGTTCAGCATCTTCTCCAGCCAAGTGACACTCCCTCTTGCAACAACTGTGTGGAGGTCTGCCTGCATTCCCATCCCCATCCCCAGTGTCTGAGTGCTCTTGTTGGAGGCATGGATGGGCTGGCTTGTGGAGAGAAAGGTGCTGTGGGGATCCTGAAGAGAAGTTAGCTAAAACATAACTTGGAGGGTATTGTATGTGGGACGTCTCTTACAGCGTCTCCAGCAGGGAAGTCTCATGGTAATTGGTGGGCAGTGATGCAATTACCAGAGGTTGGGATTGCAAGTACTTAGTTTTGTTTGGTGACTTGAAAGGGTGATAATCCCTTGGTTTCAATTCTGATTTAATATGGAGCCTCTCAGATTGTGGTATGCAGAGCCATTACGGATAGACTGCAAGCTTGGATCTTAAATCCAAGGTCTGTGCAGTTCTGTGCAGACTTGCAGGGCTTATGTTCCCTTGATGTCAATAATTTTAAGTTGCATCATTGACATCAGTGAACTGAAAACATGGTCATTCAGCTTTTCAAGGGTTAAGTCCTTACGAACCCTAACCTGATTAATTAATGCTGATACTCATATACAGTAAATTACAAAGTTAGTGAATATATCAAAATTGTGATGAATAAAATTTAAAATCATGAAGGAGAGATGTTACAACTTACCTTGGGAAAATTCCTGGTTTGGGCCTCTAGAGCATCAGGCGACTCTTAAGTGTTTTCCACTGCTAATTAGATATGATTCCCTGTAACCTTGTGCAGAGAGACAGATGAGCTTCTAAAAAATAAATCTAAAAAAAGAGATTGAATTCCTTAATAAAATCAATTCATACAGCATTGCTTTTTACCATTACATTTCCCTGGATGCTTTTAGGGAAGAAGTTTTCAAGTCTCACAACTCTCTGGTCAAGAGAGACAAACCCAGCCTCCCTCTGGAAGACCCTGCATGCTGCTTTTTCAGGGCTGAGACAGTCAGTAGGCACTGCTTTTGTGACTGGGAGGATTTGAGAAACAAAAAGCAGAGTTGGAAATAGACATTGTGTCATCCTGAAAGAAAAGGGGAAATTGATGGGGTTAGTTTCAAAGATGGGAAGTGCGTCTGGTTACTAGCCACCGGAGCAAAAGGGAACCAAGTCGTGTCCCTGCCTTGTTATGCCAGTGTTATACCTTGTTATACCAGTGGCCCTGACAATTCCAAAGGATGTGCATTACCTTCCATGCATGGGGTGGCCACATCACTGGAGACGAGTCATGTGAGAGAGTAATAATTCTGCTGCTTTGTTCCTCGAGCATCTGGATGAGGAGAAGATGGGCAAGAATGCTGTAACTCCTCTCATTTTGGGTTTGTAGTTCAAAAGTACATTCCTAGGAAGCTGGAGGATAAAGAACATGTGGATGAGACTTGAATAAGTGAACAAAATGCTGTGCATCTGTATGTTTCTCTGAAATGTGTTTTTGCCTTCTTTCCCTTTTCTAAAGCCCCAAGATGAGACTGTCGTTTATCGTGTTTTCCACCCAGGCACATGTCATTATGCCGCTGACTGGAGACAGGTTAGTGCTCTGCTTTTTTAATTCTCTCTTCCCTCCCTCTGCCCTTACTGAATCAGAGGAGCAGTAACTGGTACAGAACAATGGCTGGTGCCTCCAAGTGGTGGCCAGTCATGAAGCCTCCCTCCAGAGCTGATTTAATTTTGTGACCATATCCCTGGATAGCCTCATAAAAAAGGAAGGAGAAGAATGAAGGGAAACAAATCCCTGATGTTAAGTCTGCCACTGCTTTGCAGAAAAACAAACAGTAATGTTTTCATCTCTGTGTGGTTCTGCATCTCCCTTGGCACAGCACGATAATGATTCTTCCATCTGCTTTGGGAAAGCAGCATCCATAGGATGGTTATCAGGATTTTTTCATGTCTAGAAAAAGCATGAAATGGTAAATAAATGTTTCTTATATTCTCACATAAGGTAGGTATTTTGTTTTGTATTTCCTAATCTGGATTGCAGGGCCTGTTTTAGACAGTGGGCTTGGTGCCGCTTGAAGGATGTGAGATCTTTCTGACACTGTGGAACTTTCAGTGGATGGTTTTGAAGGTGTTGGAATTCAAGGCTGCTCACTGACTCCTAAAGCAAGTGAGGATTTGTGGACAAGATAGCTTAAGGATGGGTGGGGGGAAACGGAAGGAGGAGAAACAGGTGAAACAAGAGAATATTGCAAAAATAAGTACTGAACTCATGGAAATTGGGAAATGGTCATTGGTGGAATGAATGCTCTCAGCAGAGGACATTTGGCACTGCTGTCAGTCCTTCAGTGTCCTTTCAGCTTTTTCAAAACCAACATGACCTCTGCTCTCTCCCTTCTGTCCAGAAACTACCGCAGTGCACAACCTTCTGGGTTTTGAACATGTGGATAAACCATTTAGGAATCATTCCATAGACCTCTGGCAGGGTGGAAGTGAGGTGGTCCATCCTTTCTGCTCCCAATAGTAGGGTCAGTGCAAAATGTGGTGTGCTGTAGTTGGTTAGTTCTCCTGTGGGTTTGTTTGTTTTAAATAATACATAACAGTGAGTACAAGACTTCCTGAAAAGATCTGCCACCGGCAACAGGCATGTGTCATGCTACAGAAATGTAGCTGACATCTGAGATGTCTAAAATCTCAGTTCTGAGCCCCTCCTGTTCTAGCATCTAAAAAGTGGTCTGACTTGAAAACAGCCACTCCCCCCCAGTCCAGACTGGGATATTGGATCTGCTGTTTGTGGGCAGAGACAGTTTTATAAGCCATTTTTCCAGATGGCTTGAGAGGGGTCAGGAGAGGACACTTGAGCCTGTTCTGAGGCTTGCTGGAGTCAGTGAGGTCTTTTCTCTCCATTTCAATAGGCTCTCAGTGGCCTGTTCCTTATCAGCACTGACAGCACACAGACCACTTGAAATGCTGGGCAGGATGCTGGAATCCCGCCACAGGGACACAAGAGCCTTTTTCATTGGCTGGCTGTGGCACATTTGGAGCCACAGACAGAATCGTGTTTTTCTCAGAAGCCTCATGTAAAGCACAGGAAGAACCTCTGCAGTTCTAGTGGGTTCCCCTGTGGGACTTGGCTCTAGTTCAGGATTGGCTGATGCTCTTGCAGGTGTGTCAGGGGAAGCAAAGTGCCACCCTTCTTGTTTAGGGGGAATTACAAGGAGAAGGGAGAAGGAGACTTGCAACTGTGACCATAGGTACATAGGTAAGGATGGATAGATACAGTTGGAGCAGCTGTCCTTTTAAATACTAAGTCAACAGAGGAAAAATACTGAGACTGCCTGGCCCCCATTGTTCCCGACAGAAGATAAGGATGCTAAGCACACTGCAGTTCTGGGGATGGGTGTTTGTGAGGGTTTTTATGGGATATTATGGCCTTGGTCTGTTACATGCACTTTGGACTTGCAGGCATGTTTTTGCCCTGGTTTACTTGCTAATTCCCAGATATCAGGAAACCACAATTTCTTCTTAGCATTTAGATCAAAGTGGGGCAGAATTTTTTGTTTGGAAAGCCTTAGGCTTCTGAGCATTTGTACAAAGTTCTTGCTGTATTTACTCCACAATAAAGCTGTGGATATAAAGAGGGGTATAGCATAGCGCTGAAACCCCCAAATTTTCAAATATTCTGTGAGTGTGAGCAGTCCTATGACTAACTCTGTAAAGAGAAGTCATTGTTACTCACAGTACACACAGTGCTGTAATAAATCCATAGAGTGACAACAAACACCCAGGTGGAAAAGCCTTCTCGTACTGGTTTAAAGCCCATTTGAAACACACACGTTTGTGAAGTTGAGCTGGAAACTGTGCAATAAGTGGTAAGCAAAGATTGGTGCACTCATCTTTGGGGCTCACTGTTGGAAAGCAAGTGGTCTGGGACAGTGGATACCCTCAGGAATACCATCCAGCTGGCACGGTTCTCTCTCAGGAATACCAGCTCAGCTGGCCAGCAGCAGTCCGGGTTTCTGTGAGCCTGCTTTGGCAGCACTGACTGGTGCCAGCGGCCCGGACAAGCCCTGCTGCCTCTGCCCGGGGGGAATTCCTGCTGGGGATAAAGAGAGATTGTGTTAGTGAAGGTGGAGAAGTAGGATGCTTGAGTACCTGGTACATGACCAACTGTACTGTCCTTGTCCCTAATCCAGTGGTGCACTAACTGCTCCTGGTTTCACAGGGATGTGTAAGACATGGACATGTCTGGGGCCTCGATCATGTGAGCTGCCACTGCGCTTGGGTCCAAGGCAGCTTGGCAAAACAGATTCATCTGCAGAGAGTGCATTCTGCTGGGTGTATCAAGTACCTCAGAGTTGGCCACTGATGTGGTTTTCATCTGGAGCCTGTGCAGGAGGCCTTAAGTTTGAAGCAGAGTAATTATTATAAGTGAATCAACCCTTTGTAGTATTTAAGAGGCCTAGAAGGCATAAGCCTCCTCCAAATGATGCATCTTAGGAGGCTCATGCAGGGTTTTCTTTCACCAGTATGACAGCTTGCCTCATCAGAGATGGAGCCAGCCCTGTTTTTGTCAAAGAACACTCCCCTTCTCGGTTTCACTGACGCGTGTGTGTGTTTTCCTGTTTGCTGTACATCCTTCTTTGCAGCAAACCTCAAGTACCTGTTTTATTTGCCTTAATTTGTTAAGGATGAGCCCATTGCCTTGCAGCACACAGTCCTCATTTCTCACCATGAATACATGCCCAGTGAGAGCCACCACCTCCTACCAGCGCTCGTATGCTCATCACGTTGAGATAATTCAAGATTCCAGCATTTCAGTAAGTGGAATGCAACACGGAAAAGACATACAGAATACTGTCCCCCGCTCAGAGGAGCTAAGAACACCCATTCTGGAATCTGCATGGATATTAACAGCTGTGTTTGCCTGGCTGCTGCTGGAAGAGCTGTCTGAGGCAGTTACAAAGCTTAGAGAGAGAACAGATGGGGTAGCTATTAAAAATTAGTTGTGCCTGTGCTAAAACACAGAAATGGGCTGCAGTGCATATGCTGAGTGGGTAAAAGATATTAAATTTGCACTTATTCAGCCCAAACACAGACAGACTGCAAGTTGCTGATTCTGTTTTGCCTCTTCCACCTCCCTCCCTTTTCTGACTTGCACCACAAAGGCAGCGGCCCTCAGCCTTTGTTAGTATTCCCAGGCTGTGCTGTGGGATGTCCAGGCACCCAGGCTGAGGGCTCTGCTGTCGCAGTACAGATGAGTTACACAACCAGAACTTCCCTGGAGATTTCCATGGCTACCAAACAGCCTTACAGAAACTAGAGAAAGGGAAGTTGTGAGAGCACTGAAGAGCAAGGACTGTGGGTCCTGAGTGCTGTGGTTGGTTGACTGCTGAGTCCCGTTATCAGGACAGTGCAGGCAGGCATGAGGTCAAACCAGCCAGGGGTGAGTTTTAGAGTGGCAGAGCCCACCTCTCATGCTGGTTCTGGGGCCTCGAGTCCTGCATCCACACTGGCCTTCTGACATCCAGACCAGGATTCACTTGCACTTGACCAGCTTGGAGAATGCAGGGAGCTAGTTCACATCTGGCTGGGTCTGTCTAATGCAGCTGTGCCCTGAGGGCAAGGGATGGTGCCTGATTAAATGCAGGTAAAAAAGCTCACGCTACCGAAGATTTTCCTGGAACCCCTTGTAGGCAGAGGCCTGGCAACGCCAGATATTGCTGTGCGACTGGGTCACAAGACTTTGCAGATAAATAAAACTGAACTGATTGTACAAAAGCTATTTTTGCAAAATGAAATCTGTTTCAGAAAACTGGGACTTGAGTTGCTGCTTGTTTCTTGGCAGCAGAGCACTAACGCCTGTGATGTGCTGCCACTCATTTCTGGCAAGCACCAGCTCTGTAGTTTATAATCTGCGTTCGTACATAATCACTTGCAAGTTGTTTCTATAGATGCTGAATGTAAAATATTTGGATCAAACAGATTGTATTATCTTACATAACTTGTTCCCTTCCATACATTCAATGCCACCATACCTCTTTTGCTCCCTCCCCTCTCTGATTGTATCTGTGGATCCTGTGATTGGAAGCTTATTCCAGCAATGGATTGTACTTTGGAACAGAGCTGCTAAACATAGAGGAAGCCCATCCGTGGAACAAATGACGAGTGGGTGGCATTCAGGCAGTGTGGCATATGCATTCTTTCTCATTTGGTCTGGGCTAAGGAAAGCTTTCACGCATCCTGCAATGTATTTTCCCTCCATCTCCTCACCCCTGCTGGGTTCCTCTTTCTCACCTAGATTTGTCACAGTGTTCTATATATTCTGGCCCAAATTTTGCCCCTTCTTAGCTTTTGCTTATCTTTTCCTAGCATGACTTTCCATGGACTTGGCTGAAACTGTGTTTGCAGAAGAATGAAGACCCTGTAGATTTGATTCTTTCAGTAATCTCTCTGCCTTTGTTCCCCCCACTAGTGCTGATTTCACTGGAAATAATTACTGTGGTGTGGTCTGTCAATGTCTCCCCTTTCAGCCCATAGTTAGTGAACATCTTGCAGATGGATCTGCTGTACTGCTTGTGAAAAGTCATGGTGCAAATGTATTCTCCTGTTAAATCTAAGTGAGCTGTGGACCTGGGTGGGATGTCTTACGAAAGGTCACACAAAAAGGTTGCGACAGTCAAAATTTTAAAACTATCCTCAATCCTGCTCTTTTCCCATAGGCACAAAAGGTGTCCTGCAAGTGCTGCATTTGCCTATTGATATTTTCTTCAGGGCAAAGGTTTTCATTATTGAAATTCGGTTCTGTGTGATTAAATTCTGACATTGGTCTGGACTATTTCTGCTGAAATAGAACTGCTGTTTTAGGGGATTTCTTCTTTGATTGCAGTGTGATTGGAAGCCAAGTTGGTTTAAAGTAGCAAAATAGACCTAATGCAACAGAATTTCCACTGGGCTGTGTAATGCTGAGGCTTTGCCACCTCTTTGCAATATCTGCTCCAGCTGAACATTTTCGTTGATTCTAGCTTTTTGACTTGCTGAAGCATATTGTGTTAGATAGATCTGAAATACCTGTTCCCACAGCACCACTACTGTCATGAATACACCGTCTGCCTCCACGTGGGATCCCAGCTAAAGTCTCTAATTTACAGCTTTTCATTTCAGTTCTCCATAAGAACAAATACTTTTTTTCAATTGATAAATTACACACTTTCCACACTCCAGATCACATGAACAGTCTCTTACCTCTTTTTTGTTCGCAGAGAGAAAATCAAGAAAGGCCTAAAGGATCTGGAGGAGGTGATACCAGCAGGTGACACATACATACATGAAGGACTAAAACAGGTAGGTTTTACTCATCTTCTTGCAATCAACACATCCTCTGTTCTCACCCTTTAGGTAGCAACCTGTAACATAAAGAGATTGATTGTACACCTTAGTCTGTTATGTGCAAATCTTTCTGGTTGCCTGAGTGGCCTCAGGGTTGCCCAGACACTCTGCAAATCCCATGCAGAAGATGATTAGCCATCACAGCAATTTGCCATATGGAGTTTCTCTGACTTGCTCCTTCTCACAGAGCGCAGGTCTGTGTCGTGAATCTCAGAGCTCACCGAGCATCCCAGTGACATGGTAAATAGTCACACGCACCTCGGTAGGGCTGCAGGGCTTGCGGTGCCTTCCAGAGCGCTCTCCTTGGGGAGAGGTTACAGCACAGAGCAGTGTTTGCGAGACAAATGCTCTTCATTTTGGACTGTCTTAATTACGGAGTTCCCAGCTGCTTATATTTTTCCTTGTTCAAATAATGCAGTTTTGATGGAAGCCCTGGCCCTGAAGGTGAGGATCTAAGCTTTCACTGTAACAGACAAATCAGTTCTTTCCCTGTGAGTGTAGAGCCATGTTTGTAACACGATCTGTACACTGAAAGGCTGGCCAAAGGGAATTTTGTTGCTGTTTAAAAAAAATAGTTTTAAGCCTTTTTTTTTAATATCTTGGAACCTACTGACTGCGTTTGAAATCTGGGGGGTGGCAAAGGAAGTCTTAACGGTGGATTTGAAGAGATCTGTCCCGGAAGAGCTGTGTGTTGGCAAGGGCTGACAAGTCGGTGACCCACTGAGCTGGGCTCAGTGGTGGCTGGGAGGGGTTTTCCTGCTGGTAGTGAGCTCAAGGGAGGCAGAGGATTGTCATGAGAGGTTTGAGGATGAAGCTGTTATTTCAGATGTTGTATTAGATTCTTAGAAGATGCATCATGGTTAGAAGTTTTGGTGTAGTTTTAAGGGGGATAATTTATTTTGTTGTTTTCAGGCCAATGTGCAAATTGCAAAGCAAGGAGCCTCACGGTTCTCTAGTATCATCATTGCACTGACTGATGGCAAGCTGGATGGTCAGATTCCCTTGTATGCAGAGGAAGAGGTGAGCATGGGCTGGCAATATGTGTCATGCTCTGCAGAGTTTGGGTGCTTCCTGTTGAATAAAAAATATGCTTATTTCTCTGTTCTATGACACCACAGGCAAGGAAATCCAGAGAGCTGGGAGCAAGAGTTTACTGTGTTGGTGTCCACGATTTTGAGCAAGAACAGGTAAGAATAAGAACTTTACTATTTTAGAGTACTAGGCAGTACCTCAACCCTGAGTTTTACAGAGTTAAAGTAGTATGGGAATTTAATTTTACTTACATTAGGCAGTATAGTGTCTTCTCTGGCTCAGGAAACACACTCAGATGTGTACGTAGACATAAATAGAATATGTGGGTGTTGTGCTCACTGCCAAGGAGACCTGTTGGAAATCCCCTTGTTAACTGGGAGCTGCCAATGAGAGGGTGCAGGCAAGCCCTTCTCATTGAAATGGCAACCAGGTCAGGGTACTGATCACATGAACAGAGGAGCTGTAGACAAGATTCAAACAGTGTATATATAACAGTCTTGGGATAAGGAAAAGGACACAGGATTCATGTCCTTCATTGAAAAGCTGTTCCAGAGGTGCTGTGACCCAGTGAAAGCTGTAGCTACTTCCGTTCAAAGTGGCTTCAGTGGAAAGGTACATGAAAAGTTCCTTCCTGCAGACGATGAAGAGAAAGGGTTTTTAGTGAAAGGCAGAGCAAACAGGGAAGGTAATTCTGGACAGAGGTACAAAATCACTGCCAAGATACAGGCCCTGAAAGTTTTCTTCTGTATGATGCTTCCCATGATGACTAGCCACGATTTTGTTAGCTCCAGTCAGCTGTGAGAAGTCCTCCAGTTCAGAAAACTCTTAGCTGTGAAAGAGCTCTAAAGTTTCCTTCTCTTCACAGGGTTGATAAGGGTTGCTTTTAGACATTCATTTAAATTTTAAGGGTGTAAAGCAGTGCGTGGAATTTAGTTTGCCAGATGATTCATGTGTTTGCATGCATTTTCTCTCCAAAGCTGGAAAGAATTGCTGACGTGAAAGAGCAGGTCTTCCCTGTCACTGGAGGATTCCAAGCACTTAAGGGGATAATCAATTCTGTGAGTACCAGGCAATAAGTTTTACTTTTCCTCTAGATTAGAGCATACTCTCCAGTCCCACTTCATCTTCTAGGCAGAACTGGTTTCTAAGGCAGGAATTGCAGCAGATGAAGTTCCCTCCCTTAGAGATGCAGTTCTGTAAATCCACACTGCTTGCACCTCCTGCAGTTATTCATGCTCAGACCTCGTGTAGAATTTGAGGACTCCTCACAAGGAGAGGGGAATTCATGTGGGAAGTTTGGGGGATGCTCTGATAAATGACTGCTTTGGGTTTAGTCTGGAAAAAACGGAGACTGTTACTCTGGGAAACTTGAGAACAACTGCTTAAAACCTGGGGAATAAGTGCAATTTAGGAATTACCCAAATCTTTACATACAGAGAAAAGCGTTTGAAATCCGTGCCTTTAACCACTTGTTATCCCAACAAGTGGTAAGACTCAGTTCCAGTTTTCAATGTGGCATGAGAAACTTCTGTTGGTGAGATGAGGCCATTCAGCTGATTACTGTGGTTTGCAGGAAGGGATCAAAGAGAAACATTTTGGTTGTGATCAGTGGCTTGCCACTGCTGCAGCTGTGTGTTAAGACACCTGTGGTTGTGGACACAAAATTTATTTGTCTCGTTTTAGACTGAAGGCTGTGTCTTTTATGCCAGGTTTACAGTGCTGCTGCTTCATGTGGGCAGCACAGTGCAAACAGGCTTACTGGCAGAAGTCAAAAGCAATAATGAAATCCTTTTTCTGAGGGCGCCCCTATTATTCATTTCCCTTTTCTTTTTTTAAATAACAAAAGGATACTACTCGCATACAGGATACTACACAGTCATGACTTTATCACTTCCCTTGAGCAGTGTGGTTTTTGTGAATGCCGTAATGCAACAACTTATTTTTCTTGATACGTAAATAAATGTAGTTCCAGAATCTTACCTGAGCTTTCTAAAGAAAGGTAATCAATCTTCTGGTGCACTGGCATTTATTCGTCTGAAAAGACAGTGGTACTGCCAAAAACCTTTACTATTTAAAATCTCATTCTGTGCTGTTTGAAGGACTTAGAGCAGTCAGCTATACTGCCAGTGCAGATGATCCAAGTGGCAGTATTGGGCTTTTTTATAAGAGCTGAATGTTTAACCCCAGCTGATGATATGTTTTCACAAATACTGCTTTGCAAATAAGTATGTCAGGGATAGAGGAGTAAAGCATTCCCGTTGGGCATTTCCCCTCCAGTGAGGGTCACTGACCTGCAGATGGGCGTCCTCTGAGCGGTCAGGTCTCCGCACTCCTCTGGTCCTTTGAGGAAGCAGCAGAAGGACGGTTGCTTGATGTTTCTGAGGAGCTCAACTGGAAGAGTCAGTTATTCAAACATGTGGAAGGTCATAATAAGCTGTAGGGTGTCCCATTAGCTGCATTCTCAGCCAAGGTTTTTTTGCGTGGTCTCTGGCTAGTAGCAGTGCCAGCCTTCTGTATCTATACCTCCCAGGAACTTAAAAGCACCTTCACTTCTGTGTAGCAGGGAGGGAAGTTTTTCTGATGAGATATGCCAGATGGTGTTTGCACAAGCCTCAGTCCAGCTTCTTCTGATACTTAAAAAAAACCTGGTTGTAAAAAACCCAGTTTGGGCATACCATAGCTGTAGAATAGGACCAGACACATGGAATGGCAGCACATTGTTTCAAGGTAGGAGCTTAGCAGTCATGGGAAAAGCAAACTGATGTACACTGTGCTTCTGCAGACTGAGCTCCTGAGTTGGTTCAGGGTTTATTTACAGCCCAGCTACTGGACATGTCAACACTGGGCTTTTACCACAGAGCACAGATAGAAGTATGGAAGTATCCATAGCAGTGTTTCTGGTTGGTGTGGATTTTGTGTGGGGGGGATTTTTTTGTAGTGCATGTGTGGTGGCAGTATTAACACGATATTTTGGTATGTTGCAGGGGTTTCTTTGCAGGGGTTTGGAGTGATTGTGACAATTTGTTCTCAGAACATTATAGCACTGATAAGTAGATCTAATTGAACATGAAAAAGTCGGTTTTCCTTTTTAGTCACTATTATAAATTCATTTTGGTTTGCAAGTTAGTGAGAGAATACAGACTTAGAGACACTGATCTAAAGGGGAAAGCTAATTTTGAACCAGATGAAAAGGAGATAGGTGACAAACATGCAGCAGTATTGCTCAAAGTATAGTAAAAGGTGCAATTGTGAAACCCTCAGTGAATGTTGTTGAACAATTTCTGTTCAGAAAAAACATTCAGAAATGATAGAAATCTAGCAATTAAAACCCCTGAGCAAAACTACAACCCAGAGCTGCTGAGTGGGTTATGCAGGAGGCTCTGCTACATTGATCTCTCCAGATCTGAGACTATTTGGCTGCTATCCTGTTACATTTGTGCTGTATTCAGGAGAGCCAAGCAGTTAGTCTACGTTTGTTAGTGCTAAAAAAAAAAAGTGATGAGTTTTAGCACAGACTATCTGTAGTACCTGCTCCTGCAGTTGCTTTCAGTATAAGCAACTGTTCCAATTTATTTTCTCTGGACAGATACACGTTGTCTGTTCAATCATGACCAGGGATCAACATTCAAGACAGTTGAGATGTACATTTAGAGTAACCTTGGCTTAGTTGCTGGAGAGCTTGCACCATGTTTTGACATTAGTTCTGATAAAATCCTAGGGAAGTGAGAAGGGTTGAAACACCTTCATGCCATTGTGTTTCTGCTGAATAACATCCATTAGCAATTCTAAAAGTCTGTGCAGACCTGTGAGGAGGGAGCTGCTTTGCGAAGTTTCCTGTTCTGCCAGCATTGCTCATAGGTAGCTTACAAGGTCATAACTAAACAGCATTGTCAGGGTGAATAAATCTAAGCAAAACTCTAGAGCTTAAAAGCAAAATGCTGAAGGCAAGTTACTGCACTCTCAGGAACAGTTACTGATGGGGTTTGGCTGATTATTACACAGAATGTAGCTTTGTGAGTGAGCCAGGACAGGGTGAAGGCTTTGGAAGGGCACAGTTTCTGTCACCATGCAGCAGATCAGTACTAGATAAGAAAATGAAACTTAATTAAACTCAAGTTCTGCTGATTTGTGAGTGAAAGTTGTCTGGTTGTCTCTGCAGGCAGAATTGGACAAGGCTGGTACTTTGAAAAGTTACATTAAGGGAACTCACTTAAGTAACATTCTTAGAGTGTATGACAGCTCTAAGTAGACAAACACATCTTTACACTGAAGTAAGTTGACAGCACTTAGTAGAGAAAGGTAAAATACATTTTTTCTTAGGAAACACCACAAAAACTTACCCGATAAGACTACAGGAACTGATACATGCAGAACTTTAGAGGAAGTAGTTTGAAAAAGGGTTAGCTTAGAGCAGTTTTATCTTTCAGTGCTACAAAATTTCTTTAAAATTCTGCTTGGAAAGTATTTGAAATAGAATTGTTAAAATATCCTTCTGCTTGTTCATTTTACAGGTGCTCTGGTTTTTTTTTGTTCATTTTACATGGGAAACCCACTGTTAAATGTAATGGACAAAAAAATCTCAGATCAAGTCTTCTGAACTGAGTAGTTGCACCAGCCAGAGCGTTGTAAATTGAAGCAAAATTCCCTCCGTGTTGGCTGAGCCTCTTGGGGAAAAACCCTATGCCTCAGCATAAAGCTGTCAGTTTGTCCAGGAAAAGTTGCAAGGTGGGATACTCAAGGATCTGCCTCCTGGTGAAGGGGTGACCAGGGGAGAGGAGACCTCAGGGTTTGCAGGGTGCAAACTCTCAGGCTGACATGGACTGACTTAGACCCATCCAAGGAGTGCACCTGGGACTAGTGAGGCCAAACAAAGGATTAAATGCACACAAGATCTTAAAAAATCCTAGATTCACACAGTGTCCAACTCTGGCTAAAGGGGTATAAGCAGGGAGTGCTATAAAAATATAAATTCTCTGCTGTAAAAGTATAGATTCTGTCCAGTAAAACTGTGTGGGTGATGGTGGGAAGTCTGCTCCTGTTGCAGAGAGCAGTCAGCAAAATCCCTCTGGCATTCTGATCCATTTGGACACTAGTGAAAGGTATCTGTTGAATATCCTGGGGGTTTCCATGTCAGCTGGATGGCTCCTGTGTCACTCGCTGTGCCAGGCAGTGCATTGCTGCTGTGGAGTTACATGGCTTGGTGATAGCCAGCGCAGCGGGGCCTGCAGGGAGCCGCTGCACAAACTGTGCATGGCAGCGGCACGCTCAGCGCTGCCAGTACCTCACGGAGTCACCTCTCCTCTGAAGTGTGGTGACACTCACTGTCACCATGCCTGTGCCCCGGTGCTCAGCACAGAGAAGGGAGAGGGGCCCCGTAGGCTGCTGACAGGACTTGGTGATGAGCAGACCTGTCCCTGTTTGCTGTACTAACACAAAGTCAGCAAGGAAGGAAGCCGCCAAACCATGTTGGACATCCAGTTGGTGCCCATGGAGGGCAAAAAGCAAAGTCTAGTGAGAGGTAGTCAGTTTTGTTGAGGTAGGCAAGAGGTATTCATGTGAGGAACAATTTTAGCCTTTATATTTGTAAAACTTACTGCATTGGCTTCCAAAAGATGTGCTCCAGCCTGTCTCCATGAATCTGATGCCTTCTTTTCCAGCTGTGCTGTCAGCAGCACTTCCTCAGGCTGACCTGGCTTTGGCACTGGGGGAGAGGGTGAATTACCAAACTCACATGAGTCCAACAGCATCTCTCACTGGTACCTGCTGTAAGGCAACCGAATTTGTGTTTAGGGAGGGTGGGAAACTTCCTCACTTGCCACAGTGGTGCTCCAGTGTTAGACACCGGAGAACGCTACTTCCGTGTCTCTAACGTGACTGCTTACCAAGCTCCGCTGTCTGAACCCTGCTGTCTCAGGGGCCAGGTTGCAACTTGAGTACTGAGTGGCAATCAGGGACTACGTGATTTTCAAGTAATCCCTACTGCTGTCCAACCTGTCGGCTCCCTCAAGCTAGGCTGCCTCCCGCTCTTCTTTGGGCAGTGTGCTCGGCCTGCTCCCTCCCTAAATGCTGTCCCTCCACTGCGGATGAAGGGAGGTCAGCCAGCTGACTGGATGCAGTTAAGATTTTTCAGGGGCAAAATCAGCTTAAATGGTTCATTATCAATTATATGTCAACTTAATTGGATCATTTCCTGTAGGAAGAAAATATGCTCAGTTTATGCACTGGGAATCCAGGAAGCAAACTATTAGACCTTTAAGGAGGTGGGGGGAGGAGAAATGCAGCAAGTTATCATTAAAAGAATTATTCTGATTAAATCAGTCATCTTATTTAATCCCCTTGGATGGTCTAATCTTTAAGCTGCACTGGGTGCAAGGTTCAGAACTAACGCTGCGCTATGTTTTCCATGTGATTGAGACTGAGGAGATAGTTTTGGGAATTACTTCATGTAATTGTTAAAAGGAATCAATGGCCTGGAATAGAATGCTTTCTGCTCTACCCTTCACTGCTGTGCAGCCCTCAATTTGACATTCTCTGACATATTACAAACCATATAATGTTCTTCTGTAGCACAGTGAGCTTGATAAGCCAGCACCGGCACTGACATGACTCCGGTTAGAGTGAGCGTGCCTGTGCCCTGTGATTGGGATGGGACTTGTCAGCCAGCCCTGCACAGCTGGCAGCTCTCTTACATAAGGGATGCTTGTACAACTAGCTCCAAAGGAAGCAGTCACAGGTCCAAATGAAATCCAGCGACTCCTTAGTGAGAAATTTCTTTGAGCCAGATTTTTCTTACTAATTAGAAAAAAAATAAATAGTCCAAACAACTTTTTTCCTGTTACGGAAAGTAACAGTTTGTCTTGATTCCTAGTTAAATTACTTGGTAAGTAACGGTTTAAGGGTTGTTTTTAGTAATTTGGGGGTAAAGGTTCTGATGCTGTTAGAATACGCATCTCATGACCTGCAGTTTTGTCATCTCCATTTGCTTTCCTCAGTGGCTGCCAATGAGGTGCTGCTCAGCCTCGGTGTAATTAGAATAGTCTCACTAACCTAACGCCGCGCCAGGCTTCTCTTGCGTGGTGATTTTATGCAAGACCATATGTCTCGGGGATTTTTTTCATTTAGATAGGGGACAGGGTAGCAGCCTTCCCCTTCCCTTTGCTCTTTGTTCACGGCACTGCTAAGCAGCATCAGGGAGCAGGCCAGGCTTGGCAGCGAGGTGTAGTCATGAGCACAGATGTTTGGCAGCAGAGGATCCATTATATATTAACTGCTGCAGTTCCTGCTCTGACTTTGTGGGAGAGAAGCACCAAAATGGTGATTCTTTGAAAAGCACGTTTGATTCCAAGTCACCCTGAGTTGACTGCCTTCCATCTACTGTGAGGTGGTCCTCCTGCCTTGTGCCTTTCTGCACAGATTGGCACTGGGGAAATAAATGACAGAGCTTGCTTGAACACAGCAGAGGCACATGATGTGAAGCCAACACTAGAAAGAATGAAAGGCTTCACTTTGAAAACAGTTAATTTTGGGGAGTTCAAACATTAATTGCTATATGAATAGACTGGCCTGTCCAGAGCCTAAGGTGGGCTGTGAAGGGGCTTCTGACTTAAAAAGTCTGATTAAGGTTTCCTGAGTGTAATCCTAGAAATCAAGAGCTCTACTTAAATTTATTTCCTCTTGTAACCTGCTCCAGATTTTTTTTGTTAAAACCTAATTCTGCCACACTATGAGGGGGTACAAGTCCTATTTACATAAAAAAGCAACAGCTCATGAATTGGAAACCTGTAACAATGCCAGCCTACATACACCTTAAATTCTTCATCACCCTGATTTCACACATGCTGACTTTACATGCCACAAGAGTCACTGAATTCAGCTCAAAAAGTCCTGCTCAATGCATAGTCAGAATTTTATTCTCTAGAACAAATCCAGTGAGTCCAGCAAACCAATTTAAACACCTCCTGCTTTACTTCTCTTTCCTTTTTACTGTCTTACCAGTAGTGGAAAAAAAAGAAATTTTGAGTTAAAAATAAGAAAAGGAAGCAAGCTGCCAGTAATACTTCTAGGTGACTCATAGAAAAACAAACCCACATGGAGACATGGAGTAAGCTCAGTCCTGATTCAGCCAATTGGAAGGAATGAAGCAGAATAGTTTTAGGAACTAAACCAAGCACCTGGGTGAGCTCAGCTGGACACAGCTAATCCAGCGCCAGCACAACGCTGCCTTCATCACCCATTCGTCTAAGGAGTTCCACAGCCCTGAGCTGGGATTGAGCTCCAGAAAGCATTAACTCACCAGAGAATGGCCTCACTCAAGAGCAGCATTCTGTAGGCTGGGACAGATTTCCACAGCTCGGATCTGGGCTTCTGGACTCCATCTGCATGCCCTGCTCCCCCCCTGTATGCAGGAGCCCTACTGTTGCCTAGCATTTAAATAGCTGCCCCCCGCCCCAATCTGGTGGCATTTCTGAGCAGCTAAACCAGGAGCCCAAAGGTGCAGGCAATTCCTCATCAGGAAAAGGCCCACAGCTGGCAGTTGTTGAGGCTTTGCCTGCATGCATGCATAGGTCCAGCTGAGGCATGGAATATGAGGCAAGGTAGATTTGAACACTCTTTATGTTATCAGAGCCCTTCCAGCCATCGCTTTCCATTACTGACCCCCACTTGCCATAAATTTATCACACTGACAATCCTTGTGTTGCAGTGACAAGTACATGAGCGTGCTTACCATTGTGTCTTGAAATACGTATCCTGATGAGAGGATGCAGCTCTTGCTGAGGCTGGTTTTGTGGTTACCTGAGGGAGGAGCTTGGCACCATACAAGAGGAAAGCACATCCTCATGGCGTGTCACACCATCAACAGTGTTTAGTTTCTAGCTCTGTTTTCCTTGAGGTTACAGTTTTGTTCACCAGCTGTTCTGTTTGTAGCATTCCTAGAGAAAATTACAGATGCCACATTTGGGAGTGAGAGAGGAAAGAAAAGGAGTCTTCACAGAAAAGCTACTACTGCCTGCAGCTCTGAGGTTGCCGTGCAAAGGGGCTCTCGGGGCTGTGCTGCCGTCTCTGGCTTGTGCACACTTATTGGGCACAGTTTGGCTGGCAGTGTGTCCATGGACTGTGCTCCAGGAGATAAAACTGCAGGAACATTATGTGTGCACACACGAAGTGTGGAAGTGATCCTGTTGTGCTGTCAGTGGGTTTTGCACAAGCCTTGCTTATGGCAGTAGAACAAAGATGAGCTTTTAAAGGGAAACATTTTCTTTTCTTTAAAAAGAGGTTCTGGAAATAGCAAGTTGGATGCATTTGTTCTGTTACAGGACATACACTTAACAATCAGATTGTTCTGGGACTTTCCCCCAAAAATCACAGCAGCCTGATTTGGGGTCAGCTTCCGGTGAGCACTGATGTAAACAGAGGTACAAGTTTGAATGGATCCGTAGGGAGGAAAGGCCACTGGTGTCCCTAGAAATCCTTAGTTGTTCAGAGTCATTAGCATGCCAAGTCTGACCAAAATGTGTCAGCAGCTGTCTCCTTCCAGCAGTTCCTGGCTATTCTGACCTCTGTCCCAGGAAGCAAATGCTTTACACAGCCATAGAGCATTTTCAAGACTTGAAATCATTACAGTGGTTCAGTGAAGAATCCAACTGTGATGATGACCTACCCAAACCCTGTACGCAGTGTATGGTTCTGGGTAGGAACAGATGCCATGCAAGTTATGATTTATGGTGTTGCCTGCTGCCAAAAACTTTTGAACTGCATACGGGGCTAAGCGAAACTGAGTGAGGTTGCAAGACAAATTGACACTTAGCGTATTTTGTTAATTGTCTCTGTACGGTTGGGCTACTCATGGCTTGTTATTAGTGCATTGTTCTCACAATTTCACAGAACACAACCTTCATTAGAGTCCTGGAAGGGAAAGCTGTTGTTTCTGTAGCACTGTGCCACCTGGTACAGCTCTGTTCCACAGCATGTGCTTGCGATATGGCAGGCTAAATACTCAAAAAACTGGAGCCATCCTGCTTTGCTCTTAAACAGTGAGAATTTGTAAGAGGCAGCAACAAGGGTGAAAAAAGAGTCCAGACAGAGCTAGGCCCAGTCTGTGACAGGTTAAAGAGGTCCTGGAAGAGCCACAAAGCACTTTTCCACAAGAATAAACATTGCATAAAGCAGGGGAAAGATCTCTGACAAGGCAAAATTGATAAACAGAGGTGGACTTTGCAAAGACCATTAGCATTGGGGAGCTTAATGTCATCCTGTTAGTTGGCTGCCTTTGTGCAGCCTGCTGCAGAGACATCTGCCCTTTCAGTGCTGATGTCAGAATTTGTGTGTGTGGTGTTTCTGCAGCTCAGAGCTGACAAAACCGGAGTGTGTGGTCAATTCAGACACCTGCAGGTCAGAAACAGGCAGTGTTTCTCGAACTGCTCTAGTGGGAGGAAGCGTGTTAATAATGACAAGAATGGGAACCCACTGCTTTAGAAATGGTGAACTGAAGTTCGTGTGAGCCTTCAGGAGCCTTCTAGTGGGAAGTGCATAGAAAGCCATGAGGATGGAAATGGATTTTAAGTACTTAACAATCAGATTGTTCTGGGAAAAACGCACTAGGTGAAGAGTGAGGCTGCATGGAAAAGCTGGTAATGCTGTTGGTAATAGGTAAGTGGACCTGATAAATTAACTTCCTTTGACTGTTTTAAGATTTACATGTGTGCTTACTTGTAAGCCACTGAAATAGCCTAGAGACACCTGGTTTAAAGCTCCACAGCCCCAGCTGGGATGGCTGTGGTGTTCCCAGAGGAGCTGGGCAGCCCAGCAGCTGACTGACAAGCGACCCTTTCAGCAAAGAAAAGCTTGTAACTTCTGCTTTCAGAAGTGTTCTGAAATTAATGACTTGCTTTACTGAGACATGCTATAGAAACTGCACAGGTTCCACTCAAAAGCCATAAGAAGGAATTTCACTGGAGGAATGGGAGGCTGCCCTGCATGCAGCCATCCCTGCAGAACAGTGCCTGGCAGCAGAGTCAGTGCAGAGCATAAGCTGCATTCGTGCCACTGGTTCTTGTGCTGGCTGCTCTAAGAACTGGCCCTACAAGCCAGCAGGATTTAAAACCCAAGATGCTTGGCTGCTGCTGCCCTATGGCAGCAATGTAACAAGTCCTGCACATAGAGAAGGTACAGAATCATTTCTCAGCAGTCTGTTGTGGTGTTGTTGAACAAGTGGATATTTGGGGCCTGGATTCCATGTCTCATTTTCTTACAGTCCAAGAGACTGACTACCTAAGAACAGAATTCTGCCTTCCCTTGTCCCAGCAGCCTGTTAATTCTGTTAATGAGCTCACAGCTGTGGTCACTTTACCTCAACAGGCTCTGGTTCCAGATGGAACCAGTCCCACACTGCACAAGTTACCTCAGAAGGCAAAGAACACCCTCTAGTCTTAATGCAGCTCTCCACTTCTGAAGCTACAAGACAGCAGGCCAAAGGCTGACAGATTTCTGCTCTATTTTGCGCTTGGGTTTTGGTGAGAAATTAGTTCTCTCTGAACAAGCCAGCTCTGTGAGAAGGAAGAGGTCAGGGAATGAGAGAAAAGCCTTTGTGAGCCTGCGAGCAGAGTCCTATATTTATGTGGACCTCTGGAGACAAAGTGGATGACATCAATTCTCAGAATCTCTCCTTGCATGCTGTTAAACTAAAGCAATTTGTCTTAGTTGAATTTGTTTTATGTCAGCAGAGTGCTTAACTATCCTGTCCAAGGATGGTGTTGAAGAGTTTTTATTTCAACTTTTCTCATGGGCAGTAGGTTTCTAAATAATGAATTTGCAGTGTCTTGGGTTATCCTGAACTGGAAAAGAGGGAGCATTGTATAGATTTTTGTGGAGTTCCTTTTGGTCTTGCTGACTTTCCTGCCCAGATTTCCATATCAGGATAAAGTTAGTTTTAAATTCTAAAGGGCTGGGACATGAAGGCATGTTAAATAATGCACATGGATCATGGGGAAAATGGGTAAGATGACTTCATATCAGTTCTCCTCAGGGAAAGTAAACTTTGTATTGGAGTGCTGGAGTGCAGTGTGCTGGCTGGAAGGAATAGTTTGCGTGAAAAGGGAAAAAAGATTAAAACAGACAGAAAAGAGTGAGTGGGAATAAAGAAAGGTGTCAAGTTTCTGTACCTTCTTCTAAGATGTGCAGATGTATTCATTTCCCTCACACTTGAAAGCACATGCAGTAATTGCTGTATTAAAAATATTCTCAGTTTTCCATGGTGGTGGCAGAATCCTTGTAAGCCAAACCATACACACGGCTGATGCTCCGGACAGCTTGTGGGCTTGGACCCTGTGGAGAATATGATGCCTTTTGTTTTACTGTGGGAAAACTCAGTTCTGAACAGTTGTTTCAATGTTGTTTAGAGGGAGTGTTGCGGAGAACCCAGAGCATAAGCAGAGGTTAAGCAAAGAACTGTATCTATGTGTTTCTGATTGGCTCCACCTGAATCCAGTTAGTTCTTTATGAGGTTTGATGTCTGCTTTTTAAGGTAACTTGATTGTTAAAGGCAGGGGTTTTTGGGGACAAGGGAGATTTCTCTACATTATCCTTTTTTTTTTCAAGCGTGTACTCTCAAGGCTTTTTGAAGGGTAGAAAATAACCTGATAAACTTACAAACCCAAATTTTAGTAGTTTCAGAGGATCTTTTCACCCCAGTATAAGCTTGCTTTGGGGAAAAATATTAGAATTAGGCCACCACCCTTGCAAAGAGAGGGTCTCTAAACAATACAGCTTGCTTAAGCTAAGCAGAGGACAGCAGTAATAAAAATGATGAAAAATTATTGTCAAAGCAGGTATTTCTAGGAGCAGTATTAACATCCAGTATTTCTGCTTTAGCCAAGAGCATGTATGAAAATGCATTCCATGCAGGATAATCAGTGTATCCTGACCCCTGTGTTGAAATTTGGTTTTGTTCATGATGTGTGATTATTTTATCTACACTATATTTCAGCTCGGTTGAGGTTGTTGTGTCTGCCCCTTCCAGTTCATTCTTAAATACAAAGGTAGTTAAATATATCCAGGTAGGTTTGTTCCTGATTTATATTGCATTTGGAAGCAAAGTGTTAGAAAATTCACCCTGGGATGTAATGAACTTAGAGAACTACAGCTTTGCAAGGGATGTCAGGTCCTGTCCCAAACTGTCTTCCCCTCTCCCCAGCCTCCAGTTCATACCATTGACCCTTCCTCAGACACTGGGCAAATGGGGCCAGGACAGGGGTTGGAAGGTTCTCCCTCTAAAAATAACATTACTGAATTCTGTGCTGCCTGATGGATCTGTGCTTCATGTAAAGCTGGCCTCTAGTCTTAATTTCACTTGAGCTGTTTATCTGACTCCTCAGTGAAAAAAAACTGACCATGCTTTTACAGCAAAGGAATAAAATGCTATACAAAATATTCCCCAGCCCCTAAACAAGCCGCGGGAAACTTCTCTCCACACTGCAGTAGGAATCAAAAGGCTAAAGCCTTTTTGCAGAAGCGAGATCCTCAGCTAATATGAACTGCTTGGCTGGCAGTGAACTCTGGGCGACATTCTTTCCTAAGATCTCCGTTGCCGTGTCTCATCCAAATGTGTGTGCCTGCAATGTCTCCATTTTTAAAAAATACTACTTAATATTTAACACGGATTTCAAAGCACTAAAAAATTAATTTGCACGCAACAGTTTGTGGAGAGAGAGGCAATATGGAAAGTGTTCAGTGAGGCAGGATGCTCTCTTTCTTGGAGCTTGGTGTGCTTCTTGTCAGAACAGTGACTACATGATTGTTTCTACTGGGCCTGGATATGTAGCAACACGAACCATAGGGAAGCATTATAGAGTGTGAAGAGTCCTATTGAGAGGAAGGCAGGAGTTAAGAGTAAGATGGGGGACATTCCTAGGGAATCAGGGCAGCTCAGCAGCAGGCACAGACCTGGCAAATGGAGATAGAGAGGGGACAGTGACAGGACTCTGTGCTGTGCACGTGATTACAGGGACCTGAACTGATGCCATGGAATGCTTATGGATGCCTGCTAAAAATACCACTTACAACAGGGAGAGCTAAAGTGAGATGCCCGTACACTGGCAGGCAGCACAGTCAGGAACACCACTGTTACTGTGCCTCTTTACATAGGGCAAGGTGCCAGCACTCACAATAACATATACTTGGCTTGACCAGGCTTCATTGTTGGAAGTCTGCTTTTGACTGGTTAGGTTTTTCGATTTGGATCAGGCTCCTTGTGATTAATTTTTGACTTATGCATTAGGATTGCGGTTCATGGAAAATCAGGTTAGGGATCTGGATGTCATTTTATTTTAAAGGCTCTCTGGAGTTTAACAAACTAATCCAACGCTTAGGAACTTGTAGACTTGACTGTGCAGGTGTGCAAGGAGCTGCACATGCTCCAGGCAACGTCCTACAAAGTCAGACTTAGCAAACCAAACCTGTAGCTTTTATGTGCGTTCTAGGGAAAAGCTTTGTTTTAGACTAAGATTTCTCATTGAAATGGAGCTATGAAACCTATTTGTGACTCTTTCCTCCTTTGCAATAGGTTTTGAAACAATCGTGCACTGAGATTTTGTATTTGGAGCCATCCAGTGTCTGTGTAGGAGGTAAGGTTTTGTAATTTTAATATACTAGTCAATTATTATAGGACTGTGGTTTCCACTGCATGTCTCTAGAATAAAGCATTGTGGGCCTGATCTTTCTGGGTCTGAGAGATTTTAGCCTGCTGGCAGCTGCTTTTTCCCAAGGGAGAACTTGTCAGGAGGGGTTCTTCTCAAAACAATCCTGGCAAACAACTATCTTTTCTCAAAACAATCTTTCTGGAGGTGGTGTGGGTTTTTTTGGTGGGGAATCGAACCTGGGTCGCGGCAGTGAGAGTGCCGAATCTTAACCACTACACTACTGGAGGGAAGATTGTTTTGAGAAAGGATAGTTGTTTGCCAGGATTGTTTTGAGAAGAACCCCTCCTGACAAGTTCTCCCTTGGGAAAAAGCAGCTGCCAGCAGGCTAAAATCTCTCAGACCCAGAAAGATCAGGCCCTCAAAGCATTTCTAAATTAAGTCCTCAAGAAGTTAAAGAAACATTGGATTTCTTTGTTGACTTGTTCTCCTCAGAGGAGCTGACCACCAGGGCCTGCTTTCATAGTTTGGGTAATGCACATGGAAGTTGGAGAGCATTTATCTGCCCCTCTCCCATGAGACTGCTCTGCATTTGTCCCAGATCTTTTCCAAAATCTGTGGAGTGTAAGAAAAAGCACGCGACTGCATTTTTGGGCAGCAAGAGCAATATGTTAATGAAATGGAAGAGTTGTACAGAATTTTAAGGCCTTGTCTTCTTTCTGAGCTTCATAATCCATGCATAGTTGAAGATCAATCAAAATAAGGTAGTTGCAAAATGTTACTTGTATATTTTTGTGAAAACATGGATGCTCTGGGTGAAGTCAGTGCTCCTGGTAAAAAAACTCTTTTCGCTCCTCCTCTGCACAGCTCACAGATAGTGTGGCCCTCAGGCAACTTGTAAAGAAATAGTACTAAGGAGAAATGTTTTCTTCATCTGGCACTTAAAGTGAGCCTGATTTGGGTTTGGGGAGTCTTCTTGTTCTGAGTCCCAGATTTCTCATTTCTCATTCACTGAGAAACTGTGTCTTACTGTGCAGCTGAGACCTGGATCCTGGTGATAGCCTGAATCCACTTTCAGTTTCATAGGGCTGTCTCATTAAAGATTTGGGAACAAATCTTGACTTTGCCCATTTATAAGGAGAATTCAGTACAAGGGTTCAGGAAAAAAGGAGATCTCACTAAGTTGGAAGCATTACTATGTTGTGCTTTGTTTATTGCAGACTAAATTAAATTGCCCTGGTGTAACTTACTGCAGTGCACTGAAGTTTGGTGATTTTGTGTGTTTGTTTTTCCCTCCAGAGGAGTTTCAAGTTGTTCTCAGAGGAAGCGGCTTAACCCTCGGTGGGAGAACCGACAGCGTGACTTGTACCTATCAAGTGAACGGAACAACAATCCGTAAGTGTGCGACTGTCAGCCTCTGTAGTCCTGAGGCAGTGACTGATTTTGCTTCTCGTTACCTCAGCTGATGAAATTTGAAAGAGAAAAGTATCAAAGAGGCAGAGATCAGGAAAGCTCTGAGGATTAGTAAAGGGAGGAAAATTGCTGTGCACTCTGCTCAGTGGTTTCATTTTGCTACCCGGTGCTATTAGCTGTGAGTGGTGTTGGCAGCCCCCTGGCTGTGGACATAGCATGGGTGAGAACTGTTTAGTTCCTGATGTTTGGGCAAACAGATGTTTGCTGATGAACAAACCTGTTGCTGCAGTGTACTGACTGAGGTCCCTTTCTGCATGATAATCCTGGCCAAGACATCTCATTGCAATTCCCAGAGGCACTTACCTTGTTCTTTGCAAGATCTTTGCCCATTCTGGGTGGTGTGCCAAGTGTGCTGTGGGTTACAGGGGCACCTCAATCCTCCTCCTGCAACAGCATAGAAAAAGGCCAGGTCAGAACAGTGGTGTATTTTGTCATGGTCTATGAGCTCCATGTGTGCAGCATCAGGGCTTACTGCAGCCACAACCCAAAGCAATTCTGTTTCAGATGGTGACCGTGACACCTTGTACAGGCACTTCCCTCTAGCTTTTATGTGAGTTTGCTTTTTCTATCCAGAAACTCAAGTGGATGGCTAAGGTAAGTACATCTAACTTCTAGTTCTAAACAGAATTGCTTAGAAGCCAGCCAGACTGGAAAACAACCAAAAAGGACCTTGAAGGAAAAACTACGACTGATTTTTTCCCTCCCTACTGTCTAATTTCTGTATTTGCCTGTCTTAAATTCCTACACAATCAAACTTGTGTTTCCAGTGCAGTTTCTTCCTTACCCTAGATATTGTATATACTGGAATAGGCTGCCAGTCTCTCCTGATTGTTAAATACCTACAATAATTTGGCAGAATAACAGGATAACCCAGTAGTTCTGGATGCAGGCAGCTTGTGTAAGTCAATTCTGCTTGTATAAATTTCCCTTCAGTTTCCATTACAATTGTCACCTCTGCTTCCCATTGCCCACAAACACTCGCTACCATCTGATGTGAGACCTGCCAACTACAGCTCTGGGCTGCTTGT
This sequence comes from Hylia prasina, assembly GCA_013397195.1. Lineage (NCBI taxonomy): Eukaryota > Metazoa > Chordata > Aves > Passeriformes > Sylviidae > Hylia > Hylia prasina. The sequence continues at coordinate 153,749 of VYXD01004010.1, forward strand.
TTTTTCTTGGCTTCAGAAAGGGGTGTGCTGAAGCACATGAGGGTAGGGGAATGGCACAATGACGTATTGATTATAAAAACACAATCTGCTCTATGGGGTCTTGCCAGGGCCTTCTGCATCCCCCCAGTCCACATCTTCAGCAATGGACAGCAGTGAGCAGTTGAGGAGTAGTACAGGAAGAAAACAGGGAAATTTCAAGTGGTCCTTCCCACAGTACACAAAGCCATTCTCTACAGCTCTGTGCTGGATTCTGACTGCCTGCTTCAGGGGAAGCCTAAAGGGGGCCAGTGGAGTCAGGATGTGCTAGAAGATAGGCAGGGTGCTTGGAGCAGTAGCAGGAGGAAGGAGATGGTCCCAAGAGAAGGACAATCATCCCCATGTCATTGCAGTCTCCTCTACAGAAGACTGGCAGTCCCTCTGCAGAACCCTCAGTATGTGAGGGCACAAACAGAGGTACTCAGGTGAGGATCTGCTGATGTTGGAGTTCCCTTCACTGAGAGCCTGGGCTCTCTTTGGGACCAGCCTCTGTGTCAGTTCCCCTGCTTTGAAAGGATGCATTTGGCATCTTTCTCGTTCTGCATTTATAAAGAACCATTACCAAATGCTAGAAAGGAAACGTGCCAAATGGAGCTGTGGGACAGAAAAATAATCTATGAAACATACCATTAAGACAAAAACATATGGCAATGTGCTAATCCCTCTTCTCTACCTCACAACTAGCCCCAAATCTAGGCCAAGCAGTCAGTGCAGATTATAGCACATATGAAAAGCTCATTTATGCCAATAGCTCCTCCTTCAGCTGCCCCTGAACTGCTTGTCTCTCTGCCTGTTCCTGAAATGCCGGACAGAGTCATCTCCAAGTTGATCTGGCAGATCACTTTTCTGCTCTCACACCACAGTCAGGAAATAGTCCTTGCACAAAAATCATCAGTCCTGCTGTGGAGAAGTTCAAGTGAATGGTTCTGCACACAGGAGCTGAATTTTCCCCAGCTTACCAAACACATGAGGCAAAAAAGCTCTGTCCTCCCCTACTCACACCTGCAGAACAGAAATGCTGTGCTGCACACAAGGATCTACAAATAAGTGCTTCATGTGCTTTACAGATAGTTGCTCTGTGAGCGTAAGATGTTTGCAAATCACACAGACTCAAAAACAGAAGAAACACTGGAGAAAAAGACACTCGAGTCACAGCTAATAAAACAGTCCTGTAATGCAGTACACAGGTATGGAGCTAAGGAGAAACAAACCTTCATCTTCCAACTACCAGGAAACCACTAATATTGTTCTCACACTGCACAAAGACAGTGTTGATTCTAGGAAATGTTCTCTGGAAGAGCATGAGCTGACTGGAGTAGCTCAAATAAGCGCTGTAATGTGGGCTCACCTGGCATTTACAGCCAGCTCTGGGGCTCCAAGTTCCTTACCTTGGGTTTGCCTTGCTGCTGGTTTCAGCCAGGATAGACCAGTAAGGAGCATGGGAATGGAGGGACCTCACAGCACGTTCACATGGCAGCTCCTCACTTAAGCTGTACAGCATAGTAAGCGCATGTGATTTTTTTTTTTCAGATGAAAGGCCTAAAGCAGCAGAATCTGATTTTTTGCTCTGCCCTGCACCGATCCTGTACAAAAGTGGCCAGTAAGTACTGAACCAAATGTCAGCCCATGTTTTGCTGCAGTTTGGCATCATTATAGCTGACGTTAATTGGGAGGGGTTTGGCTGAAGGCAATATTTTGTTGCTTTTACAGGGGGTGGTTTGTTGTTGCATTTTTTCCCCCATTCTTGCATCACTTCCCTGGTGTATATCCCAGCTTTGGAGTGGGCTTTGAGTAGTCATCTGTGAGCAAACCGTTTGGACAATGCCTTAGAAATGAATATTCAGCCAGTTTATGAAATACTGGAAAGATCTGGCTTGTCATAAGTTTAATGCAGATTAGCTGTTTTAACAGGGCATAATATGCTCTCATCTGCATCATCTTCAGGCTCACTGTTAAAGAGATGACATTACCACTGACACTTACAAGCTATTATTAAAATTAGGTGTCAGGACACGTACCCCTGCTCCACACACCCCAGTCCAATGAGTTAACAGCTCCAGCACTGGGGCTAAACTGCAGCTCTGGCCTTATTCTCAGTGTCACTGGCCAAGGCTGCACATTTCTTCTGGCGCTTGGAGAACTAATCCTTCCCTCCTCCTCTCCAACTCAAACGTGCCTCAGGGTCTTATGATCACTTGGACTTCACTGTGCAGATTTCTGAAGACCCTGAGCTAATCTGAAGTCAGAAAAATGCACATCAGATCTGGGTCCTGGGGGAAGGCCAAGGCTTTAGCTGTTGGCCTCCTCCCTGTTTGTCAAGTAGTTCTTCCCAGAGACTTATTAGGGATAAGGCTAATGCTAATCTAGTAGGAAGCGCAGCAGTTCTTCATTGGCATTTATCTGTAGCAGTTCAGCAGCTGAAGAACTAAGCATGTTGTACAAATGACTTGTCTGTAGTTACATTTCTGACTTGAGCAACAATCAACCCCCTCAGTTGTGCTGTCAGATGGATAGCAAAGCTCCAAACACACATCTGGTTTGTGTGTTAAACAGCAGGCTAGGGGAGGGAAGTTGGAAATCCATAGAGGAAAAATCTTCAGTGCTTGACCCCAGTGGGATGGTTCAGGGCAGAGGGCCTGCCTCCCAAGCTGCGTCATGGCTGGCAGAGAGAACAAGCACAGAGCAGAGCTACATGGAGAGCAGAGGGAGGGGGTGAGGGATTCAATACTGATGTGTTTCCTGATGTTGCTTTTCACATCGCTGTGTGATACGTGCATCTTGTGCCACGTGCAGCAGGGTGCCAGGCCCCTGTGCCTGCTGAGTGGCCTGTGCATCCCACAGTGCAGCAGCAGTGCTCAGTTGGGAGCTGCTTGCTGGGGGTCTGCAAGCATTCAGCACAGCAGCTCTGCAGCTCCTGGCTTAGCTAAAACCAGTCAGCAACACCACAGTTGTAAGGGAAGTGATTTTGTCATCAGAACAGTGTCAATCAGTCAGGTTAAAACCTCTCCTCCCCAGGCCAGGTATTTCAGCACAGCTACTGTATAACAGAAGAGCAGTGGCAAATTAGGTCCCAATATGAAGCTCCCCAAAAGCTGATGCTGTAAATGCTTTTCCACACACAGTTTGTCCCAGAGTATGTAAACAGCCAGTCCTGCCAAATGCATGTGAAGTGCATGACACGTTTGTATAGGTTAAAGCTGTGGAAGTTAGTTGCACATGCTGCATTTTTCCTTACACTGTGGAGTGTAAGGAAACTGAACCAGATAGCTGCCATCCTAGAATTGCAGTGTGGCTAATGCATGTCAGCACAATACAGTTGGAGTTTTACAGGTTTGAAGGAAAATAGATTTTTCCAAGTTACCACGTGAAACACAGTTCTCTGACCTGCTATTGAAGGAGTTGGAGCTTTGGCCCAGAGCTGAGCAGTTTACGGTGCAGAAGACTGACAGCTATGAAAGATATGTACATACTTGAACTCTTGACTTCCCATTGGCACAGCCTAGACTAGTGCTGGAAATCTCCCAGTAATTCCTCATGTAGTGGAGCTAATATTAATCACTAATGTAGCAACAACCACTCTGTTCTTTTCTAGTACTCTTTTGGATGGAATTAAGAGAACACAAGCAGCCCAAGTTAGCTTGCTGTGTGACTTTTAAACCTGCAGCTTGGTTTCTGGGTGAACAGTCAAGACTCACTTAACAGGTTTCATTGTATCTTTCCCTAATTGGAGACACTTCTTGTTGCCTGATGAGTTAGCAGTTTTCCCATGCAGAGTAATACTAAGCTGTGTGGAATAGATAAAGTGCAGAGTATCCAGGATGTTGGGTTGGTGAGCCTCTGCTCTCCTTGGACTTGAGCCATGGTGTGTTTCTGCTTCCTTCCCAGCTGTTGGCTGCATTGAGTCTGGAGCTTCCCAAATGCCAGCTGTAGATTTAACCCAGCATTTTTTTCAAAGTCTGCTTTTCCACAGTACCCTGTAGCAGATGGATGTATCATCCTTAGGTTGGATGACAACATGAGTATGCTGCCTGTGCCATTTAAAATCCCTTCTTGTCATGCTGCTTCTAAAGTGCAAAACTCCATAGTCTGCTTATAAACCCAACCCACTTAGAGGGCTCCTGATCAGCTAACAGATGACAATTATTCACAATTTTCACACAAGCAACGCATGCCTTATAAAACACATTACAAATTTGAAATAAAGCAGAAAGGGAAAGTACACATACACCTTGAAGGAGGGTGAGGGGGCCAATCCACACTGAATTGCTTTGAGAGATCACTTATGCACTGTGATGGCAGGTGTAACAACACAATGAAGCTGGTTGGTAAACAGGACTGATTCCACTGCATTACCCATTTAGAAGTCACATTTTGAAGGTCTCACAATATTTGAGAAAGTCAGTTTAGCTGGTTTTTAGCTGAGACTTGGATTTGTTGTCCTGCCACAGCGCGAGAGAATCAAACCAAACCAGAGGTGGCTGTGGCCCCTCCACTACTGTACATCTTTCTGTAGTCATTGTGGCTTAGAAAGCAATCAGAGCTCTTGTCTCTTTGAACACTAGTACAGGAAAAACAGTGATATTTTAAAAGTGTGCATTCCTTGCTAGCTTCACTTTTATTCTCTCACTTCTGCCCTAAGTTGTGTGAGTTTGCATCCAGAACAATCTGTCTGTAGGCTTGGCTTCATCTCCATCTGCCTTCTGCTCTGGTGAGCCATTGGCGAAACTCCCTCTGGTTGCATGGAAAGGCTAGTGGAAAAAACAGCATTTCTTGCGCTGCCTGAACACTTAGAAATTTGCTTTTATTAGGTGAGTGGATGACAGTAACTACTGTGGAAGTTGAGACAGAAACTGCATTCAGAGTGCTTCTTTAAAAACTTCTGGGGGGCTCCAAGTATTAGCACTTTGTTATTTTAAAGTCCTTCATAACTTTTCTCTGTTGCAATCCCATGGGCAACTCCATACAGCTCGGGTTCTTTCTCTCCTTTTCTTTATTTCTCCAGTTCTGGCTTGCTCCTTCCTTCGCACGGCCGCCTAAGCCTGTCTGTCCTATGTATGGTGCCTTACCCTTTCTGCCCTTTGCACACCCTCCTGTCCCTTCCTCCTCACAGGACAGCCAGCAGACTCCAACTCACTCCAACTGAGCCCCCTCCCAGCTAACCTACTCTTTATCACACCCATAGCTGGGAGGGCAAGGCTGTTCCCACTCTTGGATAATTAACACAGCTGTAATATATCAAGGGTAAGACTGCCTTCAGCACCATCTCCATCTGTCTCCCCACAACTACAGTTTAAACGAGCACAACAAAACACTGTTTTGGTGAAATACTTCTAGTGAATAGTTATGTGACTATTACTTATCTTAGTCTGTTTGAACTCTCATTTCTCACTGGAATATCACAGTAGCATTTTGGATTTGATAATGCCTACTGCAAACATCCAATCTTGTGCAGACTCTTGTTCAAGCCTGACAAGAAAGGATGGATGTAGGCTAGGCAGCGGATTATTCAAACTGAATCAATAGGTTGAGGAATTGTCATTGTTCTTAAAATAGTTCAGGGAACTACAGAAGTCTGTTCTTTCATGCAGCTGCAGTGCTGGCTGGCCAGCTTCCATCTTTGTCCATCCTGCACTTGAACTCAGGTTTTGCTAGGACAGAAGTATGCAGTGTCCTCCTCCTTGGGCTGGGAAGCTTAAGGAATAACAGAGCTAAAAAAGACAAATCCCAGCCTAAACCTGAGTGTAAGTGAAACTTCTCTCACAGGTACCTCGGCTTGATGATCAGCTTGCATGCCAAGGTGAGACAGTCCACACTGCTGCTGTTAATGACCTTATTTGCCCTCTATTCAAATGCTGTTGTCTTCAGCTTCCATTTATCACTTCCTACATCCTGTCCAACACAAACAGCTGGTGGCACTTAAAGAGCAATGATTCACCAGAAATTATTTTCTGGGTGGTAGGAAGGAAAATGACTACTCCTGCACTGCCAAATTCTTGGTTACCTGCAGTTTCCAAGGAGCTGATGGAGTCTGAGGCAGCTCACTTGGCACAAAGCACACAGCAATGCAGAAGGTAGTCTGTTACCCATCACATGCCTCACATTCAGCTCTAGGGTCTCTAGGATTTGTAGGTGCAAGATGTTTCCATGACAAGGGAACTGGAGTACCTTAAATGTTGCTTTCTGTTTTCCAAGAGTCATTTTTTTAATACCAGCACCAGATTTAAGGGGAAGAGCATGGACACATGAAGGCAAACAGGCACAGAGAAGATGAATGGATTGTAGGCTCCATCCTTCAGATTAGCTCACTGGGTTTCTAGACATTTGTCCCTTTGGAGAGCAGCTGGGAGGTGTTCTTTGGAGCAGTTGTCATGGTAGGCTCCCAAACAGGGATCCTGACTGTTCCTGCTACCCAAAGATAGATTCTCTTCTGCCTTTGCTCCATTCACTGCTGCCTGTGACCTGAGAGCCCAGAACTGACAACTGCTTTTAAGTCTCAGATCTTGGGGAACCAGAGCCTGTTCCTTGGGACAGTGGTGGTCCCAAATTCATTGTTCAGGCAGGATGCCAAGCAAGTGCTTGCACCCCCAGGCGCATACTTAATACATGCAGCAGCAGGGAAGCCAGTCTTTGCAAATTTGATTTAACTTACACCAAGGAATAATTTTTTCCACTGTTACTTCCCTTTCTTCCCCATCAGCTCCAGGCTCTTAAGTCTCACTGCTTCCTCCCCTGTGCCAGCAGCATGGTGAAACACTCAGCTAAGGCACTGCCTGTGCACTCTAGCATTTATTAGGACACCGTGAACACCTTTCACACATTTATTTCTTGCTGCACCTCCTTTATGGAATTTGTAGTATTCCCCTCCTGTTTCCTGTGCTTGATAAAGGCACTGAGGAAGTACAAGCAGTGTTGAAGAAGCGATGCTTTGTAAGGTGACTGATGCTGAATATGTTTGCCTAATTAACTTGTGGCTAATAATTCTAAGCCATTAAGTAGCTAGTTAGTACATGCTTTGAATAAACACATCTGGTGCTGCCCTGAGTGGAGGTTGTGGCTGTGTGTGGGTGACAGATGTGCTGTTTCCCCAGTGCTCCCTTTTCCATGCCAAGCAGCACAGCAGTGCCACAGCCACAGCCTTGTAGCAGCTGCACACTTCCCGGGTGGCTCCAGGGACTTATGCCGCCTCTTCTCAGCTGGCCAGCCACTGCAGCCTGCTCTGGTGCCTCAGAGCTGGCATGCAGCTCCAAGGAACACCCTTTTCAATAGCTTAGAGACTCCTGCCTTCTGGGCTGAAAGACAGCAGGACGGGGGATAAAATGTCAGGCCACCCAAGGAGCAGAGAGTTTACAATTACCATGCCCTGCAGATTGATCTCTTGCTGAACAGAGGACATTGGGAATGATCATGCCTTGCTGTGTCTCTGCCTGAAACTGCTGGGCTGGACTTAGAACAACCTTCCAGGGAGGGAAGAGTCCTCCCATGGAGGACAAAAGCCTACTCCTTTCTGTGGGCAGTCACTTCCTAGGTTGGCACAGCTCATAACTCTCATCAGTCTTAGAAATGAGAACAGCTAGGATCAGTTGCATGCAGGAGAGACTCTTTCTTCCAACTAGGCTGCTGCTTGGTATTGGCCTTTTGTGGTAGGTCTGTTTCAAGATGGATGTTTTCCAGACAGAGGAAGGAATTATGGCAATAAAGTAAACAAACAGCAGAATATTTTGCAAGAGGCTAATCTGCACAGGAATTACGTCTCAAAAGTGAGACTTGAGTTCTTAGTTACTAAGGGGCAAGTTAAGGTTTATTCCTACTTCTGAGGGTCCATGAACCCTAATTACCCTGTGACTGCCCCATAATGTCAAACACAAGCTGTCATTAGAGTTAGAGCTGCAGGCCCAGCCCATGACCTCTGTTTTGTCAGACACCAACAATAGCACAGCTGCCCCTGCCTGGCTGGGATCTAAGACCTGCCATTTGGCATGAGGAACAGAGCAAATTGGATAAATGCACATAAACACATTGGGAAAGGAACACAGAATGAACCAGAGCAGCAACCCACAACTTGATAGGGATGATTTAAGTAGGCATATGGTATAGTTAAATGTGCTTTCGAAGACATTGGCCTGGTTCTTCAGGCAAACACAAAATAAATATATGAATAGCATGTGAGCCGATCCGGCACCGTTGGTGTGCTCTCAGAGGATGCACTTGAGTGCTCAGGCTGACATACTGACATTCCCACACCAAGTGTCAGTGCCTCACGTTAGCATGGCAGAGTTGTACTTCTCTCTAACAATGCAAGCCTCAAAAGCAAGCAGGTGACAAGCTTGTAATTACACCTGACCTAGCGGCCATTGTCATGTCTTACTTGCTCAGTGTTGGCAGAACAGCCCAGGCACACCTCTCACAGCTGGATTCATCCACCAGTCCTCCTGCCCACACACGCATCTAGCTCTGGAACTCACTGGGTGCTCACCTGACACCCCTCTGCAACTCTGGGTTATCTGGTACCTCAGTCACACCTGCAGGTTACACCTCACCTTTATCTCACCGTGTTTTACCAGATGGATAAACAAAGGCAATAACCTGAGACAGTCTGTGTTAGCACTAAGTCCAAACTCACATTTAAAAGATGCCCCTGACAACCACCCCAGATGTTTCTCCCACAGAAGCTGCCCACAAATACTGAAGTACACAAACCCTTGTGATTTCCAGTGCACGCACCTGTTCAGTCAGACAGGCCCAGAACTTGGTCAGGGTCATGGAATTGTGCAAAACATCCCTTTGCCTGCCTGAATGAGTGCTGAGAAAGGTGTGTGGAACTTGAGTTTTCTGATAACATGGAAGCGAGTGGCTGAAAACCAGAGGGAGGAGACAGCTAGTGTTGCTTGCTATGGCTACCTTTGCTACTGTTATTTTTGTTTTGTCACTTTTTCTTCCTCTGCTGAGAAAGGTAAAAATTTAGAAAAGCTGTTGTCAGCAAAGGCAGAGTGTTTGCAAGCTGCAGCTCAGTCTCACATGTCTTTCAGGGTCACTCAAGAAAGAATTAATATGCTGTGGCTGTGTTGAGCATTTCTGTTCTCTTTCTAACTAAGAAATGACACTGCGCTCTTTCTGTTCTATTCACTAAGTAGCCTTACCACAGCCTTTGTGGCAATGCAGACAGGGATGTCATTTAGGCACAGAGCGAAATTACTCACTAACGTAAGGGGCAGTGCTTGTGCTGAGTGCTGAGCCACTGGAGAGCCTGGCAGCTGGCGTCAACATGCAAGTGTGGATTTAAGGACCAATTCTCCAAGCCTCATCCTCAGTCTGAAACCTACATGGTGACTGCTTATCACTTGGAAAAAAACATTGTTCAGAAACAAGAAAAGGAGAGTTCAATAGGATTTACAAGTTAAGAGGCAGCATGCTGACTAAATATTTCCCATTCCACATAACGCTGGTCACTACTGTGAAAAAGCAACAGTATGAAAAGCCCAGTCACCTCTCAGAAGCCGGCTGTCCTTTGAGATGTGCTGAATGGAGGGGAGCAGGCAGGCTGCTGCTGGAGATCCCAGCCCCCATGATGAACTCCAGGCTCTCTCAGCTGCTCAGTCCTCCTCCAGCCTTGCTGGCCAGCAGCTCTTTGATGTGGGGGATGCAGCCATTCCCAGCACCAACAGAAAAAGAAGTCACCTGTGCTTCCCCCTTTTGACTTCCTGCTGCTCAGCAATTGGTAGGATGCCAGCTCCAGGTCAGGCTGTTTTCACCTGTTCACTGTTGTTTTCACCATTGCAGAGCCCCTGTGCTCAGGTAAAGCCAATTCCCCCCCATCACTGCTGTGCCCATGGCCAGTCCAGACCTGGATGGGATGTTGGCGTTACCCCTCATTGCAAACAGCTGGGCTTCACCTGCAGCCCTGGGCAGGGAGCCATAGGGTGTCACAACTGAATCCCACACTGATTCTTTCCATTGCAAATTCACTGAGGTGAAGCGTTTATTGTAGGCATTGTCTTTTATTTCCCTACACAACATTTTGCTCCAACAAAAATAAAAGACAGTATCGTTCCCAGCGTCTGGTGCTCACATGGGACAACCTCCCCCCTCCAGAATAGCCAGAGAAATCAACTCAGGTGATTGGAAGCCAGAAATAGGGCTGGATTCACCTTAATGTCTGCTATAAATATTAATTTCGGCAAATATTTTAGAAATACATTGTCTGACACAATTAGGGTATAATGGGACCTATTCACAGATGGAAACATCCTCAATGAATTGTATAGGTTAACAGGCCCCTCAGCCATATGGATGTGGTGTTAAGATCAGTAGTAATTTCTGGTGCAGTCCTTCACGTCCCTCCTAGGGCACACAGTGTTCCCAGAGCATTAGCGAGGACTGCGTAAGCAGAACTAAGTGCTGCACATTATGCAGTGGCCAAAGGATCCCGAGCTGAATTAATAGTCTAATTTAACAGAATAATGATGTTTCATACCCTGCTACTGCAGGTTCCCATGATTCCACAAGATCAGAGCTAGTTCCTCGCTGGCTTCCAGTACTCTCACATTCACTAGCAGTTCCCAGCAGAGAAACTTTGTGTCTCTCTGCACTTGAGTCCTGTTCTGTGTAAAGTCAAGCCCAGATAGACAGCATATTGGACATGTGGCTGGAAAAGCTAGAGGTTTCTGAGGTAACAAGAGGGAGTCCTAAAGACCCATCATCTGAATTTATACCAGTGCTAAGCTACACCAAGAAGGGCAGGGGGAAGAGTTTGCACTAATTCTTTACCAGAATCCCCAAACACCATAATGAATTCCAGGATGAGTGGGTCTTGCTATCCTCAATGAGTGGGTCTTGCTATCCTCAGGAAAATACTCAGTGCTCCTTTTTATGCCTGTGTGACTGATGGAAGATACCTCTGACCACTTCTCCTAACTGCCGGCCATGTCCTGTCCCTGTGGAGCATCCCCACTGAGTGAATGGTCCCACTTCTCTTGGGCACAGTTGGCCTGTGGCATAGTGGTACTGCACCAGACATGACAGGCAGGACTGGAACCCTGCTCCAGGAGAACTGTCCCTGTCCTTGTGAGGCTGAGGCTGTAGGTCTGCGAAGAGCACCATACCCAGAAGCCCAGCTGGAAATTCCTCCCTCTGTGTGTTGCCTCCTTCTGCAGCAGGGATGACTCCCTGGATGCAGAGTCATCTTTGTGGTCCAGGAGTGTTTGTTAACAGAGCCCAGGGAACGAGTCCTCTCTGCTTGGGTCAGGGAGAATGGAGGACTAAATGTTTATTGTACTCCAACAAGCAGTGGCCAAAGATATCAGAGTGAATTTGGTCAAATGAGCCTGTATTATAAAGCTATCCATTATTTCATGAAGGCAGTGTTGGAAGGGAAAGTACCCTTTAAATACACAGATCTATTTTTTGCCTTCCTCCTATGTACAGCATTTTTGCTGTTTTAGAGCAGGCATTTGATTCTGAAGTACCTTTGTCACCGTAATTTTACTAACTTTTTGAGCAGTTGCCAGTTTAATTTTCAGTGAGTGAAAATTGGAGGTAAATTATTTATTACTTTCAGCAAATATCTCTCACAATTGTACTTAATTTTTTCATCTTTTTTAATGGGTCATAAAATGACAGTCTTTTAGTAGCTCCCCATAAAGTAAGGAGCAAATGAATACTTTGCAAATAGGTTACCGTAGATGGAAATGTCAGCTGTATTTCACAGGGAATGGGAGGCTTTAGACCAGAGTTGCAGGGACATATGGCACTGGGCCACATTGCTCCGCTGTCACAATAAACCAGCAGTGGGCGTGACGGAGGGAATCGCAACTGTTCGCTCTCCTCAAGTTACAGTTTTTGGGTAAATTGTGTATTAGGATGGGCAGTGGACCAGGACTGACACAGCTTCAAGTTGCAAGAGTCTTGTGGTTACTTTTGGTCAGAAATCAGAACATTTTTAAAAAGCTCTTTTCAGACTTAAGTTTTCCAGGATTGGTTCCCATCCAAAAAGTGATATTGCACAGACAACGGATAGGACAATACCTTCCACATGGAGGAAGGGCCATGAACTGTAAATGAAAAGCAGTTTTCCTGGTACAGTGAAAAGAGTTTGAAGTACAGACCACCGGGAAGGTGCACTTTAGGGCTGAGGTAAAGGCAGAGCCAGTAGGGTTTCTGCTGCATGGCACTGTAATTACTTGTGCTCCTTTGCCATCTCTCTGATTCCACCTTGCTCAGATGCGGTGTCAGAAGAGGATGGGAATGAGCATCCTGGCTCAAAGCCCTGGAAAGCCAATGTCTGCAGGCACTTTTGGGGTTTTGAGGAGGCGTGAGCAGGGCTCCACTGCTTTTCTCTGGCGCCTGGCCCCTGCAGCCCTGTGTGTCCAGCTGCACAGAGAGGAGCTGCTCAACTTTCCATGTTCCTGATGTCAGGCTACAGGATGGTGCTGCGGGATGGCCCTGGGGGGCTGCGGCAACAACACTGCCTGACTCTTGTGGGGGTTCATTTGAGGAGCCCTGGGGAGATACCCCACTCTGTGGCAGCTTTCCAGAGCTCAGCCCCCAGCTGGGATCTGTGCCGGTACAAAACTAGGACAGCCTCACCCTTCACTAGTGGACCAGTGCCCAAGAGCTGCCTGGCTGCAGGGACAGGAATGTTCTCTTGACCTGGCAGTACTGAGCTCCCCTGGAAGGCCTCGGCCCTCGCACTATGCTGACAATCACCAGTGGGAAATGCAGGGGCCCAAGAAATGAGATCACTGCTGCTTGTCATCTTAATCTCAGAATATTTTCAGTTTTGGCAGTGCTGAGCTAAAAGCATCACACACGTGGCTGGTTGCTGGTAAACACTAGGATGTGTTTGTGTACGAGTCTGTCTCTAAGCTGTGTGTGAAGGAGTAGCAGAAGCAGGACACCTCCTTCTGGGACTCCCAGTTTAAGGGGCAGTGTTTGTATGAATCACAAGTACCTACAGCCCAGCAAACAGGTGGCTGCTCAAGAAATGAAAGAACGTATTTGGTATTCCCTACAGCCATGACAGTCACAGGGAAGGAGTGCTTTTCTGTGTTGACAGGTTCATGCTTTTGAAGATGAGGTAATTATCTGTGTGAGGTCACTCTGTGGCTTTCAGAAATGAGTGGGTATGATCAGATCCAGTGACATCTCCAGTGGCTCATCCCTGCAGCAGTGTATCAGGGTGGGAGTAGGTAGGGCAGGGCTGCTCTCCTGCAGTGTGTCCATGCTGGAGCTGATTGCTCAGTGAGCCTGCTCCCTGGGATCTTTCAGTGTGCCAGCAGTGGGAGCGTGGGGCCACAGAGCTGCAGGCACTGGGTGGCACATGGCACAGGGGCTGGGAAATGCAATCCCAGCTAGTACCTATTCTAACTAGGAATAGTTACTGAGTTGCAAAGAGCAAGGTGTACAGTGGGCTCCAGAGTCCACTGGGAAATCTTTGCTATTTTATGGAATGTTACATAGAACCCAGTGAGCTCAAGGACATGTCTAGGTCCCCAGGATGCGAGGGAATGATCCTTTTCTTTAGTGTGGCTTACGTGTTTTATCCAGGTTTGTTTCATGTCCCTGTTTTGCTCCATTTGCTAGCAAAGACCATCTACCAAAACAGCTTCATTCCTCACTAGTGGCATTTGAGGCAGGACTCAGAGGGCTGCCAGGGCACACAGGGCTGGCGGGACAGCTGCAGGAGTATGTGAGCGGCTCAGCCTGGAGGTCCTCCTCTTCCCCAGGGGAGGCAGGAAATCCTCCTGCCCTGCAGTTCCAAGAGTGTTTGGCCAAACCTAAGCAGAATCCTCATGCTGGAATTTCCCCCAGCATTCCTCGTTACAATGCCAAAACAAATAACTGGAATTAAAAATAATAAAAAGCACCACATCTTAAAAAAAGTCATCATTGACCAAAGTTTCACTGTGGTTTGATTTATTGCTCTGCACAGGAATCAAATAGTTTTGGGTTTTTTATTGGTTCCGATTCACTTATTCCAGTGAATTCCAATTAGAAGGAAATTAAGAGTTATTCTTTCTGTTGGATCAATTATTCAGAACAGATCATTTAAAAATGAGTTTAGTGGAAGCAACTCACTTCATTTTTGCTAAAACTGAAGAAGAAATTAGCCAAATTAGCTGAAATAGCTTTGAACTCCATATTGACTGCAGTGTTTGTGCCAGAATAAAAACTCATGACATGTAAGAACGGTGTAAATGATTAATCATTTTAGTTCATAGATATCTACATTTTTATTTAATTACATTTATGCATAACATAAACTGTGTGAATCCTGGGAATCCAAGCCAGAGAAGCTGAAGAGTCTTCTTCTGTTTAACATCCACCATGTGTTGTTTTCTTGTGGGGTTAATTTGTAAAATGTAAGCCACATACCATTTGTAAGCAGTGTTTGGGACTATTTATAGCAAGTCCTGACCATTTATAATTATCCGACATCTTTAACCATAATGTCTGCGTGTGACTAAGGAGATAGTTATGGAACAGACAAAACAATGCTACTCTTACAGTTAAAGTTCAGTTTATTTTATGTCAAACTTTTCTATTTTCTGCTCTATGGAATGGGAAAGGGATATTCTCTACTTGGACAGCTCTTTGTCAAGGAGACCAGACTTATTCCTAAACAGGAATAAGCACAGGCTTCCATTTCCCCTCTGAGGACACTCCTGTGGAGCAGAGGCTGTAGGTACAAGTGCCTGTGGAGCAGGTATGAGCCTTTCTTGGCTGTTCCATGGCTGCTCACGTTTCTTCTTTGTCTCTTGGCAGAACCCTGGAGGTTTTGGTGAGTTTGAATGAAGGCCAGTCTTTCATGTCCAGCTCGTTAACCATCACTGCTTCGGAGTGTGTAAGTGAATGACTTCCATAACTCCTTATAAAATCTCCACACCCCATTTCTCTTTGGGCTTTGCCATTGCAAGACCTCAGAACACAGAACCTCTGTTTCCACTTTCCTGTGCAAAGCTGTGTATTTCCAAGTACTGGGAGGCTTCCCCACCCTCAGAGACCTGCTTAGTGTAGATACCATGTCCTGAGGGCCAGGTGTGATGGTCACCTGGGGTCCCATTCCTGCATGGCTCTTCCTGATTAGGACTGGAGGGAACAGACGAGCACAAGCTTGGCCCTTCACCCTGGGTGTGGAGAGAGGTTACAGTCCTGCAGAGGTATTAATGCTCCATAACTCTGGGGCCTCAGTGTGGGTGTGGGCTCAGGTGTGTGGGCTCTTAGCTCTTGTTCATCTGGGGAGACAGCCTGTCCAAGCAAAGGCCAGAGTATCCCACACATCTGGAAGTGAGGCAGTGTGAACATCCTGCTAAGTCTGATCACAGGTCATGGAAGAGATAAAAACTGCTTCTGAGAGAAACTACACACTTGTGCAGCCCGTAAATTAATACACATATTTTCTACTCTCACATTTTTGCTCTCCTTTAATTCCTTTTGTATTACACAGGACAGCTGGAATCTGTGGAGGGAGACAAGCACACAGTGTTGAGCACATGCTGTGCAACTGGGCCTTTAAATGTGTCTTACCTTAAGTGTGACTTAAGAGCACCTTTTCCATTGGGCATGGAGCACAGAGAGGATCTCTTCTGCCCATCACCATGCCTTGCTCCCAACAGCATTTCTTTGCTCACAGATCACTAACTGAAAAGAGAAAAAATGAGAATTTTATTCTGTTCACTTAAAACCTCACCAGTTGTGCAGCTGTAGAAATCCAGTGCAGCCCTGCAGTTGGAGGAGGGGAAGCCTAACTGAGCTGGAGGCTGAAGAACACACAAAGCCCAAATCACAGTTCTCTGTTTCAGGGCCTCTGTCAGCTGGCACCATGCCAGGGGTACATCCAAACAGGGTGGCTGAGGGCTGTGCAGCACAGGAACTGCTGCAGCCCAGCTGCAGCCTGCCTGTACTTCAGCCCTCGCAGAGAAGGCAGCACATGGTGCCCCTGTAAGAGCTGCCAGGAGTGCAGAGAGAGGGAACAGAAAAGCCCTGACACAAGGCAGCTCAGAGTGAGGTGCTGGGCATGACCTTCCCACTGTGCTGCATGGCAGCTCCACTGCTCTGTGCTCACAGCCTGCCCTGGCAGGAAGCAGACAGGTACAGATGTGCACAGCAGCAGGAAGAGCTTCTCAGCAGCCTTTTTTGTCTCTTTCTGGTTTCTGCTCTTGTCTTGTGCTGCAGCAAAGGCAGCTCCACACAAGAATTGCTGTTTCCATAGTAGCAGATGGGCAACTCAAGAAATGGGTCACTGCTAGAACTGCTCACTAATTCTGGGAGCTGAGCAGCTGACGGCTGACTGGCAGATGAGTTACAAGTTACAGCCTCCCAACAAACACATGTTACTGCAGTGAAAACAAACAAAAATACATGGCATTAGGCACCCAGGCACCCATTGTACCTGTGTGCCTCACTGCACCTGGGATATGGCTCTGTTCCACCTCCATGTGCAGCAGAGCACCTCTGGGTGAGGACTGTTCACGCAGTATTCCAGTCTCAGTGATTCCTTGGATCTCTCCTTTTTTCCCAGCTGAAGTCTGAGTAACTTTTATTTTCCTAGGGATGCTCTTACGTTTCTGTCAGTGTTGCTCTAAAAGCCTAGGAGTGTAGGAATAAAGACACCCCCAGGAAGTGGGTTGGAGGTGTGGGACGTGTGGGAGGGGGGCTGCTCAGTTCTGCAGTACAAATGTTGCTGGAAGCAGGAACACTCCCTTCTTTCAGTTTCAGGTTCCCACAGCATGGCTGCAGGGAGTCAGCATGCCACAGTCTCTACAGGACTGTGGGCCATCAGCATCACGGCCTCACCCGGTGTGCTGTTGGTAGAGACACCTTTAAAACTCCCTGCGTGCTCCCCAGTCCATGTGTGAGACCTTTGTCCTCATGGAGAAGGGCAACTCTTATCCACAGGCTTAGGATGAGATTTCTCCATCTGTGTCTGATGGCTCATTCTTTAGCAGGCAGTGGACTCACATTTCCTCAAGCTGAGCCTCGTTCTGATCTCAGGGCTATCAATTTTATGAGTTTTACATCAGAAGGAACCCCCTGACCTCAGCAGAACTAACAGTGGCTTTTGGGGTGAGCAGATGAAGCAGCACTGACGCTGTCCCTGCTGTCTCTGCAGTCCAGTGGTGTGGCAGCGCTCATTGCCGTCCTCGTGCTGTTGCTGCTGGTGGCACTCGGCCTGCTCTGGTGGTTCTGGCCCCTCTGCTGCAAAGTGGTGAGTACAGACTGTGGGGAATAGCCCCTGCGCCCTGAGCCACGGGTAGGAAACACAGATCCTGCAGGAAACCGGTTAAGGGATGGGGAGGCAGCTCTGGGGGAGCTTGTGACAGGCAGGAAAGGGCTGGGGAGAGCAGCTCCAGCACTGGGGCTCCACTGGGCACGGCCCCGCCTGTCTGCACACGCAGGAACCAGCATCAGCACAGTGCTGTTACTGGGAATGGGGTGGCCTTAATGGTGTGCAGATGTTAGCCTGAAATCAAAGACCACTTTAAAACTGCTCTCAGTAAAATTGGTATTTCTAGTCCATTATGGGCTGTCAGGTTGGAAATCCCTATTTTTTTTTCATAATCCCTGCAGACATCCATCTCTTTATCTAAGTGCACTCTCTATCCTCACCCCAGCAACAGCAGTGTTGGTCACTTGACTCCTGCCATTCCTTTCTGGGGGAGCAGGGAAGTTTATTATTCATCCAGCTCAAGGATAGTATGGTGGACTTGGGAAATGGAGATAGCTTCCCTGGTCTGGGTTCCTGTTCTTGTCTGGGGCTTATGGAATGTGGGGCAGAGAGGAATTTGCCTTATCACCTGACCCTGCTGCAGCCCTTGTGACCTGGGGGGGTCCATCGGGCCACTGGCTGTCTAAGGGCAGGAAATCTCAGCCTCCATCTGCACCCTCACAATCTGGGGTTCCAGATTGTTCTGAGATGAGAACAAAAAGCCTTGCTTGTTCTCCACAGCACAAGCCCAGCAGAAATCAAGGAAGCTTCCTGCTAATCACCTTACCCCCACTTTATTTTATATCGTTAGTCTCCCTGTGGAAAAGGAACATTGGAAATCAGTAAAAAAAACAAGTTCCTGGTTTTCTTATTTTAAAAAACCCAACCTTGATTCATAAACCAGCTTCATAAGTTAAAATACCTACATAAAGCAGTCCAGTGGATAGTTCTATATTATCAATTTCCAGCCTTATAAAACCATAGTTCTTCAAAAGTTTGTGCCCTCTGTGTTTCCTCCCACCTCCTGTGGATACTATTTGTTACTTCAAAAGAAAGGTAATCTTAGGTGTCTTTGCTAAGACACTGCTGCTTTTGCACTGAACCTACTGCAGAATATTGATCCTTCCTTCTGGCTTTGCTGGCTGGTCCCTGTGCTGTGCCTCAGTTCCTGCCCTTCTCTCCTGCACATGAGTCTTGGACATCCATCACCTGGAGGAGCCACTTGGGTTAATAGTCCTAGGCTTCAGGACAGCGTCCCTGAGGAGAGAGGCAGCATTAGGGCCAGGCAGGACCTGTTCTTCCCTTCCTCTGGCTCTGCTTCTGGGGCAGAGCACAGCGCCTGGTTTCCTGGAACAAAGAGCAGGAGCACAGGAGTCAGATTTCGATGGAAAAGAGAGGTGCAGGGTGTTGTGGACAGAACAAGTGTCCGGAGCCAGGCGGGTGTGTTGCCCCCTGCTTGTGAACCCAGCTCCATCCCAGCTGAGGGTCGGTCTCACAACATTCCATGGTGTGAATCCCATGGACACTCAGAGGGTAGGGCAGGGAGACTCCTCTTCCTTTTCCTTCCTTGTCTCCCGCTTTCAGGGGTTTCACTGTGACAGTTCTGTCACTTGTCCCTCGCTGTGGAACATATGATTACAGCAAGCTGGCTGTAGGCTTTGTGCTGACATCTCCTAATGCCCACATCATGGAGCGGCAGAGAAGTGTTAATGAGTGGATCAGAAGCACTGCTGTCTCAAGCACCAACTCCTTCTTTTTCTTAATGATTTTTTTAAACGAAATCAGCTCTTCTCCAAACTCAAACCTTCATTCTTTGCAATTCACTAAATGAGATGGAGCTTTGCCCAGAGAGGCTGATAATAAACAAACTGAGGAAGCCGCCCATCTCTCCATGAGGATGATAAGACAGCAGCATTACTCAGAGGCTTTGTCATTGAAACAACTGAATCCTGCTCAGGAAAAGTTATTTACAATACTCTGGTCTTCCTCTGTTGCAGTTCTGTGTGTAGCTCCATGCAGAGCTGCACGTGTGCCTTAGATTTCTCTTTTCCATGAACAACTTTCAACTGATTTCACCTGGAATATCACACAATTGAGAAGAATCTTTGTGTGTGCACGTGTGATTTGTGTGCAAGTGTGAGAGCTTGTGGAAGCATAAGGATGCAGGCATTGACAATCCAGTGCTGTCGGCAGGGTGAGGAGCTGCTACTCAAAGCAGATTATTTTCTCACACTACTGTCACTTTTAAAACAAGTTTCATTTTCTGAAGCCATTAGAAGTAACAGCTAATTAATGGATTGCTTGGCTTTAAACTGAATTTGCCCTCAAATTTCAGGGAGTTCAGGAGCTGGCACAGGATTAGATCCTCCACTTGAGATGAGCAAAAGCTGCCATTGACTATTGCTTTACAAAGCCACAGTGAGCTCAAACAAGTCAGATTTCCCTTGATTGTCCATGGTGGGAATTGTATTCCTACATCCCCAGTGGGCGCAGGGCCCACAGGAATTCCATCCCTCGTCACGGAGAGCTTTTCTGGGCAAAGCAAGGGCAGTGCCATTTCATGGGGGTACATACAAATCTACCTAGGAGAACCTTCTCCTGTACAGTCTGCAGGCCTGACAGAGAAAGAGATTGTTTTTGGATGATGGTTAGGGACAGGTAAAATGTAAATAAAGACAGAAAGTAAATAAGGTGGCCCTTCCTTGAGTGAAAGTACTGCTTTACTGTTTCCAGTCTCCGAACTGCTTTCAGTGAGAATGAAATATCTCCAGGCTTTGACAAATCCTACTCAGCATTGAAGTATCTCTCAGGATCTGTCCCACAATCCCTTTGTCTTGTTGTTTCAGGTAAAGTTAGGGTAATAATTCAAGTGTGGCTCTCAGGAATGTTTCACTAATTAAATAATTACTTTCTGTTAAGTATGCTGGGAACTCCTGATGGCTGGGAAGAAGAAGTGTTCAGAATGATTTGAAGAAAAGTAATGTCTGGCATGGTTATGCAACATTCTAGCAAAGGGATGTCTAGCTGAAATCCACAGGTCACTTTCCAACCCACCCAAATCACTCTGAGCTTGACAAATGAGCCATTCTGTATATTAAATATGAAGGGCTGTAGAAAACTGGTACCAGGGGTGCCATAAGTTATTTCTCCTATTGGTCAAAATTCCTTTATGCACTGCTGAAAGTCCATAGCCTGTTTAGGCAGTCAGTAGTAACTATCTTGGTGGCACTGAGAACTGAAATGTAAATCAAGATGGAAAATGCTACTGATCAAGAAAAATATGTTTCTTTCATGTATTATGTTGACTGTCTCTGCAGTGATATTGTTCATAGGCGGTGTTTAATGGAAATACTAAAATTAAATAGCAGAGTGAATAAAATAAGGCATATTTCAATTAAGTTACTTAAAACCTGTATTAGACTGAGGTGTTTGTCAGCATGGACTGTTTTGGATATGTTTGTGTAATATCAAGGCATAGCAAGAAGAGACTCCTTGATATTCATGGTGTGTTTCTTAGTCATTTCCGGGCAATACCCAAGCCCAAAACACGGCCCAGTGTCACCAAAGAACTTACTGATAGCTTGGAAACCTGATTTTCTTGTGGAGGAACGGCTGTGCATTCATTTTTCAGCCAAATCAGTGAAGAGCGTCCCTTGCCTGCTTCTCCCCTGCTGGGACCATCAGTGATGGGCATTCTCTGAGCTTTACAGTGTGGATGTGACAAAGGGAATGGGAAGAGACTGTGGAAGAGATTTAAACAGAGGTGTAAAAAATGCTCCCAGGAGTGGGCCTCACCCGGAGCAGTGTCAGAAATGTGGGAATGTGACTGCAGTGCAGGCACTGCACAGTCATGGAGCTGGGAAGTGGGAAGTGAGAGGAGTGCGGAAGCGTCTGAGACATCCAGAGGTGAAGCCTGAGCTGCCAGAAGGCATTTCACACTTGTCACTGGGCCAGAGACTCCTCAGCAGCACGGCAGCAGCAGCGGCAGCTCAGCCCATGGCTGTGCAGGACCTCACACAGGCCTCGGATGCTTTTTCTCTGGGATTGGTCACAGACTCTGGGGGGTCTTGGCACTGGCTTGTTCCTCACAGTGGCTGAGGCTCATCCGGCCAGGAAGTGCAGTGGCAGACATGTCTGCCCAGAGTGTCTGCAGGCCAGGGATGGCAGGTTCTGGCAGACAGATGGTGGTAATTTCCAGAAGGCCTTCCTGATGGATGCTCAGGGGAGCGGGCAGCATAGGCTGTCAGCTTGCTGGCGGTCATGGGGACTTGGGTGGAAAAAGGTCACTCTTACTGTGGTCTGCTGCCTATGGCTGCTGCCAGTGCAGCACCTTATTCTTTCTTATGTTTGGCTCTTTCAGGTCATCAAGGATCCCCCTCCGCCTCCGCCAGCCCCAAAAGAGGTACGGTCTGATGGTGCTAATCTTGCCACACTGCTCACAGAGAACCACTCCTGTGCTTCCCTGCACACTGCATGTCCAGCTCCTTGTCCGAGTGCTGCTGGAGAAAGGACTGCCCCGGGAGGCGCCTTCAGTGGAGAACAAGAGTTGCTGAAGTCCCGATCTCTGCTCTGTCTCAGCTCAGTGTGGCCTGAATTAAGCCCACATCCACAGAAACACTTAGGGCCTTTATTCCAAGATAGCTTTGTTTTTCACATTCTGCAGGGAAAGCAGAAAGCCTGAATAGCCCTTGTCCAACATCTAAAGATTCATGTAGGACTTAGGCAGCATTTCCCCACAGCTTTGTCATTCCAGACACTGAGGAATTTCCCTTACAAGGGAATTTCTTTCCCTCTTACGGGCAGTAACACACTGGAGGCTCTGCTGTTCTAAGTGTTCGCACCCCTTTCACAACCAACAGAGTATGCTCCAGGAACTCCAGTGAAATATATGGAAAAGACATTCAGTGTGTGTGTGTAAGTATCTTTTAAAAGTTAATATCATTTGAATGTACTTACAGGAAGAAGAACAGGAGCCCTTGCCTTCCAAGAAGTGGCCCACAGTGGATGCTTCCTACTATGGTGGACGAGGAGTTGGGGGAATTAAGAGGATGGAGGTTGGTGTGATTTGGAGATGGCAGTTCCCTCAAGCATGAACTCTCTGAGGCTGCAAGTGTGGAAACAAAGACTTGAAAGTGCACTGAAAATACAAAGCCGTAATGTGTGCTTGTCTTCCCACTGGCATAAGCCTTGGAAAATTCGTTACCATATCGAACAATTCTGACCTTGCCTCTGAAAGAACAGCTTTCAGTAGTTCCATTTGACTGGGACTTTAAATAGCTGCCTCAAGACATGCTCTTTCCATCAAGCTAATGAGAAAGAGAGAGTGAGAGCCTTTTCTGCGTGTTTTGGAAGGAATTACAGTGAAACATAAGTCCCCCAAGTGTGGGCCAGCCAAATGCGCTGACAATGGTGACGCTGAGGAGAGGCTTGATCCCAGAGGGACTCACAGCGACAACAGAGCCTGTCTTTGAAGAGACATGATAGCACCATGTTAATTAAAACAGAATGAAGAATGTGCATCCTTATGGGCACATCCTTATGGCAGGTTTTGTAGTTAAGTCAGCCTATATGGAATGTGCAAAGCAGTTTCTAACTGCAGTCCAGGAAGCTGTCTCTGTCTGTAACACCCACCTAGGCCATACTGAGGTGTCTTGATGAAACTTTAAAGGGATTGGCCTAATCAGTTTTGTTTGATTACTTTTTAAATGCAGAAGCAGAATATGCAGGTTTGAAGCTGTGTTGCTTACATGGATTTTCTTCAGCAGTTCAGAATTGCTAATGTAGAAGAGCTTCAGATTTCCCAAAAAGCAAACATTTTGTGCAGTGTTTTTTAGAGGCAAACTAGGAAATGCTTTCAAACATCGAGAATTACAAGCCTGGATTTGAGGGAAACTATGATAGCCTTTAGGAGGGGCTCCCAAATGGCATCCTGCACAATGGAGCAGAAACCTCATGAACACAAGTGACATCAGGACCAAAGAAAGACGTTCAGCCCATGGCAAAAATGGAAATGAGGGTAGAAACTGGAGATTAGGTTAGAAAAGCTTTTCATCTGTGGTGGTAGTTTTGTGCAGGACTAATGGCTAAAGATGTAAACCAACTGAAATTCCTGCCAGCGTAATCATGGGCCTTTGAAAAAAGCCCCCCGTTCTGTGGGACTGTGGCTCTGTCCTTCCCTGGGAACCCAGAGCAGTGAGAGGTCTGGCTGGGCATCGATGGTCAGTGCCTCCAGGTTTGACTGGGGAGCTTCACCTCTGCCCTGCTGTGTCTGGGACTGGGGCTGGGAAGACAGGCTCAGGCTGTTGGGAGAGCAGGACAGGCCTCACAGCTCTCCCTGGCTCAGAAGAACATGCTGCTCCTTTGGGGAGTCAGGGCAGAAGCACAAGAAAACACACCCCAAGGGAGGTTGTTCCTTACCTGGCAGTTAAAAATTAGGTCTGGTATTTTAGGATAAATAAGAAGTGGTAATTTGTTACTGTGGCCAGTGGCTTTTGTTACTGTGTGAAGTGGCTTCTGTCTGGAGGAGAAGGTAATTTCTTCAGTGAGAGATTCACCATCTAATGATTTTAATGGTGTTTAAAATATATTTTAGTAGCCACATGACAACCCCTGCAGAAGTACAATGAAAGACAGAGGTGTCCAGGGGCCTCCTGGCAGGCCAGATCACAGGAAATGGCATGATTACCGCAAGTCTTGCTGAAATGATCCAGGTCACTTTCACTAAGGACTCTCAAACTCCGGCCATAGCTTTTAGCTGTTCCTTTCTGGATGAGAAGGGAACAGCCTTGTCCAGGCTTGTTTCTGTGTGCAGTGCAGCAAACACCACTGCTCAGATTGCTGCATGGTGCTTCCAGTGACAAGGTAAAATGGGACTCCTGAGCAAAGTGAATCATCCTTAGCAGGAAGGTTTTTCCATGTATTTCTTTTCCAGAGCATAGTGAGAATAGTCTGTATGGAAGTGGGAATACGTGTCTGTCTCCCTGATAGTGATAACCCAGGTTTCCTTCTGTTTCAACTCTATATGTATTTTATACACTTGGAGCAGTGATTAACAAACACATTGCTACATATTCTACATGCGTGTTCTACATGCACTTAGGCAGGTTAGACTGCTTCACCTACACTCCTCTAGTGTGTATCTTCCTGCAGGACAACATGGAAATCTGAGCAGGCTCAAGGGGCTTCTGCTCAAACCTGCCCAAGCATCACATTAAATCTACACTGGGGTTCTCGAAAACTCTCTGGGCTAGGAGACGTGGGTTCAGAAATCTTGGCTTTCATGGGTGACAGATTAAGGTCTGGTATTTTAGGATAAATAAGAAGAGGTAATTATATTTTTATATCATTACTTAGAGAAAATTTCATGGATTCCCTGTCTCCTGTACAGCCCATGTGAAGCAAGATAGGATTTTCTTTCACTACCGAGACTTATTTACAGACGTTTACCTGACTGTTGTTATCATAAGGAAGAGGCAGTGTTCTCCTCAGTACCTCTGTTGTTTATCCAGCACCTCTTCCAGATTTATCCTCTGTTATTTGCAGCTGTTCCCCTGCTCTGAGGTGCACTCACACCTGAACTCTGCCTTTCCTCAGGTGCGCTGGGGCGACAAAGGCTCCACAGAAGAAGGGGCCAGGTTGGAAAAAGCAAAGAATGCTGTGGTGAAACTCCCAGAAGAACCAGAAGAACCTTTTCACCCTAAACCACCTAAACGAAAGCCTACCTCACCAGCCATGCAGCAGAAGTGGTACACGCCAATCAAGGTATCTGTTCGGTCTTTGGTACAATTCGTTACTAAGGGCTGGATTCTTTGTGCCTTATGCAGGCTGAGCTGTGCGTTACTTTCCAAGTGTTCCCATTCAAGTGTAATGTGCTATTCTTGAAGCAAACACCTACTCAGCAGGAATGGCAGGAGCAGTTTGTAGCCCTAAATGCAATACTTGATCATTATTACCATGTTCAGTTTGCCTCCCCTTAAAAAGGGACATATTGTACAGTGAGAGCATTAAAATCTATGGGGGCTTTGTTGGCTTAGTAGTGCTAATTAAACCCAAAACTTCACAGTTTGTAGGTGTTACACTAAGTTTTAAACACGCATTGTCATGACAAAACAAGAAAAGCAAAAAATTATATAAAAAAACCTAGTGCAAGAAATCTAATACAAAAAGCAAATTGTTCTATCTGGCTTATAAGAATGGTGCTCTGAGTCACCTGCAAACAGAGCACACACACTGCTTACAAGCAGAGGGTAGGTCTGTAAATACCTTGCCTTATGGGTGTTAAGAGCAGAAAACAAACAGGTGTAGCTGGAACTCTGGATACTTCTGTCTTCCCAAGTGCCTGCAAGTCCTTTCTGACCCCCAGAAATCCCTGAAGCCATGATGTCCAGACACACAGGCAAGGTCTGGGACCATATGTGCAGAGTGGGATGTTCCTCACCAGCTCTGCTGCCCAGGCAGGTGAGTGCCTTCCTTGGCACTCCAGGTGGGCAGGAGCAGCACCACGGTGGTTGTAGGGGATGCAGGCCAGGCTCAGCTCTGCTTGCCTGGCTCCAGGGAAGTGTTGATCTGTTGTGACACTCCAGGTCCCCGGGCAGCCCCCGTGCGGGTGGGGTGTGCTGCTGCCCCCTGACTGAGCCCACTGTGTCCCCACAGGGCCGGCTGGATGCGCTGTGGGCGCTGCTGCGGCGCCAGTATGACAGAGTCTCGCTGATGCGGCCTCAGCAAGGAGACCAGGTGGGTGTGTGGTGCACAGGCGGCAAGGAGTTGGGCCACAGCAGCCCAGCGGCGCTGGTGTGGGGGGCAGAGAGCCACCAGAGTGGCATGGCAAGAAGGGTGACACACCAGGCAGTCCATGTGGGGAAAGGGGCATGGCTCCGGCCTGGAGGTGTCATGCCAATGCAGGGCTCCCGGAGGCAGAGGGACGGGTGCTGGATGTGGCGTGTGCTCAGGTGGAGAACAAGAACACAGCCTCCTGCAGGGTAATCTCTGTCACAGGCACACAAATTGCTCTCAAGATGCAGCTGTCTATAAGAGCAGAGGCTGGCGATAATGTCCATTCAAGTTGCTTCCTAGAGCTTTGCACTTCCATACCAATGGCACCTTTCACACAACAAAAAGTTGAGGAAATGTGTTTCTCAGACAATCCTTTCGCATAAAATATCTGTGACCACTGAAAAAGGGACCTCTCCTCCAAACGCTGCTCTTACAAGGACACAGAGCTGCTGCTGTTTGCACCTCTGATAGTGAAACCAGATCAAGTGTTTTTGATTGCTGCTCCTCAGGAAAGTATCACTTTGAATGTCAGCATTTACCTCCTGGGCCCACTCAGCTTCCTGTCTGTGGCACTGGGGAAGAGCCATGGGAGCAAATGCTTTCCCTTAAATAGGATAGCAGCAGGTCACAGTCTCACGTACCACAGAGCACTGCTGTGCAGGAACACTGTCTATGCACCATACAACATGAAGGCCACATAAAAAGGATGACAGAACTTAAGGGAAGGGAGTTACATGTGGTGGAATGGGAAGTAATGGGAATTTTGATTATTTTCCTGGGATTAAGTTTGGTGCTGTTCAAAAGGATGAAGAGGTGAGACTAAGGTAAAACAAGTGTTGGAAGCAGCAGATTGGCCAAGTGCCATGCTGCAGGTGGAGAGCACAGCTGGATACAGCTGTTGGCATTGTTACCTTGGCAGGTTAGCCACTGTTTGCATGAATGATGCATGTGACATGGAGCAGCAATAACAACAGCAAATCAACATACGAAATACATGGCACAATACAGTTTAACAGGTAAATTCAATGTAAACAGGAACATAGAAGTGGTGCCTTTAAAAGGCTAAAAAAGTGTCAGTCAGGCCTGTTTTGGGAATTTCTGCCCCTAAAGGCAGGGCATTACTGTAAGGATTGCCTTCGGGGCAGACTTTGCTGAGCCATTGTGCAGTCAGATACCTACCTGCCTTCTCTGGGCCTGACAGGAGTAACACTGGCCAGCACCTTGGCTTGTGAAAAACAGCGTAGTGGCTTAAGGGAAAAGGAGTATTTGTGCCTAAAGGAATGGTGGGTCAGATGTGACCTGTGTCACTGCAGAGTGCCATTTCTGTCTGCACACTGTTCGCCATCTTGGGAAGAAAAAGATCTTTTCCCTTGTTCATAACACACTGGGTGGAGATCCCATGGTGGGCTGGCCCCTGGTGTCTGTCAGTGCACTCGTGTGCTGGGGAGACACACACACACACACACACAGAGAGAGAGAGAGAGCGAGCCGTGGAGTTGTTCTATTTCGTCATCTTTCTCTTACTGTTTAAGAACTCATCAGTTCCATTCATAGACGTTCCAAGAATTCACTGCTGCATTTGAGTCCTTGATCAGGCAATTGAAATTTAGGCATGAAATATCAAAGGAGAGCAAGCTGTTTGTGCATCCCTGTGTTGTCGTGGCTGTGCCGTGTGGCAGGTGGTATGAGGGCTGTCCTGGGAGGCTGCCATGGTGGCTGAAGCTCCGGGAGCTGCAGCTGCCAGAGGCAGGCAGCGCCCAGGTGTGGGCACACTGAGCAGGCTGCAAGCACAGCTGTGCGGCGGCTGCAGGAGCGCGGGGCAGGCCGGGGCACATGGGGCCCAGGGGCTGCAACACTAAAGGTAGCATGGCTTGGACACAGCTGCTCCCCAGCTCGCCTCAGGCACAAATCCAGAGATCCAACGCGGGCTGGCTGTGCTGGGGGCTGAGGACACGCAGCCACTTCAGAGACAGCTGCACACCGCGGCAGCTGCGCTTGGGCTCCCAGTGAGGGATGAGGACAGCAGGTATGGATTGAGGGCCCCACAAACAGCCTCCATTAAGCCACAAGCGCTTTTGAAGGGCTCCCATCAAACAGAGCAAGTCCGCAGCAGGAGATTTAGGCTGCAGAGCCATGTGGTGTTTTCTGCGCTAACAAGGTAATTTATAAATGATGCATTACCCTGTGTCTGTGCTCCTAGCTAGACTTACTTTCTTTTCTTTATTAAAGGGGCAAAGAAGACTGAGCCACAGCAGTCTGGGCTACTCTGATTAACCAGTTCAGTGTCCGAGGGTCTGTACTGAACTTCTTTTCCCAGGAGTCTGAGGCTGCCAAGGAACACAGCCTGGCACAGGGGCACAGCACCAGTCTCAGGGGCCTGGATTTTCCTCTAAATCCTTGTATTTGTTTTCCAAGTCATAGTTTAGCACCAAGAGGTGATAATCAGTGGTTTGGATTCTTTTTCCGAGCTTGCTGCAATGTGATGGTGGCTGAGACTGTGATCCTGTATGCATTTATGCAGACAAACGTCTTCAAGTGCACAAATAGCATGGCATTTGTAGTGAAGATTTTGCCCTACCAGGGTGGAAATAGAAGTCAGTGGTAAAAGAAAACAAAGACTGTACTTCATTCTAGGAGAATCAGAAGAGAGGACAACTATAGAATGCTTTCAGCTTGTACTGTCATGCACAAACCAGCCTTTTAAAAAGGAAGCCACTTGATTTTAAGCCTGTTAGTATTTACATGCTTTAAAGGTCTAATAATGGCTGCAGAGTTAACATAAACATCTGTTTCAACTGTTACTTTTGAGCGGCTCTGCATAATACAAAAGTAATACATTCTGCACATGCAAGATGTGGATAGCAGTGCTCCCTCCAAAAGGAAGCTCCTGGTCACTGAAGTCATGGCCTCACCTTGTAACCTGAGCTGCTTTCAGCAGGGTCTGGCTGGCTGCCTGGCAGGTACCCATCCTGACTAGAGTGGCTCTCCTGGCAGCTGGATTTGCTGTCAGTCAGTGGAAGAGGGAGGGATCATTTTGCTGAAGAGAGGATGTTGTGCTGGTGTCAGGAGAAACAGGAATATTTTCCCAACTACGTAGGCAGCAGTTCTTGGCACTGCCTCCTTTGGTGCAGATGAGTCTGCTGCTCTCTTAAACGAGCCTTCGGGACTCATTCCTTTGTGAGAATTGGTAGGAATCAGAGAGCAGGAAGAAACCAACCTGCCTGTCAGTTCCAAGGCCATGTGGCACGGGATGACAGCCATGGAGAAAGGAAGGCCAGTGCCAGGGGCAGCATGGACGTACCATAGCTGTCCCACATGAGCAGTGCAGCCCCCCAAGCCAAGCCAAAAGAAACCTTTCCTTGGACAGGGCAGGGGCTGGTAATCACTGAGTGTTTCACTGCGCAGGATTGCAAAGCAACAAACACAATTGTTTTCCTCATTCTCACAACACCTTTGTCATGGAGTGAGCTGCAGTAGAGTGATGCACCAGGCCTGTTCCCCTGCCCAGATGATTCCTCCCCTGTGAGCTGGCGGTGCAGGGCAGCTGTCCGAGAGGCTGGCTGGGATTCGGGAATGGCTGCTGAGCTAATCTCCAGGCTTTGCAGATGAAGGAGGCAGCAGATAACAGGATTAAAGTTTCCCGACCCAGGGTTTTAACAGCCTGAGACGCAGGCGGAGGGGGAGACAGAATGACTTCTGTCATTAATCTTAATTGATTGCCAAGAGGTTTTTAATCTGGCTTATTAATTAGGAAGGTCCTTAACACACTGTCTACATATCAACATCAGATGCTCTTTTGGGACTTTGGGGACATATGGCCTATCTATATTTACATTCACACAATTTACGCATACATACATTGCTGTATGGGAGCTGCTCGCACGGGTAACGCACGCGGAGTGCCGAGGAAGCATTTGCATTCACACACTCTTCAGCAAAAGGGGATGGAAATGAAAAAACAGCTTGCACAAAGGTTACATTCCCACATGTTGAACCCACATACCTCTGTTTATATTGATATGCATATTAATCCAGATCAATTTTATGTGCCATTTATCTAGATTAGCGTTCAAATGGCATTCTTGGTTTGGCAGATTTAAGTGAGAGGTCCCAGTGTTCTTCCACAGCAACATGACACGTTTTAAAAAGTCCAGGCTGTGGTTCCACTGCCACTTTGGAGGAGATCAACACAAATACTGATATAACAGTAAGGTGATCCTGGAAATAAGTGACCAGAGCCAGAGAGGCTCTGAGATGGGAGGCAGTGACAGAATGAGGTGAACAGAACTAGGCTGGTTTCCCTGTCACTTCACTGGGCTCTGCTTCTCTAACCAACAGCAATGGCATGTGAAAACACCTTGGAAATCTGTTTTTAGAAAGTGAGTTTCTGTCTCAGCTCTCAGGTATGGTGACACCTGCCATAGCTGTGGCAGCCTAAGCTTGTTCACTCACCCACGGTGAGTTGTTACAAACCTGTGATAAACTGCAGGTACTGGAGTTCAGAGGATGCTCAGATGTGCCCACCCAGTCTCTGCCCAACCTGGGACTCTAAAGCCTGCAAGCAGTTACATGTGTTAATCCTTTTGTGCACAACATTATCCAAAAGAAGGCAGGGGGAGGGAGCTGTTTTACCCTAGAGCTCTTCAAAAGTTGGGAAGAACTACCAGCACACATGCTGCTGGATGTGACTGCTGCATAGGAGAGGCAGACAGTGGGGAGAGAGAGAAAAAAAGCGATCCAAAATTATATTTATTGCCTCTGATCTTATTACCGTATTCCCATAATTCAAAATTACTTTTGTTCTGAAATCAGTTTTTGCATGTTTAAGTCCCTTCTGAACTACAGATACATACAACATTGACAAAACCTCCATAACATTTCAGTTGTTTGCATTTTAAACTGGCCAGGCGTCCCCCAGCCAGAACATTTCCTGACCATTGACTGTGATCTGGCTGTGTCACAGCCTCCTGCAATTTAAACACAGGCTCTAAGGAAGTTAATGCAATTCGCAGTGATGGTTACTGATGCTGCTCCCTGTCATAGAAGGTTTGTGGGTGCACACAGGTCTGTCCCCTCCCAATCACTCTGAAAAGAACTCTCTAACTTCTAGGAACTAGTGGGCAAATGCTACGTGAGATCAACCACTGCAGTTTAGGTGGGCTCAGCTCCTGCCAGGCTCCAAGCTGTGCTGGACAGGTGTCCAAGGAGGAGGAGCACTGTCCCTGGCCTGCAGCCTCAGGATGGGTGACATATCTGTCTGTGAATACAACCTTGGGGATGGGGTGACAGCCTTCCTGGGACAGTGCTTCCCTGCTGCAGCTTCGTGGGTGCTCTGGGGCTCAGTACTGCTCTTTCCTAGGTAATGGTTGTTTCTCAGACACATTTCTGTCTGCAGTTTTCTCCCACAGCCTTGCCCTGTCTTTATTACTTAGTCCTGCAGGCCACACCTGGCACTGCAAAACAGTTTGATGCAGTGAAAAAGGAGTAGATTTTCTTGGAGTTCATTATCAGCTTTTTCCAGTGAAACAACAGAAATTCTTTACTAGGGTGAAATAGAAGTTCCCTTTCTGGATGCAAACTGTGCCTGTGTGAGCAGAGAGGAAGTGAAAATGCAAAAGGAGCTTGTAGCATGTTTTGTACTCGTCTGTACCCAAGTAGATGGACGATATTTTATTTTTCATTATAGTAAAACATAGAACCTGCTAAAATCTGGAAAGGCTGTAAAATGATGGGCAGAACAAGCATATTATGATCCAAAAGAAAATTGCTTAGAGTTGAACATTCAGAGCAGAGCCCAGGATATCACTCCATTCTGGGAAGGATGTTCCCAGCACAGCCAAGCACCCCTGAATTAGGGAATTCCCCCAGAAACTCTTGAGCAGTGCCACTCGGGGCCCCGTGCTCACCCAGGAGAGACAGAGAGCATGTCTGAGGGCACCCTCTCTTCCCAGGGCTGCTTCCTGCCTCCCAGGACTGCCTCTCTGCCCTGTTCCCAGCTATGTTTGCCCCCTTGGGGAGCTGTGGATGCCTGTCTTGAACCTGGAGTATGTCCCACAGCCCAACCACAAGCCATTTGCTGTTACGCCTTTATTAAAACAACAGCTCTAGACAAAGGCTCCCTAGTGAGGTGGCCAGGGCAGTGATGGGAATGCTGGGAGTGGCCCTCCCAGCCCACCTGCTCTCACACTGGAACAGCCATCGGTCCCTTCTGGTGACATTGCCATGCCCCCAGCAGGTGGTTATAGGTCATCAGGGCCAATCAGCTCCATGATTATGGCAGCTCAGTAAGGTTTTTCCCTCTTGATAACAACATTTACAAGAAAAAGAAAAGCTGTTTGAAGGATTAGGAGAATATAATGGATATAACTTTTCCATTGTATCTAGGAATCTGTGCATTGGAACTGTGAGAATTCTCTGAGAGAAGTCTTCCTCTTCCCTTAAATTTTTCCTGTGCTCATTGTAATTAAGGCCCTTTCCTTCCAAGCCAGCCACATGCCCAGCTGGCACTCTGTGAATGCTCCAAGGCACTTTTCAGGGCATGTTTGATGTCAGTTTGTCCTGATTTATAAACCCATAAATGCTCTGCTCAGAGAAAGCAGAGTAATATTAGGTTTTGGCTCAAAGAAGTCAGGAGTAACGCAGTGTGCTGTGTGCCCCCTGCATCAGGGAGGACGTGCCTTCCCACTGGGCCATGGCCATACATCCCTGAATGCTGTGTGTCCTCTGGGCGGAGCAGAGGGGCTCTCCCGAGGGTCAGGCGGAACTGAGGCAGAGGTGATGAGAGCCCCAAGTAATGAAACAAACCCACGGCCAGAAGGGAGAAGGAGAGATGCCCCTGGTAAGCTCCAAGTTCCAGCTGGGAACAAAGGGTTGCTGATCAGGTAAAGGGGTTCACACTGCATTTCTAGGGGATGAAAACAGGAAAGCTGATCTGTAAAAACATTGACACGGGCATTTGGTGCCAAAGAAGAGCAACGTAAAACAGGCTTTCTCCCATCAATATGTTCTTACTTGTTGCGGAGCTTAAGGCGCAGAGATTTCACCTTGTACGGAGATGAAAGCCAAGCCAAGTCAGATCTTACACCAGTCTGGGATGAGCTACACAATCCCACCTGCATTTATCAAGGACCGCACTGCTCAGGTAGAAAGTTGTGGCACAGAGGCTTTGTTCTTGATGGCTGTGAAGAGCAGGTTTATGAGTAACTGCCTCACCTACTGTGTTCAGGCTGAGCCACATGCCCTATGTCACGTGGCATCACCTGTCAGCCAGGAGAAACACTGAAACTACTGATCCCTAGGTTTGTCCAGTGCATGCTCAGGGACAACATTTGCTGTGCTTCTGTCAAAGGCCGTTGTCACTGGAGATGGTCTGGAAAGGCTAGTTTGGTACTAATGAAGTCGCTGGGAGGAAGGAAATGGTGCTACAGCAGTGGGAAATGGTGCTCTGGGCTCGCTGCCACTCTGGGGTTAGGGTCTGTGCCCCACCTGTGACTCATGGTCTGACCACTCACAGAGCCCTCAACACCTTCAGCTGGGCACCTTCCCAAGCATCCTCCCACTAGGGCCCATGTTCCTGCAGAATCCGCGTGTGCGGGAGCGGGAGCAGCAGGAGATGTGCCTGTTCAGGAGATGACAGAGTACGTGTACGAGGGTGACCTGACCTGTTCACACCTGCAGTACAGCCATGCTGCCTGCTGTGAGAGGAAGGGCTACAGGCCTGTTTCCACGGTGCAAGTTCAGTCACACGCACCCCAGCTTCCTGAGGCTGATATTTTCAGATGTGGTACTCAGATCTATTTTAAAGGTTCTTCCCACTGCAAGTCTGTGGATGAGCATTAGAGCTTTAAAGCATTGCTTTGGGAAGCTATAATCAGTAGGCATTAATTATTGAACACTATACCTTCTGGAAAAGTTGTTTCATCACTGGAAAGTGACCTTGCTAGAAGAGGCAGAGGGAAAGAGAGGCGTATGGTGCCTCCTGAGAGCAAGTGGAGTGATGCATGGCAAGAGAAGACACTAAAGATTTATTGTCTGTGGCAAAAGAAACACAGATCTCTGCTTGTGCAGTAAATGTTTTTGACATCATACGCCATAAAGAGTGATAGGATACTGTAGTTAAAAAGTGTTTCACTGACGGGAAATAATAGATATTTTCACAGTGCTGTGTCTATTAAGCATCCAGCTGTGTGGCTGCACAGCTAAGCTGGCCCTGAAAACTCCAGTGTTGGAGTTCAGGCAGTTCTGAGTTAAAAGACACCTGGATAATCCTAAGAGAGGACACTGAGAATTTATCTGTCTTGGAAGAAGATCCCTTTTGACCTTGGCTGGAACAGGTTCTTATTGCCTGACAGCACATCACTGGACAAGTTCAACATCAGCACTGCTTGGATGCCTTGCATGGAAATTTCATTTATTAGCCCAGCCCTGGCCTTTTCCCTGGGAATTTCTCTTTTTCCCAGCTGTTAGTGCAGCAGTATGCTTGTCTCCCAGTAATATTGGGAGCTGGAGTTCTCCCTTTGCTCCAGTGGTTTAAAAACCCCAAGAGAAACAGATATTCAGTTTAAAACAAAAGCTGGGGAGAAGTCAGCACTCAGGCTCACCTCTCACCCTGCGGCTGCCTCTGCCAGGCTGGAGAGCAATGTATGACCAGAGAGCTCTTTGATAAATCATCATTAAGTCCACCTGCAAATACAGCAGCCAGGCCCGGGTGCATAATTAGGCATCTAATTATGTTGAAAATGCAATTGCACACTTCGCTACAACGGCCTCGTGGCCTTGGGAGCCGGTGGGGCCCGTCCCGGCCCAGCGGGGCACTGACACCTCTGGAAAGTGTCCTGCGAGGGGCCAAGGTGTTCATGGGACTCAGACAGGAGTCTGCCCAGGCACAGCGCGCGCATGGGTCGCTCCTCCTGCCCACACAGGGGTGATAGTGACAGAGGGGACAAACCACAGCATGGGTGTGTGACCCTCGTCCAGCTGGGAAGGAGGGGACAGGCCACAGCACAGGTGTGTCATTTCTGCCTCTTTTTGTAGTTTCTTTTTCTTCCTTTCAACAAGGCAAAGAGGGGAATACGCAGCCATGTGGGATCCGTGATTCAGATGGCAGTGTATGAATGTATGACTGACTGAAACTGCAGTGAGGCTGATTCCAAAGGAACATAAAGTTTAAAATAATGCTGTCACTGTTCAGGGACAGCATTTTCCATAAGAAAATGTCTGATCTGGGAGTGTTGTCAATGCCATGATCCTAGGTGGGCCAGACTGTTCAGCCACTGCTCCCACTGGCAGGGCCCACCTCAGAGTAGCAGTGCGCGACCTTGGAGCTGAGGCCAGGCACTGCTTTAGCCTCTCCTGTTCCCTGCACAAATGAGGTGCCATGATTGGCTTCAGTTCTGTTTACCTGTGCCAAAAGTTTTCAATCTGGACTTGAATGCTTAGCAACCAAGGGAGGAGGCCAGTCTCCAGTCAAGAAAAATGAAGTGCACTTGTCCTGTGCCTGTTCAATGTCCTTATGATGCATTTTCTTTATTCTTAGTCTTGTAAAACCAGCAGTCCCTTCTCCTTGATAATGTGCTGGTAATTTCTTGAAAGGAATTTGAAGGAATTCCTCATTTGGAATTGAAAACTTATACTAAAAGTCTAAGCATAAGACTTGTTGGAGGCAATTTACTAGCCAAGGAGTGAAGATACAGTCCTACATTATAAAATCATAGAACTGCAAAAATTACTGCAGTTTTTAGTTTTAAAATGCATGTAATTTGTACAGTCTGAGGTGTGCTCAAAGGAACTTGGTCTGTGTTAGGGGATCTTCTTTAGGTTTATTCTGTGAACACAGGAAAACCAGGATTTCTGTATGGATTCAGGAGGAAAGGCTGCCTAGACCTCATTTCTATCCATTTTCACCCCACCTGCCATGGTCAGGCCAGCAGTTGAGAGGTGTTTGTGTTTCATTCTTGTGCTCACCATCACTACTTAATCCTAAGGAAAGCCATCATTTTACTTAGCAGTTTCTCACCTATGCTTCCAAAGAATGGGTCCACGTCCCAAAATCCCGCCAAAAAATCCAGCACTAGAGTCAGGAATTGTATCTGTATTTGGGGAAGCCAGTCTCACTGCACTTTGATCCAGCATAGGTGCAAACACAGGGTTATTACCTGAGTTAGAGACACACCTGCACTTGTAAGCTCTTGCATTCCTGTCTCCTCAGGATTCCCCATCATTTGTTACTATCTCTGTGACAGAGGAGGAACAGGCACTACATTTTCTGATTGTCACTACCAGGTCTGCAGTGATTTATTCCTATAGGCTCTAACTGAATTAAAATCTTAATTAAGCTTATGCCACTTTTTTCTTCATTTTAATTAGGAACAGCCAAATCACTTGTCTGGGGGAAGAAGAAAGAAAAAATAAAGAGCAGCAGCACTTTTTTCTGTTTTGTAGTTGTATTAATGAAGCTGTGGTGAGAATGTCCTCCCAAAGAGGTACCACAGGACTGGACAGGTAACACAGCATAGCCAATGTGGTGTTACAGGAAACCTCAGTCTTCCACAGAAATACTTTCCTTGAGTGTTTCCTGGTGTCATTTCACACCTAACTTCTACAGTCTTTGTTTTGATAAGACACCAGGAAATGACCCATTACAGTGGTGAGTTTTTGGTGCAGTCACAATGAAAACCCTCTGAGATCATCAAGTCTGGTCACTTCCCCAGCACTGCCAAGGCCACCACTGACCCACGTCCCCAAGTGCCACAGGCACAGGCCTTGGAATGCTTCAGAGAGAAGCATCGCTTGTCTGTTCTGTTCATGTTCCACCTACAGCAAACCATACACAGATCACACAGGCTGTGCCTTGAGCAAATCAGAGGTTTGTATTAAGCTCTCCTAACTTACCAAATGCTGTCATCAATGAAGTGTAAATCCCTCACTTCTAGCAGCAAAGGGCTTTTCGTGTGCTGCTCTTTCTGTGATACCTGTTTCTTTCTTCCCAGCCAACCTCTCCGAAGGCTGCAGCTTTGCACAGGTGCAGGCTGGCTCTTTGTGGGGAGGCTCTGGCTGAGTGTGTGTGTTCCTCTACAAGGTGGGAGATTTTTTTTCCACACACTGCCCCACAGGGCCCGTGGCAGGGAAGTGGCCATTCCACCAGTTCCCCTGATCTGCACGGGAATGTGCCTCCACCAGCAAAGCTGCTGTGCCAGGACCGGGGGCTCAGGCTTTCCGTAGGGGTTCACGGAGCAGGAACCCTCCCAGGGGGACCTGGAGGCTCTCAGTGCTCCTGTGAATCTCCTGCTCAACACTGGCATGTTGACATATTCTACTTAAGGGGCCTTTTGGCATTTCTGGCATTAATTTATAATGCTGTGGTAGCAAGGCTGCAGCACTGCAGGAACAGCCTTTACTTTAGAAAGACTTTGCTCTGGAATCCGACTGGACTCAGTGCAGAGACCTACCACATTCCAGCTGCTCCTGCTGCGATTTGGTTTGGTGGATTTTGGTTTGTTGAATTTTGAAAATTTTTTTCTGATTGTTTGACTAGATTTTACAAATGTATTTCCTAATTGTATTTCCCAGTATCTTTACATTTCACACATTCTAATGGAGTGTTACAGGACACTGCTGGATTTTGTGCACCTTCCTGTGTGAACTGAGCCCCAGGATCAGTCCAGGAAAAAAACACCTTGACTTTGTGTACTTGTTTGGCAGATGTCACAGACTTTGAAACCTCCTCTGGTTCATGCAAAGGTATAATTAGAACCAGGGGGTTTCACAAAAACAAAGTGGGCTCAGAAGGGCCATTTATGTCAGTAAGGCCTTGCATGGGCAAAGGACAGACCAGCTGGATTGAATTTTATTACAGCTGGTACAAGGCCCCTTACAACATGCATGGGTCATTTAAAAATTTTAGAAATCATTTAGCTTCAATCAGCTCTTCACTAACTGCAGTTAAATGCATGTAAGCCATTTGAGGACAGTTCACAAAGCTATTTTTACTCATTTAACTACACCTGTTTGAAAATATAATTTGATATATGCAACTAATTACTATAATTGAACCTATGTTTCATTTTTGCCAGAGAATTTTTATTTAGAAGTTTCTGATTTGCCAGTGCAGGCTTTGGTTCTGTTGTGCTTTCAACTCCAAAGAGCTGACATGCTCATCAGTGAAAGGATGTAGAAAAGGCACCAATCTACCCATGTTGCAATTAAATTCAGGCTTCAGTCCATGTGTGGCTGCAGCTTCAGAAGGTAATTGTGCACACCTCATTGCTTTTTAGTTTTGAATGCTGCTGTGGTCATTTACTGGGTAATTCCAGAGACAAGGTCTAAATTATCAGTGATTTCATAAAGTTTAAAATATCCATACCTAGCGGGAGGATCCTAGGGCACTGCCTCCTGCCTCCCAGACTGTGAGTCCAAGAGTCCTGGAAAAGCCCCAAACCCGGGGGGAGCAGGGCGCTGGGCCGCCCACGGCTCAGTTCTGTGTACAACAAACACGGCGTTGCCATGACAACCACACTTAATTCGGTTCTGTATTAGCAGTGACAAACCCTGCCACTTTTCCCAAATTCACCACTTATCACGGCATTCCTACACCTTACCTCCAGTTAACCATTCCCAGCCATTTCCCAGCTCTCACACAGGGATTTTTGTGGGGGCTATTCCTTTCCTTTGTCCAGTCAAGCCAATCCGATCCCTCAGGCAGATTGAATCTCTCAGCGGGATAATTCAATATTTTGTCAAATCCCTTAGAACTCTAGTGTCGTCCTCCTGGTGGCATTCCCAAGTGTCTCCTCAGGCAGAATGCAGGAGGCAGCTCAGAGCAAGGCTCCCAGTGACACTGGGGGGGTTGTGCTGTGCCCACACACCTGCAAGCTGGGTCAGGGCCCTCTGCAGGGTGCACATCTCCTTTGGGGAGATCTGACTGTGCCCTTCCTCATGGCCCAGTGCAGCCAGGATTCAGGCTGGGTTCTGGGAGAAGCCCCAGAGCACCATCCCTGACAGTGCCATCCCCCATCCCCCATCCCACCTTCTAGGCCAGGCAGATATGAAACAGTGGGGAGTGTGTTCCTTGGTGTTTCAGCGCTGCTGGGTGGATGCCCATCATGGCCTGGCCCTGTGCTGTGCCCAGGTGTGTGCCCCCCCAAGCCAAACCATCTGCACTTCCATGCCCAGGAGCAAATCTGGGTCAGCCCAGCCGGGACGGGAGGGCACTGAGCAGGGGCCTACACACCTGGCTCCGTTTCCTTTTGCATCAGTGCAGCTTTTCAGGAGAGGCTGGTTCAAGTATTAGCCAAATACTCAAGGCCAATTCCTGAATTAATTGGAGGAGCTTCCATCCCTAATTCCAAAGCTGACAACTCCATCACCACCTCAGCCAGGCTGTGCACAACTAAGCTCTGGCCAGCCTTATCCATGCCTTAGTGAGAACCAGATGTTCCCTCTCTCCACAGCTCCTCCGAGTTATCTCCCATTCTGATACTGCCCTCGAGGGGGCTTCCCCCTGCCTGGTAAAAAACTACAGAAACCCAGAAGCTTTGGATAATGAAGCAAACATATTTTTGTGGTGCAGTGTGGGCAGTTTTTTTTCAGTCTGCTGCTAGTTTTTAAATATAAAGTATAGCATATGTTTAACACAGAACATATGGAAAGAATGAAAAAGCAAATCTTGAATTCCAAGTATCATATTCTAAGTGGAAAAGACTCCACAGTATGGAAGTGGTCATTCAGAAAAAAAACCAGAAAGATATACTTATTATATATAAATACTTATAAACTTAGTTATGAGAAGGACAGTTCCTCACTCTGGGCGGTGTCCAGGCACACACAGGCAGAGTCCTGCTTTCAGAGGAAGGTGTGACTCCTCAGCCTCAACAGGAAGGGTGCTCAGCTCGGGAGGCTGTTCAGCCCCCCTGCCAGGAGCTCGTGTGCTCCTTCCATGATATAAGTTATGCTGGGTAAGGCACCTTAATTTTCTGGACAGACTGACACTGCAATGATTTAATTAATTTCTAAGCCTGATAATTCACTTCTGAATTCTTAGCACACAGTTATGTTCCGTGTAAGCACTCTTCCATTTGTGTTTCTCTGTGCTCTGGTACTTTGTACCTGCCTGTGTAGGGCAGATCAATCCAAACTTTCAGCTGGGAATTCATGATCTTTAAGTGCCCAGACTCCATCCACATGGACCTGGGTGCTGGGAGCAGTTCAGCTCCCCACACAGGAACAGCAGCAAATGCTCCTGTCCCATTATTGATGGGGAGAACTCCTGAGAGGCCATTTCAAACAGGAGGTTTTTTTACCAGCAGAGACACTGAACAGAAGGCAAATGGATAAACCAGCATGGCCACCCCTGCATTCCCACCTGCCTACCCCTCAGCCACATGCTCACAGAACCAAGCACTGCTCGGGCCCAGCCCTGCCCTGAGGGAAACATGGTGCAGTGCAAAGCCCAGCACTGTCCCCAAACTGTCCCCAGAATGCAGCAGTTTCTTTTCTCATGTCCCAGCACTTTGTCTCTCCTCCAGAACACAAGGGTGGGGAAAACTGGTTTGAATGCCATGAGACAGGTATTCTCTCTTACTTAGAGAGAGAGGACTCAGCAGTGACAGGGAGGGACACCCGTGTAGGTCTGCAATGCCCAGACCCACCAGCACACAGAATGCTTTAGTCGCCATCCTTACTGACTCTCCTCCTTTCCCCCTTTCTCTTCCCTCTCCTTTTGTGTGCAGTCCCAGATAACTGCCAGTCACTTGGCCGGGCTGGCTCACAGAAGGTGCAGCAGGCACAGATGGCACTAATGCATAAATGTGATCTAGTGAAGGGATGCCAGCACCAACTCCCAACAGGTTCCAAGGAACTGCAGTGCACTTAGAGGGATACGGGGATTGGCAAGGTGAAAGCTAAGATTTGCAAGAGCTCACTGTTCCCAAATCAACAACAGAACCCTACAGCAAACGAGCAGATTTCTTTATTAATTTAGCAAATGCACTTAATGCCACCATCTCTGGGCTTATGTGTAACAAAGCCCCTTCAAAGCCCTCACTCATTATACAAATTAAACTTAGCGAAGGAAAAAAGGGAAGAAGGCAAAGGTGGGAACTGAAAACCAGAACAAACTCAACAGTCTGCTCTGATTCCCATGGTTTTTGGAAGAGGAGCTGAGAGGAAACAGAGGCACGGAGGGGTTGGGAGTCAGTGGATCTGGACAGGGTCTGGCAGCAATGGAGTAAATTCCATGAATACCCTCTTCCTCCTGAGCACTTGGAGCACGCACACACCCCACCAAATCCATTTTTCCAGTGGTCGCTGGTAATGGACATTTAGGAAGAATGCACAGGGAAGGGAGTAAACTGAGCCTGACCATGTTTCCACAGTACATGTTTCTCTCCTGACTGCTGGAGAACAGGGGTATCTCTATAGGCACATCTGTAGCAGTGACTTCTAGTGAGGAAAAAACATCTCAGGTAACATAGCCTCCACCCCCAGGCCCTATTCCCAAGGCAGAAAGAGAGGACATCCCAGTGCACCCATCCTGGGGGCTCCCAGCACTGTGTGACAGGCCAGCTTGGGGGGCCAGGAAGGAGCTTCACCCTGTCATAGCGCAGTCCAGGGATCCTTCACATTCCAGTGCCATGAGCCATATGCAGCTGCCTTTAAAGGAACTACTCCTGATTTTCAACAAGACACACAGGAGCCTTCTCTGAAAACTAACAGAGCTGGTAACTTAGTGACACTGGCACCTGCAGGGGAGTTACAGCAAATGCCTTGGCAGTATGAAATCAGAGAACGCTGCTGGGGAGTGGGATGCCCAAATATCTGAAAAGTGTGAATTACTAATCCCTTTGGCATTCCAACCAAAGCCAAACAATGTGCTGGGGGGTTTGTCTGCAGGAAGAAGAATTTACTCTTGTGGTCAGGGAAGCTGATGTGGCTGAGGGGTGGGGAACAGCCTGGCACCCATGCCATTCCTGGCCCAGTGCTTGGTGTCAGCAGCACTGAATTGTCACCAGCTGTAGAGCTGGGACAGCTGGGTCACAGTGGCACCTAGAGGGCTGCCACGTGCAGTGTGTGTGCAGAACAAGGGTGTTGCTGGGCTCTCCCTTCCCATCTGCAGAGTCAGAGCCAGTGGCAGTAGGCACAACCAGTGCCCAGCCAAGTGGGCACAAACCCAGGGAACTGCACCCTCCTGCCGCAGCCTTGCTAGTCTTCCTCCTAAGAGC
The DNA here is from genome assembly GCA_013397195.1 of Hylia prasina. Lineage (NCBI taxonomy): Eukaryota > Metazoa > Chordata > Aves > Passeriformes > Sylviidae > Hylia > Hylia prasina. Next base: position 195,977 of record VYXD01004010.1, read on the forward strand.
CCCCACTTAAACCCTACCTACTGCTTCAAACAGATTGACATCTTCCCACATTATTTCTGAAGTGGATTTTTCGGTCATAGTAATTGTATGATAACTAGCTTAAAATGATTTCCATAGTGTCCTAAATACCACAGAACTGGGCTGCCTTCTCTCCTTACAAGCCATTGCCACATGCCAGTCATGCTGAATAATCCATGGGCCAGGATCCAAATGCTGTGCCATTGCTCCATTATGGGCTCAGAACACAGCCCTGGATGATTTACGCACCTAAAGCCATAGAGCTTTAGGTGGGTCTTAAATCTCTGACCCATCTGAAGAGAAGATTCTCTCTCCAGAAAGGCCCCGGTTAGAGAGTTGATCAGGAAAAGGATGCTAGGAAATATTCCTAAAGGAAAGGGATTTTAGGAGAGGCCTGAGTTGAGATCATGATAGAGGAAAAGTGGAGTTTGAGGACAACTGCTCTTCGACAGTTCTGGTTTATCTGTTGCTATACTTGATTTCAGAGAAGGATAAATTGCTTTCTTCTCACAGTGGTTGCACAAAGGGGAGGAAGGAAGAATAATGGGAATGTTTAACTTGTGCTCTAGAGATGCCATCCCTAGGAGCTCCATATTTCTGATATTCTTTGTCCTCATAAATAAAAAAGACCCAAAGCACTAGGATTTGCTAATTTATGGATTCACCAGGCTGATTCTTGATTCTATGAAACTTGAAGTGCCTCTGTAGTAGCAGATTATCTTTCTTTTCTTCCTAAAAAGATGTACCAAACTCAGGAAGTTGGTTAGGATGCTGACATGAGGAAACTGGCACTAGAGATCAGGCCTGGTGGTCAGTCTATCTAGAGACACCCCCCCCAGTAACAAAAATGGGATCCTCATTCACTGCAGGGATTCATTGCAGAAGATTAGAGAAGAGCTCAAAGACGTGAGACGTGACTCAGAGAATACCTCTCCCTTGTTCTTCTCCACATGCTGCAGTGCTGCACGTGTGGCTCTCAGAGCTTCACCTGGAAGCATGAATCACAATCCAAGCCCCCAGTGTCCCATGGGAGGAGAAGGAGCTACTCCAGGGACAGCACTGCACGTCACTGTGGAGAGGGCAGGAGATGTGTCCTGGTTTTGGCAGCACATGCACGAGCAGCTGAGTGTCCGCGCTGGGCAAGGTGTGCGCTGGGCCAGTGCCAGGACACAGAGCACCTTCCCTGTGGCAGTGGAACGGCCTCGCTCTGCCTTCCAAGGACTAAGGAGAGCTGAAGGAGAAGAGCCCTCCATTGGCAGGCGACTGAAATGGAACTGAGAACATGTCCTTCAGGAAAGGGACAGACCTTGCCAGGCCAGGGGGGTGCTTTCAGGGAGGCAGCAGTGCTGGGAGTGAGGGAGGCTCACTGACAAGGGTCAGGGAGAATGAGCCGGGGCCCTCACTCTAAAGGATCTGTGCTGGAAAAACAGGGACTCTCCAGGTCATTTCCATGTCCTTTTGCATAAGCAATGCTTGCCTTGCATGAGGAAAACAACAAACTCCTGCCCTCTAGAGACAGAAGACTTCCAGCTCTGCTGAATAAAATATTCTCCACAACCTCCTTTTGAAGCAGATGCTACAAACGCAGCCAGTTTTATCCTCCCCCAAGGCCCACTGGCCGGCTCAGCAGCTCAGCACTCCCTCCTCCCAGCCCTGGAAGGCCAGCTCACTGGAGAGGCAGCTTGTCACAACCACTCTCGGTCAAGGCAGGAGTTTATTTGGAGAACTGCTGAATACAGCAGCCACAGAAAACTTGGCAAATGAAAGAAATCCCTCCCTTTTCTTGCTACCCAGACCTGTCAGGGCAGAACAGACAGTGCTCATGCCAGCCCAGTGCCAGCTCCTGCCCACTCCCTGGCTGCCCACAGCCCTGTGCCATCTCCATTCCACCTTGTCCATGACAGGGCGCAGGGCACTGGGACACAGGCAGAGTGCAGGTGGCTCTCGCTGGGTGCCACAGAACACAGGGAGCTGCAGAGCCCCTGCACCCAGGTCCCATGAGGATACACCCCTGGTGACTTGCACAGCTGTGCTGACTTGTCCATATGCCCAGTTCCCAAGTAAGTGCTGCTCATGGGTAAAAGCTGCTCTGAAAGCTGGAGTTTCAATGCTATGTATTTCTTCACAGCAGCTGTGTATAGTTCCATCCATGCAGTGAGTACAAAGCGGGTATGAGCCATACTATGTGCCAGCAGCAGCATTTCACACTAAACGTACCCTGCCTTCCTCAGTGTGTGCTCCAAACAAATGTCTAAATCACAGGTACTGAAAAATAAAATCTTCCAACCTAGCTAGCATCTTTAAAGACCTCTTTAGAACCCCTCCCTAGCAGGTTTGGTTTGTTGGCCTGTGCTCCAAAATACAGCATTTATCAGGTGCAAAAGATAGGAGCTATTTTTTAAAACAACTTGGTCCTGTCTTCCTGTCCTTTTTGCCTGCAGGTAAAGCAGGTCGGTCCATGGGGTGGAAGGTGGCTGTGAGGTACCTGTAACTGTGCTGGCACCTTCTCCTCACAGCAGCCTTTTTTTGGGTTCCCTTGTGAAACCAGTTCCTGGACCCCAGACCCTGTGACCTTTGGAAGCTGACCTCCAGGATTGTGGGATTGCTGGGAAAGATCATGAAGTTCATGCACACACGCTAGGGAGGTTACATTACCTAAATCTGATGAAAATACAGAAATTAATATGCCTTTCCACTGAAGCTGCTGGCAAAGTTTTTTCAAGTGAAAACCCAAATTCTTGCTAGGGCCCAAGTAGCACCATTCAGTTGTAGTTTCTTTTCATGATTTTGTTATTACTTTAGGAGGCCTTTGAGCCCACCCTGCAGTGTTCTCGGAGCTCAGAGCTCACCTCATTTCTGTCACAGGTGTTTCAGTCAGCAATTCAGGAATTCTGGGGAACAGCTCCCTCAAGCAGCCCCAGGAACAATCCTGGTGCCTGCAGGAGTTCTCTAAGGAATTACTGCTGATGACTTGTGTGACAAAGAGCCCTTCTAGCAGCAGGTCTTCCTGTGAAGCAGCTCTCTGGGGTTTAAAGTCCTACACCATGGCTCAGGTCCACTAGGACCTCTCCAGGTGCCAGCTGCAGAATGGCAGCATGGGGGCTCTGCCACACATGAGACGGAGAATGGGCACTGGATTTGCCTGACATCAGACAGACATGCTGGTGGCAGCACACCTGGGCAGAGAGGAGTGCTGAGAGCCCAGCAGCACAGCCCTGGGCTTGGTGTCAGCAGGATGGGAAACCAGTTCCAAACGCCCACAATGCCCTGAGCTTCCCAGGGGTCTGGGACGAGGGATTACCACAATGTGGTACAAACAGCAAGTGGAGAGAGATGCCAGCATCCAGTCCCTGAGGGCTGTGTAGAGCTGCACAGGATGGAGCGGGTTAGCAGCCATTCTCCACAGTAAAGAGTGATCTTAAAAAAATATATAAACATCCCTTCAGCTGTACACTTGTCAAGTGGGTATTTATAGGGTGAGGGAGTGTTGTAACTGAAATACATCCCAGGCAGTGGAGCCAGGGAAGGAGTGGTTGGATTTGATGCCAGAGGAATTTTAGTGCCAGATTGGCCAGGTGACACAAGCTCTAGGTAATGCTGCTTTTACCACCTCTGGAACAGGGAGGTCACTGAGGGCCCTGTTGGACAGCAGGGTCTGGCCCCGCACAGGCGCTCTGGTTCCACTCCCGCTGCCTAGGGGAAGTGCCAGGATCAATTCAGCAAGGAAACAGGACTCTGAGGTGGTGCTGCCAGGCACTGGCACCTCAGTGCCCAGTTTCAATCCCTCCCAGCTTTGCTCCCTCAGAATTCCCTTTTATTGTCACCATTGCACATGAGTGTGCAGGTCCAGAGCACATTTGTTATCCCAGTGAGCAGCAGATGGGGAGGTAATGATTGTGAAGAGGTGTGGAAAGCAGGAAATGGCCTGTTCCCATGCATGAGCAAAGAGGAAATTATGTCTTACCTGGTAGTGCAAGGGCTACAGGGAAGGACCCACTGCCCTCAATTTCGATCCTTAGAGAGAGGCAAGGCGCAGGCTGGGCTACAGGGTGCATGTGAGAAGAAACAGAATCAGATAAAGTAGGTTCTTGCCTGCTGACCCAAACTGCAGCAGCAGCCTGCTCAGGCTGCCCTGGGGAGCTGCCGGGAGCAGACCGCTTCCCAGGGACACAGGCTGTGCTCACAGGATGTGCCCATGGCGGGTGGAAGATGCTTTGGTAGTGCTGTGAGGAAAGGGCAACAGGAAAGACAAACGTTCAATACCTGTCTTGGGAGGGACATTATTCTGAAGCCCTCTCCTTCCTCATGGCTCCGATCACAGAGTGCAGGATCAATGCCAAATCCCAAAAGGGCGTGTGCTCTTCATGGAGCACTGCAGCTGAAGTAGGAGCACACAAGTCTCAGCAATGGTTGATGGGGATCTCAGTCCTCCAAGGCCAGGAGAAGCCAAGCTTTTAGGACACCGGATACCACAGGGAGCAACAACTGTCCTGGCAGAACAGCACTGCAAAGTACGCCTCTGGGGAAAGCAGTTGTTCTTAGTCCCGAGCCAGATGCTGAACACATCAGCAGTGCCATCTATGGAAACTTTTCCCATGGATACAACTACTCGGCATGCTAAAGGAAACATGCAAGGACGTGCACTTGAGACCAGGCAGAGCAGGTCAGCCTGGAGGCTGTGTGGTCACATTCAATCCCAGATCCAGCCTGCATTCCCTCCCTTTTCTGAATTCCTGATGAACACTGAAGATGAACATTGGAAGAGCTCCAGAGGAGCCCTTGCCATTTTCTCCTGCCCCTGCCGGAGCCCAGAATTCTGCTGGAATCATGGGACAGCAGTATGTGTCTGCTCACAACACACACAGACACCCCAAAATGCTTGTCACACTTGGCTTGCCACCGTCAATGGCCAAGCTCCGGGCCCAGGGAGGACACTGTCCCAAGGTGATGTCTCCTCCCCCCTTGCCCCAATACTGTCCACAAAGCCTCACGACTTTGGAGAGGGACATGAGGGGGAGAGCTGCTCCTGCAGGCCCCTCTCGGTGCCTTGTTTTGGGCATTGCCAGGTGAGGCTCTAACCTGGGGTTTGGTGTGAGCACCCAGCCCCGAGATCCCATGTCCTGTGAGAATTTTTTCCACCTTGCCCTGTAACTTAAATGCAGTAGAAATTCAACAGCTAAAGAAATGACTTTGATGTAATATAAAAGAAATCCTTCTTAGGTAAACTCCCTTGCCATAGATACCTTTCCTCTTTTTTGCTGCTGTTCAAGACCTGCCACATTCTTCCCCTGCAGCACCTCTGGTGCATGTGTGAGCATGAAGGGTGAGGATTTTCATATTGGATCTGGTGCATGGAGAAAGATCTCGTATTCCCTACGAAGATCACCGAATGCATGCATAACTCATTTTTTAATTACTCTAGTGTTAAACCACTAATTTAGTGCAATTTCATACTGACTACATGTTGGTATTGTTAAGGTTTATGAGCCAGTGATTTACAAGGCATGGTATGTCAGAACTCAAATGAGTTGGACTGATGGTTTAATTGAGCACAGGGACACGAGTGTAACAGTAATTCCCCACACTAGGGTATCCTGGCAATGCCACCAGGATGGGAGTGCATTGGTGAATTGGTTACATGGAAAATGCATGTTTTAATTGGAAAGTCGAAAACCAAACTGGTGAGACAAAGGTTTAGTAAACAGTGCTTCTACTTCAGTAAATAGTTCTTGCTGAAAAGGTCAGATTAATCAGAAGAAGAATTTAATATTCTGTTTCTAAAAGCTGGTTAGATATTGCTGCATGGGATGTTTTGGATGCCTTTTGAGGAAGGGCTTTCCTGAGTCCTCAGCTTTTTCTCCACACCAGTTTGCAGGAGACAGCGCTGCTGGTCACATCACTGAGTTTCTAGGAATGAAAACCTGCAGCTCATATTGATCTGAAGTGATAAACCCCTAACAAATGAACATCAGCTTTTATGTTCTGCCTGCCTCCGTCTGCCCATCTAGAATGCAGATGGTTGAACTTCCCACTTAAACTGAGTGTATTTGTTATTACATGTTACTGTCTGATGCTGACAGTGTTTAGAGAGCTGGTATTTCTTGGGGTCCTGAGATTTCCCAGTGTAGAGTGTTTTCCCTGCCAGTGACACAGGCAAGAGTCTGCCTGACCACACAACTTCTTTCATGCCAGCCAAGACCGCTTTAGTCATGCCAGATAACTGTGTGCCATCACCCTCCTGGATACCCAGAAAAACTGGAGATCAAACTAAATGAATGACAGGAATATGAAACCCACCCCAAATTTCGTTTGGCAATTCCATAATCTCCCAGGTTTGAGCAGAAAGCTGTACTTTCCCTCCAACAGTGCATCTCTTAAACCAGAAATAAGGATTCAGAGTACAAGCAGTGCTGCCTGCTCCAAAGCCAGCACTGTTTATGTGGCACCATCCTTGACATACGCCTGTGACCAAACAGAAGGAATTGCTGTTGTGCCAGAGAGCTGCTTAGAGGCAGCACACCCTGCTCTAGCACCCCATGACCCTGTGGGAGTTTAGGAATTTAAATGAACTCCAAGGGAATAGAAAAGGCTTAAAATTTTGCTGTTGGATCTGTTTCATTCTGTTATGCTAAGAGCCGCCAGGATTCACCTGGACTCCTTTATGGATATGGCGTCACAAGAAACCCCTTTTCCTTCTGTGCACAGCAATTTACAGATTCTAAGTACAGAGTCTGTAGATGCAGAGCTAGGGTTGTTGCTAATAAAATGCAGTTTCAGATCAATAGCAGCTTTGCTAACTAACAGGCACATCCATCCACGCTCAGGTCCTGTGTGAGGACCTGGCTCAGGGAAGGTTTGGGGGCAGGATCTGCCTTCCCCATGCTCTTCCCTTTCCACGGTCAGATGGGTTTGGGTTTGCTCACTGCATCTTGCCAGAATTTGTGAATTATGCTCACAGAAGGCCTGGGAGTATCGGAATGTGTCGCCTGTGTCCTCGTGCTTGCCTAGAGCCTGCATTTGTAAGGCAAATGTGGTGCCTCACTCTGGGTAATTTCCATTAATTCTTAAAAGGTTTTTCATGGGTTTGTTATTTTCCCAAACATCTGAATTTCAAGTACAGCCTCCTTCCAGCATCCAGCAACCTCTGTCTGTGTGCTGCTCCACCAGTAACAGCTTCTCTCTTCCCTCAGGGCCGCTGTATCAACTTCACCCGAGTTCCCTCTCAGTAGAGGAGAAGAAGCAGATACCAGAAGGAGAGACAGCCACATTGCCACTGTCCTACCCAGCTGAGAGAACGGAGCTCTTCCTCGCATCCCTTGGACAATCTTCCAGCCTGAGCTCCACAGGTTCCCACATTCCTGCTCCGGAAGCCCTCATTGCAACTGTGCACTGGTGCTCTGCCCATGCCCCGGAGAGCAGCACTGCCATGTGTGCCTGGCTCTGTGCAACACCGAAGGGACAGCACAGACACCAAAGATGAGAATGCTTTTCTATTTTTATTATTTGCTCTTTTTTAAGGACTACAGATTCTCAGGACGCAATGTGCTTTTAGCAGTGATGCAGCGTTCCTCAGCTGCAGCAGAGGCATGTGGTATTTACACAGGGACTACTCGCCACGGGCACTGGATAACAATTCCCACCAGGCTAAGCAGGCACAGAGCCGAGTGCCTCAGAGCCATGTCAGATCCCCAACCCTTGCCAGCTCCCTCCGTCGTGCCTTACGGGAACCTTCTGACTGGAAATCTTGTCACTCTAACACTGAAAAGTGCACACGCATGACAAAATGTAGACAAGGATGCCTCAAGCTATCAGTAGCAAGCAAGACTTTGCCCTTTAGTTTTTGAAGACACCTTTCTTTCATTATGCACCCGGGACAGGAAGGAATTACTAGAGCGTTATTCCGCAGGAAGACAGCCTGTAAGCAGAGATCTCGAGCTGAGTTGGAGAGACTGATGCTTCAAGACCTTGACACTGTGGCTGGTGGTTTTTTCCCCTTCCCTGCATTCACAGTTCAGTAGCGCATAAAACATCATCATCTATAAACATACCTAGCAGTCTTAGGCTTGTGTGTTTCTTTTTTAGATTAAAAAAAGCAGTAGCCACTAAGCTGGTATCTCAGGGTTTTTTCCCCCGCAAATCTCCAAGGGCTCTTCAGCGTCACAAGCCAGCAACTCTCTTTGCATGAGAATTTCAAAGTTTAATTAATATAATTAAAGGCAACAGCAAGCAGCAGCCTGTGAAGATTTTGCTCATCTTTTTTATGCCTTTTGACATTGAATGACCTATTACTGTATGTGCGTTCCTCAGTGGCGGAGGGGGCGCCGAGTGTTGGGTACGATTCCGCAGTGGGAAAGACCTCCTTCAATCATTTCAGAAATTAAATTTATGGAAGCGCCGGCCATCACCAAACATCGACAATGTATGTATTATAATTTTTTAGAAAAACCAGTGTCGTGTCACGTCGACGATGCCAAATTATGTTAGCGTGAGCGGAAACACTGTGGGGGAGGAAGGAGGGAGCAGCTGAAGAAAAAGGCTCAAATGATCCAGTCACTTTCGATACTGTACTTCAGAGGCAGAATGGATATTCGAGTCGAAACCTGACAAAGCGCGCCCGCTTTGATGGGAACTGGTATAGACAATGACCAGTGGCTGGGTCAGTGGGATGTCTCTCTGCGAGCAGGGAGGCTTATCAAATGACACTAAAAATAAGTTCAACAACCATCACATTGGAGGGGAAAAGGCGAACATTTCACATTTGGTGGGCACGAATGTGTACAAGACGGAAAGAGCAATGTGGAGCATCCTGGGCTAATTATCTCCTTTGTGCTCTTCATTGGAATCGCAAGGGACAGAAATAATTCTCTTGGTCCATGTCCAAATCCGTGGCACTGCCCAAAGATGCCTTTACATTTATCCACTCGCTTACATCTTCTGCTTCAGTTTATTTATGTCACTGGTACCCTCATCAGCAACAGTCTGCACGTTAGACTATAAATAAAATTATTATCTAAGTTTCCGTCATTATTTCCATCTTCTCCTCCCCCGTAGCCTCCCTGTAATTCCCACAGCTCAGACCTCTGTTTTCCAGGGCCATGGTGACCCATGGTACTGACTTCCAGAGGCAGCCCACTCTCCCATGCACAGCGTGGCTGGGAAAGTTGCCACAGCTGCACCCGGCTGCCCACAACCAGGGAGATCCCTTCCAACACCACAAGGATGCTACTTGTGCCTTGTGAAGCATCAGCCACGCAACCGGAACCCCCAAGTGCCCGCAGCGATGCCCTGTCACTGCAGAATCACAGTTTGGGTGCCACTGGCCTTGGGCTAGGAATGACTGACCCACAGCTCCCAACCAGCAAGCCCTTGGCTGAGCTGAAGCCCCTGATGAAATCTCTGTGCAGTATCCAGCCCAATGCAAGACCAAGAGCCAACACTGTCCTGTGCCAGGACACAGGTGAGGTCCTGCACTGCTCCTCAAGGTGCTGAGATGGCACAGCTGGAAGCACCAAGCTCAGCAGATGCTAGGTTGAAATAAATTGGCTCCCTCTTACTTTTCCTCCATTTTCCATGTACACATGACACATTCCAAGGTACCACTGAAGTGCTGGCTCGTGTTCTGAGCTGCACTGTGTAACAGGACAACATGCAGATGAAGAGGGTTTTTCCCTCACATTCATCTCCTGCCTTTCAAAGAATATTTGTAACCAACTGAGACACAGAAGTAGAAATCCACTGACCATTTCTGTCCTTTCTGCCTGTGTCCATTGAAAACCATGAAATGAGCAGTTCCTCACAGAAAGGCTGATCCCAAGCAAAACTGCATTTTGGGTCTCTACATGGATTTTTCCTTCTAACTGGCACAATATTCACAGCACATTACACTTGGCATTTCGGTGCAGATAACACCTGAGAGTTTCCTTATTACACAGTGTGGAATGTCCGTCACAAATAAATTTTGGGGCAAGGGGCATGGGATGATATAAAATCCACTGATTCAGACGACACAAATGAGACTTCCTTGGCAAGAGTGCTCAGAATGCCTGAGAGAACTCTACAGAGCCATGTACAAAGCGCCCAGCAATGCCACCAAGCAACTCTGAGGGGCTCCTCTCACCAGTGAGGCAAGGGAGAATTCACGGGAATAACAAGATCCTCAATATAACAAGGCTATGTTTATTTTATACATTTTGATAATAGCAGAAATTAATTGGCTGGAATTAATACAAACTAAAAAATAATTCTGCTGTGCTCCCTTTCAGTTTTTTGATTTAACAAGAACCACAGCATTCGTCAGGCATGAACCTGCTGTGTGTAACCCAGGGGAGCTGGGTCAGGCTGATCTAAGGTGGAATGGAATTCTGAGTGCTGCAATGCAGGCTCATCCCGAGCCCTAAGCACTGCAGGAGAGCCCTGGCTGGCCGGTACTAATTCCTATTGGGGATTTTCCTGTAGGAAATTTCTGTGCTACATCCCTCTTCTTCTGATCATCCCTAATGTGACACCACAACTCTGCATTTTGCAGGCTGCAGTTTGTTTTACACACTTGATGCAGCCTCATCACACTAGAACGCTCCCACACAGGGATGCATTCTCACTCCTGCAGCTGCTGAGGTTTAGTGGCAAAGACAAGGTTATCTTTGACCGCTCTCAGCTATGGCACCTCATGCAGGACATGGGTTTGCATCTCTTTCCAGGTATTCTCACAAACTCCCAGGACACAGGTGTCCTCTGCAAAACCCGTGGTGACATCAGACCGCCCTGGTCACTGTTGTCACCTTTATATGTCCTCATGGTTTGTATCATGCTGACAAATTCCAGGGAAAAAACAAAGGTGAAAGTTCTAAGTAGAGAGGGGTTTAGGATTTTCTTTCTGCTTTTTCTCCTGCACATGTAGGAGGAACTTGGGAATTCTGTAATATGTCATTTCAGACCAAACCTACCTTTCCCGTTGTGGAAGAATTGGCTTTTATTGGTCACAATTCAGACTGTGGGGAAAGGTGAAAGAAACCCAATCAATGAGGGAAAAATCTGCATTTGATCCTCTGTCATTGAGTGCTGCCTCGTGACTACAGGAATCCTGCTCTGCTGCAGGACAGGTGTTTTCATTAGTTCACTGGGAAGCAGCAAAGGCACTGGCACCACCTGCCTTCGGAGTTCAGCTTAGGGAACCTCTCCTGCACCAGAGGAATCACTGAGGGGAAATCTGGGAGCTCAGTTCTGCAGTGCTGGGAGACAGGACTTGTCTCTGACCTCCCCTCCATGCACTGCTGGGCATCCAAAATGGGCATTGCAGCGTGGCCCTGGGAGCAGGAAGGGCACGGGTAGCGGTCCACCTGCTGCAGACACCAAACTCAGGTATGGCCACAGCAACGTCCCCTTCCCAACTGCCAAGGCAAGGGGTTTGGCCCTTGTCCTCACCAAGAGCCAGGGCTCTGGCCCACAGAGCTGCACCAGAGTAGGACATAGGGCAAACGGCCCCGTGGCCAAAGGGATCAGCACAGCACTCCCAGAAAAAAGGCCACAGCAGGGACAGTGTGTTGAGCAGAAACTTCAGAGGCTGCAGTGAGCAAGTCAAGGCAGTGCTTCATTTGCTGAGGAGCAGCTTCTGAGTACTTCTTGTGCCATTACAAAATTAACGTCACAATTTCTAGGGAGAGCCTTATTAGACCTGGCATGTCCTACTTTATTTCACAAATCTGTTTTGCATTGGCTCAATTAAAATTGTTATATATTTTTGGGTCCTGTATAGGTGCCATCTGTTTAACACTGCAAGTGGGTCCTTGTGATGCACTTGTAAATTTTGTGCTGCAGTGTTTTTTTTAATATAATGAGGGACTTTGGATGCAAGAAACTGCCTTTACTTGATAAATTTTTTTGGGTTTTAGCAGTGAACTCATAATGGTTCTTCCTATGTTACAGGGATGGCTCCACAGCCTATGGAAAAGCAAGACTTGATTTTCATGTTTGCACCAAAATTGTATTTCTTAACTCACACTTTTTTTAAAAAAAACTTGCTTGCTCTGCCTGATTGTGTAAATGAACTTATTTTCCCAATAGGGAATGCACAGGACTGCTAGCTGGGGCCTGTGGCTGCTATTGCCTTCTGGGGAGCTCTGGGATGTACCAGTAGGACCCAGGGGCCCACTGCAACAAACCACAACAATCGTCACTGGGATTGGGAACAAATGCACCTTCTGAGGCAAAAACCCTTCCTGCAAAGCTGGATGTACTCCACAGCACAGCTGAGCCCAGGACAAATCTCTGGAGAAACAGAACTCAGACATAGTTTTATACACTGGGGGTTTGTCTTAGTTTAGGAAGACAGGTATCCGCTAGGGAAAGCTGGAGTTTCCCTTGGAATGGAGAATGTAAGCCCCCTCCTTCCAAATTATTATAATTATTCAATTAAGGGCCTTCAGGCAAAGATTTGGGAATAGGAATAACTAGGAATATTAAAAAAAATACCAATGTAGTAGTACAGAGACAAGCAAACAAGCAAACAAGCAAAAAATCCTAGAAACCCTGACAGAGTCAGGGACACGACCTGACACCCTGTTGGTCAGGGTGTTTGGAAGCAGTCCTCCTGGAGAGACAGATGTGGTTCTGTTGGAGCAGAGATGATCTCGTAGAAAAAAAGGTCCAGTGGTGGCGAGATGGGCCCAATCTTCCTCTGGAATCCTGTGGAAAATGGGATGCCTGGTGTTCTAAGTCTCAGTTTTTATCTAGGTAGGAAAGGTTGGCTCCCCACACTGGGTGGAGCATCTCACAATGGGATGATGTAAATATGTCATGTCATTGGTGAGCCTTAATGGCCCATTAGCAGAAAATATGCCCCTCGAGGGAGGACGGCTTGTGGGAGAGATAAGGAACATTGCTCCACCTGGTTTTAACAGCTGGCTCATTATCAGAAGGCATCTGCCCCCTCCCCCCTGGAGTTACAAGAGATAAAGAAAATAATCTCCCAACTGTTTTAAACAGATGGAATAGAATACACATTTTTGGTTCCATAACCCAAGACAGGGTTTTAGTACAATTTTTAGGTCTGTTCTGATGTCATTAGCACCGAAATGCCATTCCTGACTCCCAGTGAATTATAACAAAACCCCAAACCCAACCTCTTGATTGGTTCTCCTTTAAATGCACAATCTCAAATTCTGCTAAATTCTCCAACACATTGTAGGAGAAAAGCATCCTCAATGGCACCAATCCTGCAGCATTTGTGGGGTTCTCAGGTCTGCTCCACAGCTAGGAAAGGGGTTCCAGGTCTCAGCATTCAGGTTCTCTAAGATGAACTGCTTTGTTCTGGGTGGTGAATTGGGCAGTACCCAAAAAGCTCCCAGCTCCCTGCAGCATTGCTCAGGGAGCAGGGAAGTTGGAAAACTTGTTCCAAACAGCCTGCTGCTTCTAAGCTGCCTTCAGGCACACAGATGTTACCTGGAACACGAGTTCTGCCCATTTCAGGATGTAACAAGACATCACTAAGTCATGGAGAAATTCCTTCCTGACCACACCACTGATGTTAGCCTTAACTCAAGCCCCACCTTGACCCCGAGCACCTGCCCAAGCTCCAACAACAGCCCTCACTTCCCATGGACAACCTCCTGAGGGTACAGAGAGACCCATCTGCTCCAACTGTGGCACTGGAACAAGGATTTACCTGGGATTTAACACAGCACAGAACCTGACTGCTCAATACCCTGCCGTGACAGCACGCACTACAGCGGCCCGAAGACTCCTTCTCCTCTTTCCCAAAACCTCTCTAGGCTGTCCACACTGTGGTTCCTTGGGACAGCTGCCTGGGATTGCCAGCCCCTGGGATAGATGGTGTCTACTATCCACCAGCAGTAGAAGGGACAGGGCTGCAAGATGCTGATTAAATTATGTGCTTTGGCCAACCTGTGTGGGGAAAATTAATTTAAGCGCCAAGTGATGGGTTCAGTGCTGCCTTGTTGGAACAGGGAGGTTGGGCTCTGTGATGCTTCATCTCCTTTTATTTGATTAGGCAAATTAGGAAACAACAGTGTGAAATGCATTATTGTACTGATCTGATGTCCAAAATGTGAATCTCATTAGAGCTCTGGCCTCAACACTTTTTATTTGGTTTCTCTGTAAGCTGAGGAAAAGCAAGTAGGCCAGAAATAGGTATTTTTCAAATTACATCAGAATGGCCCAGTAATAAACATTATATTCTGTACAGGCTTCAGTCCCTGGAACAGCTCCTCATAAAAAGCATCTCTAAGCTTCTGGAGAAATTCAGTACAACACGTGCTAGGAATGGAGGAGATGGACCAGCAAGAGGAGGTTGGAGCCAGAGAGGGTGATCCATTGACCCAAGTTCCCTTAGAGCTCTGTGGGATGAGACCCTGGGTGTAGGGACACTGTGCCTCTCCAAAGGGATACTCCGTGGTTCTAAAAGGGGTTCTGCAGAATTTCTCTTGATGAGAGTGCATGCTGTGGTGGTCTGGGGAGAAGAGAGGAGCAAAGCAGGATGGATGGCAGGGTGCCATAAGCCGAGGGGCAGCCACACACCATCCTGCCATGGCACGGAAAGGGGGGCTGGCCCTAGAGGGCTCTGCTTAGCCCAGCCTGTGCCAGGGCTCCCTGAAGAACCTCACTACACTGGGCCCTGCTCTGAAAGGCTGAACTCAAGGTCACTTTGTAAACAGGGGAGAACAAACGTACAGTATAAAAGTAAAACAACATTTCACTGCAAAGGGCTCTCCCAGAAGAGCCAGTGCAGGTATCATTTGGAAAAGGGTCAGTTCACAATGCAGCCCTTCCAAATTACAGCTCCAACTCAGAATTAATTATCCTTTCACTGTCTTGGGTTTTCTTTTCTTCTTTGCTTCACATTAACTGCAGCTGAAATTATTTTAAAGCAATGATCTTGAACGTTATGTCCTTCAGCTGGCCCTGAAAATCCATTTTCTCTGGAAAACATCATTTCTTCTCCAAGATTTCTAAGAGTGTACAAAGCTCATCCAGGCTCTGGTTCACTAGGGGTGTCAGATGCTTGGATAATACCCAGGTGTCTGCCTGCTGGACCAGCTCCAAGGCACTTTATTAGCATGAAGAGGCCTGTTTGGAAACAGCTTAACTCCTTCAGCTCTCAGGGCTGAGCGCAGCAGCAGACAAGACACCAGGACATTGCCTGTGCACAGCTACAAATGCAGACTCTGAGTCACCACATCTTGAAGAGGAAACACCAGAGGTGTCCTGTCATCACAGCTGCAAAGTTCACCAGGTGGTGTCCCACCTGTACGGAAGCAGAGGAGAATTGCAGGGACAACTGCAGATCACAGCTCTGCTGCACACCTGGGGCTCAGCCCGTCCCCAAACGGCTTTGGAAAATCCCAGCAAGCCCCTCTTGGGAGCATGAGAGGACACCGTGGGGCCTGTTTTCCAGGCATGACATGCAGCTTGGCATTCCCAGGCATGGACTGTCATGGGATCCCAGGATACCCTTGTCCCTGGCACTGAGCAGGGCAGGGGCAACAAGGGCCTTTGCTGTACCAGGGTGACCTGGAGGGGTAAGGGGAACTTGTCCCTGATCCATCAGAGCACACACATGCCACCAGCAGCAAAGCAAAGGACCACATGAAGAACCTGTCAACACACACTTAAAAACTGTGAGCAGATGCCCTTGGATTTCCAGGGACTGCAGGAAACTTCAGCTCCCAGCTCCAGCAACTTGCCCAGCAGTGGCAGAATGTCTCAGCATGGTCCCACAGAAGGCACCACGCCCACTGAGACACTGCTCCATCTCACTGCTGAGATCATATGGTCTGCATCCCACCCTTTAACACGAGATATTTTCTTTAGTTTCCAGAATGCAGAATTGGACTATGCAAAAAAGACAAAACACACTATTTCCAGCCTTAAAAAATCAGTTCCCACTTAAAAAGCAAAGCTCCTTTTAAACTGCACACTGTGTTGCTTCAAAGCTTGCAGCAAAGGGCTAAAAATCTGAGCCACCAAGATACGTAAGATTTGAACAAATACAGCCCCAAAGGCTCTGTTTAAAGTTTGTAAGCCCAAGGTTTAAGCTATTTGTGAGCTGTTTGAGGCATTTTCTTGGATTAAAGCGGCAAAACCTTCCTTGAAGTTTAGGGTGTTTCCAAGTGGCAGCTGGCAGCAAGAGAAGAGTGGCACTCAGAGCCAGCTGTGTTCTCCTTCTCCATGCTGCCGACCAGGTCACAGGACAGGACACATGCACCTCCTCTTGAAAGTCTCAACCACAGCCACATCTATGCAACCAAAGAAAATATGCAGTGTTGCCAAAGCATTACACAGTGTACAGAGGCTGTGAGAGAGTGAGGTTCCTGTAGCTGAACTTCCAAACATACTGAGGAAACATAGATTTTGGGAAGAGTGAAAGGAAGATCAAGCCCTCTGTAGAATGGGGCTCCAGAGGCCACAGCAGCTGAGCAGGGAGGAGGGAAGAGAAACTGTTCGCTCTCATCCCAGCTGAAGGGAAAAGCAGAATTACTGGTTTGAGCCACAGAAAGCAATCAGGGGCCAAGGAAAAGCTCTCAAAATGCTGCAGCAGCATTTTACCCAGCACAGTCCCTTCCAATCTCCATGTCCTTCTGCTCCCAGAGATGTCCCAGTTCTGATACATATTCCTCAGATGTCTCTGGGGAATGTCAGCTGAGGGGATGTCTCCTCCATCCCCTGCTCCCAGGGATGTCCCCAGCCCTTAAAGAAGGGCCATCACACTGGCTGGTGCAGCTCAAACCATCCACAGTTTCATCTCCCTGCCAAGACAGCACTGCGCAGAGGGTTCCTTGACCAGGACCTGGACATTCCTCAGGTGAATTGCCCTGATGAAGCCAATGCTAAATGCATTGACACTGAAGGTGATTCTTGTGTCCTCACAGAACATCTGGAAACCATGCTGGGACACCCATTGCCATTACAAGGTCGGGCCCACCAGTGTCCACCATCAGGCTCCTCCTCCCAGAGCTGCTAAAACTGCACTTCCCTTCTCTGTTCAGGGATGAACTGTTCCTGTGGCATATGCCCCAGCTAGAGGAACTTCACCTGTAGGGAGGTGATGAGGACTATTCCAAGCAGCTGATGTGGCACTGGTTGTATACACGGTGCCTGGTGGCACCAGCTGCCTGCTTTCCCCTCCAACCCCACACACACCCATGGGATCAGTGTGACGAAACCTTTGCAGGACCAAAGAGACTTCCCCGTTACTTATATTTGTTTTCTGTTACACAGGGGCTTCTCCCTGCAGCTGAAGTTGAAACAGGACTGGCTTCAAAGGTAAACATTCCTCACAGCTTTCTCATCAATTATATTAAATACAGTCATAGCCCCNTTGCCTTCAGTGTGTGCCAGATTACTCATAAACCTGGACCATATGCCACTGCAATTTACTGATGGGCCCAAGCTGTTTTGGTAGATACAAAATCCGAGGGGATTAGGGAGGCTCGAGCCATGCTGAAAACAGAGCAGCAGCAGTGGGGCAGCTGCTTGCTCTCTTTGCTCAGCCTCAATTTAGGTCAGTAGACAAGAGCTGCCCCATGCTAGGTTGGAGAGCCGGGCTGGCTGTGGGGGCACACATGGAGGGGACCCCAGCCATGGGTGTCTGCCCCCATTGGGGGGCTCACCCTTCCACGGGACAGGTGAGACCATACAGCTTCCTCGGATCTGGAGCCTGGCTGCCACGCCCAGCAAGGAGCCCTCAGGTCAAAGCCTAAAAGAGGGTTCTTTCCCCCACCCCATGGTGACCCCTGCCTGGCGGTGTGCCTTGGGGTGTGGCAGAACAGGGTGACAGCCAGTGGTGGCTCCAGCAGAGCTCCCTGCTGAGATCTGACTGGTGGCCTGTCCGGAAGGTGGCCAGTGACTGGCAGGTCACCACAGCTGTGCTTCTGTGTCCCTGTCCCAGGGAAGGATGTGCTCAAGGAGGGAAAGGACAGCTCAGCTAGAAGCACCACCTGAACCAGGGCCTTTCCTACGTGGGGGTTATCCAGCCCAGAGGTACTCAAAGCCAACCTGTGGCTCCCAGGCCAGCACCCTGGCTGCTTTCTCGAGAGCCTGAACTTACACGGAACATGGAATGACATGACAGATCTGCTGACTTGAGCATTGCCCATTTAACACCTGGTAGGACACACACTGCAGCTGCAGCGAGCTGCTGATTATTCAACAGCTTCTTTGCTGGTGCACTGGAACCATCCTTCCCCTCCACAGTATCTTACACAACAACCTCCATCACCTTGAACAAACCGCTGTTTGTCACCAGGGAATTCCAAAGGTCTGTGGAGAGCTCCAGGGAATGGGGACCAGAGTGGTTGAGCACAAGCACCCCAAACTGCCCTATACGGACAGGAAGCAATCCTGACTAAGGCTGCTGTGCATGGAATATCAAACTTCAGTCATGGGAACTTTCTTTCAGAATATTCCTCTGCTGGGTGTAATTTTGGAACTTCTCATCACTTAGAAGATGCTCATGATCACAACATAGCCTGACTAGATTTCCAGCTGTCAGAGCTTCCCTCCACACCACGATGTACTCCACTGCAAGGAGCTGCTCCTAGGGATTAAACTGCTCAGCATGATTAAGTAGATTAGAGCACCGATTATGACTTTCAAGTAAGAGTTCATGTTTTACCTCTCATGTCTCATCTTGACAGCTGAAATGCACCAAAAAATTGTGGACCTCCAGCAGTCCAAGAGCCTGGCTCAGGCACCCTGTGTCCAGGTCCCTGAGAAGGATGAGGCCACACCACATCCCACTGGCTGCCAGCTCTGGCCCCGGGTCCTTGCTGGTGGGGACATCCCTTTTTGCTCACCCAGCACAACCCAGGGCCCACAGGGCTCTGTGCCTGTGAGCCCTGAGCACCCAGCAACAGCTGCCAAGAGACTGAGCACATGTGTCTACTGCATGGGTATGGTTGGGCTTTTCTGTGTATTTTATGGATTTTTCTCCTCAAATTTGTCACTGCTGTGTCCCAGAGTGACCCCAGACCCCCCACAACTTCCTTCAGACTCAGCGCAGGTGGGATGGAACATGCTGCTCCCTGCTCCATGTGCCCAGATGTGCCGTGCAGAGGGGTCTGCAGGGAGCGATGGGGTCTGGCTGCTGATCACTGTTTACAACTCTTACTAAACCCATTCTCCTTTCCTAATTATTATAATAGTTCCTGAAAACACCACCCGTGGACTTTAAATGTTGATGTGTGCTCTAATGAACGCTGTAGAATTATCCCATGCTCGCTGCCACATGGCCCACACAGCAATGGAGATGCTAAATAATTTTTAAAAATTTATAGTTTACAAGATGTATGTCCCATCTGTGACGATGCAGCAGCTCCCAAATGCCCTGAATTTCACTGCATTAATAACACCTCTTAAAACCAACTGGCTGTGCTCCACAGGAAGGTTCAGTTACGACCCAAGGGGTGCATCACAGCATACACAGGTTGGAGACTGACCTTGTTGGGACCAAATGCCACTGAAGCACATAAATTCCATGGCCAAAACAAGTGCTTTACACCTCAAAGTAATGCACTGCTGTTAAAAGCATTATTCCAGAGAGAAAGAAACTCCTTTCAGCACCTTTGCCAAAGCTCAGCCTAATTGCAGGCATGAAAACAAAAACCTGGTGAGTTCAAGTGCAGTATCCCTGGAATGATTGATCCCTGTGGTGAGATCAGGAGTCACTTCTTCCTCTTCTCCCAAGAGACATTCTCTGTCACAAGGCAAAATCACACAAACTGTGCCCAACTTAAAAACTGAGTTTGGGATGGGAGCCAGAGCAGATGGTTAGGAAAGCTAAACACCGCTGATTTATTTCTTACCCTTTATGCAGCAATATTAGAGACAATGGCCCTGATCAGAACAAATGAGAACAAACACGGGAATGCAGACTCAATAGAGAATTAACAACCAGCACAACCAGATTCCATTATGCTGTGATTAATTCTGAATTTGTGGCAGGATTATCAGCAGTAAACCTCTAGCTCTATCTAACAGAAGCAGTGCCAAAGCATCCAGCCTTTCAGGACTCTTCAGTCTACAAGGAATTCCAGCAGGAAAATGGTGTGGAAGATGTCAGGCTCTGTGCTGTAAATTCAGCTGGAAAATGAACTCACTGCCCCATATCCACCCCACACCAAAAGAAAACATCAGAAAAGTCTGGACAGATACCAGAAGGAACTGCAAGCCTCTCAGTCAGGGAAGTCTGAGGGATGTTACCTGCAAACATGAGGGACATAGCCACAAGGCTGTCACCCTCCCTGGTTTGGTCTCTCTTACATGAGCACTGGCCTTCAGCCCCCATTTCCCACTAGTCATACTGTGAGGCTGGGGGGAACATCACCAGGTACTATGCAGCCTTCCTCTTCCCCTGCCATGGCTTCCTGGGAGCTCCAAACTCTGCTGCAGGACATACAATGGCTTTGGTCACAGGGTGCCTCAGTTTGCCCGCCTCCAGCACACCACAGCCTCCCCCCACAGAGCTCCCCTCCCCTAGCAGGGACAAAAAGTGTGAGACACTCGCTATGGCCTTGTCACCATCAGCATTCCCATAAACAGGCTATATGAATACTTAACAACTGCTCCCCACTGTGCCGTGTCACCCCTGGCTCGCCTGCCTGTGCAGAGGACACCTGGCCTGGGAACTGTCACCAGCAGCCACAGGAAATGGACTTGCTGATGAGGGTGTTCAAGGCCGTTAATTGTGAGATGCAGCTGAGGTGGGACGCAGTGAGTTCAGCCCTGTTTTGCTCCATTTCCCATAGCTAAGCACACAGTAACAGCTAAATTTATACCTGGAGCTGCCATGCATGAATATCTCATTATAACTGCAAAGACCTTTTATTTGTATCGGGCCCCGCACCAGCTCTGCGCTGTGTTAATCACCAGAGCTGGCTCTGTTAATGACCAGCTCCACAATCCAAATGCAGCAGGTTTGGTTCCTTCCATCCTTAGCCCTCCAAGTTGGAAAGCAGGGGGCTGCTGCCAGGCTGGGATTTTGGCTGGCACATAGTGGATTATGGCTGCAGTCAACGGCGAGAATTCCTGCATGTCACCAGTGGTGAGACCACAGAGATGATGTCATGCCCTGAGTTGTGCTTGGCACAAAGAATCCCAGTACATTGCCACAGCCTGCCTTTCAAAGAACTGGTTTCTTATGGCACTTGATCATTCTCAGGAACAGGCATGAGAGAAAAGCCAGTGTCATTGGTTTGATGGAAGTTTCTTGGGATTTTTTTTGAGGACCTTGCTGAAATTTGGATTTGTTTCCACCCACCTCCAGGCAGGGAAGCTGCTGTTTTCCACCTCTGTGGAAAAGGACTTCTCTGCACAGAGCTTATTTGCCTGTGACTCCTACAAGGCCCTATCTCCTAGCTCCTCTAAAACATCCCTAAAGCAGAGCCTAAAGAGAACTGAGCAGCTGGGACGAAGTGGGGAACATTTAAGGGTGCTTGCAAACGTTACAAACTGTTTTTCCTTTGGGAAAGCTGAAGGCTTGGTAACAAAGGGAGAAGAATGAAGGCATATGGGAGGGAAATCTAAACACAAAGATGGAGCCAGGTGATGCAGTGAAATACCCAGCACATGAAACATACAGATGCTTATGAGGTAACACAAACCTCCAACCCGGGTGTCCTTTACAAAATCAAATCCTTAAAAACCCTCAGTGTCATTTTTCCTTTCACGAACATTCATAATTTGGAAAACTCTGGGCTGGAAACTGCTCCAGTTGTTCATGCTCCAGAGGCTGTGGCTGAAGTGAGTCAGTGCCGCATGCAAGGACCTTGTGAAAACTCTCTGCAGAGCCCAGCAGCAGCTGCCAGCACAGCAGTGACACAACACAGCAACTCTGCTTTTTGAGGCTACTCAGACCCCCTCCTATGTGACCCAAATACCTTTTTCCTTTGCTCCTGTGTTTTGGTTCCAGCTTAAGAGATCGTGGAGCAAGAGAAAAGCTGAAACAACTTTATTGCTCAGCCAGGCCAAGCAGGGACCTCACCTGAAACTCTTCCAGTTTGCTGGACTTGTAGTTTGGCTCCAAGCTTGCACTGAGCTGTAGCCACAAGCTTGGAGCCAGCTCTGGGATCACTTGGAGAGCCAAGCAGTGACTATACTCTGGGGGTTATGCAGCAGTTACTACTCGCAGGGTGGTATCTAGCTTGCACCCAGAAACTGGCCTCCACACCCACATTTTGGAGCTTGTAATGCCTGAATGACTTACCATGGAACATGAGCACCTGCTTTAGCAACCTGTGGTCAGGAAAGCTTGGGAGACAATAGCTCTGGTAGTGCTTTTGGCATGGTGGCAGGAAAGTGGTGTTTCAGAAGTTCATGGATTTGACTCTTCAAAGGGAACAATTAGCACAGCTCCTCAAAGTATACATGGAATGATGGGATGGAATGGGATGTCTCCCTCCAGCCTTTTGCAAAACCCAAATCTAACTCATGCCTATATGGAAATTGCTGCTCTTAAAACTGGTGCTAATAAAACTGGTGCCAAGATGCTGAGAAATGGCAATGTTAAATGTGCTCTGAAGTGCTTTGAAATGTAAGTCAAGAGCACCTCTAAAAAGGGAATTCCCAGCTCACAGATCCATAAAAAAGCTCCCCCTTACCAAGAGGTAACAGTGGCAGCAGGACTGGGGATCTGCACTGTAAGAAGCTACAACATGGCAGTGGTACAGCCCACGTCTCAAAAGCTCCCTGGGTTCAGGGGGGCTCCTAGGGAAGGGTTCATGCTCTGTTGCTCCCCACTCCCATTTCCTTCTGTTTCAGGGGCAGTGGGATGGATGGGACGTGCTGGAAGAGGGGATAGTGACATGTCTGGCTTTGGCAGTCATCCCATGTGTTCTCTGGCCTGGCAAGACAGCAACACTCCAGCTCTCTCCTTTCCAAGGGGCTGTGGAAGGAGAGCTACCCTGGGAAAGCCAACAACATGGACATGAATGGAAGGTGAGCTCTGACCTCAAACTTGAGCTCTGATTCCACATGGAAAATCCTACCAAAATCAGATAGAAATAGAGGTCACATTTGAGTGACCCACAGGGAAATCCCATATCTGGAGGGCTTCTGTGCGGGCTCCAAGTCACCCACTCACTTTACGCTAGACAAGAAACAGAAGCAGCAAGGGCAGTGCCTTCCTCATGGGTTACGAACCATTCTAGCTCGGGATACTCATCAATGCACAATAAAGCCCTGGCTTCTGCTAGTAGGTACAGATTGTGGTTCCTGTACTTAACCTGATCCCACTCACTGGGATTCCCCATGCTGGGAAGTGCTGACCAGTCTCCTCTCTCTCTCTCTCTCTCTATCTCTCTCTCCCCCTCCCTCCCCCTCCCTCTCTCTCCCTCTCTCCCTCCCCACAGGCACTGATGGCATCTTTGGCTTGTCACCCTCCTGACATATAAACAAGAGAAATTCTTTCTGCACAGAGCAGGAATGAGAAAGAGGAGTAAAACATGAAATACCCCGGGAACTCTTATTATATCCAATATAATATCTTTTGTGAGGTGGGGAACTTGCACATCTTTTCTCCAGTTTCTCTTTTATAATTATTTTATCTAACTCATTTCCTTCCCTAAGCAGACTTAGATATCAAAAAAAATAAATTAAATGCAGCTCTGCTGTGGGCTTTGGTAGAATCCCCAACAACTGTGGCAAATGCTGGGGAGTTGGCATTCCTCTTAAAAATCCCCTTTTTAATTCCTGCTTACATGATTAGGTCCTGAAGCACAGATACATTCAATCACCACCTCGGAGTACCTCGTAAATCTCTGCTCAGTATCAGAGCAATAACAACATGAAGAACCTAAAGTGCTTTAGGCAGAATGTTCCCATTTGCTGCGCTTTGAGCACTGAGTGTGCTGGCCCACCCCAGGGTGCAGGAACAGCCCTAAATTCGTCTCAGGAAAACTGGGCTGTGGTAAGCACCTGCCAGCTATGCTGGACATGGCACCCAGGTACCTGCACCATCCCCTTCATGGGCTGTCACTTTCAGGCTCCTCAGCCACCACAGCTCCCCCAGCTGTGCCTGCAATCCAGTGCCCTAAAACCACTTTGGAAACTGAGCTGGTTAAAGTGCTGGAAGTGTCTGTATGGGTGAATGGAAATCCACTACACTCCAGTTCATGTCAAATACAGTTTAAATCCCCTTGGGATCAGACTGAGTATCAGACATGGTTACAGTAAGTGCCTGTGAGAGTTTCTCCACCAGAGTGGTGGGATACAATGAAACCACTTTATACCAGCACTGCCTTGGGTAGTGCAAGGTGTCCCTACCTGCAGCAGCTCACACAGCCAGGGACTGTGAAGCAAAGCTACCAGTGCCATGACAGAAGAGAGGCTTTAAAGGAAAGACAGAAGCACAAAACCTCTCTATGCTGATGGGCACAGTGCTTTCAGCTGCCAACTCTGCAGGTAACGAAGGGGGAGTGGTTTGGGGGGGCTGTGGGGAGTGCAGCATGGGATGGAGGGTTAGGGAAGGATGTTTGATGGCCCATGAGGAATTGTTTGATCTGACCAAAGGCCTCTCTTGAAACGGCTGGCAGGTTTTAAGTGAAGTAGAAGAAATGTGGACAAAAATACACTGCATATTGGTTTGGCTCTGAATGCTATTTGCAGCTGGCCACAAGAAAGAACCTTACATGTTTATTCCCTGTGAATGCAGATGTGGAGCTTTGCTTTGAGAAAACATGGAATGCTGACTAAATCCTCACTAACACCCAACTTCCAAACGAGAAACAAACATTTAACACTGATAAATTAAGTCAGTGCTGATTCATTAAGACCAGCAGAAACACAAGCCATGCCACAAACAATTCTTAACCAAAATTTAAAATCTGTATGCAACCATCCCTGCCCACGGCTGTTTCAAGATGCCTTCAGCCTTGTGCCTCTACCCTGAATTTGTGTGTGCTTCCCAAGAGGAAAGTGCCCATGCTGACCTTGCCCTGGAATCAACGGCACTGGCAGGCTCCAGTGACAAGCACAGTGGCCACGGTGCACTGCTTTGGCTCCCTCCATGTGAGAGCCAAACTCTGCTGGGCTGCGCCCATCACCCCTGCCTGCCCTTCCCCGTGGCCCGGTCACCTCTGGGGTGTGAGGAGCAACCAGCCAGAGCACCCAGAAAATCACAGGTTCCCAGGTGGCACTTCACACCCATCCAAGTGCAAACGCTGCCACTCTGGGCTCAGGAGCCAGCATGCCGTGACACCTCCCTCACACAGGCTCCCTCGCACAGCTCCGGAGAGCCGAACCAAGTCGGTCCCCTCACGCACCCTGCCTGACAAACCTGCAGCAGCTGTGACCTTGCCACTGTACTGTGGCCGCAGTCCCCTTGGGAGGAAGCACGTGGAACGGGGACACCAGCCAGGAGACACAGAGCTGGACACACACATGGAGCAGGCGCCATGCATGCATGGCTGGTGACCTGTGGGACTCAGGCTGGCAGCTCCTCCAAGGCCCAGGACTTGGCAGGCTCTGCTCCCAGCCCCTTCTGTGCAGCCACAGGCAGGTGCCAAAATGCTGCCTAGCCTGCATGCGCTCCAAAGGGTGAGGGGAAGGTGGAACTGGGCTGCACCAGAGCCTGTGGGCTACCAGGACTGTTTCCCAACACCTCCATCTGCTGTCACCTCACCCCATGGAAGGAACTCGCTTATCACAGTAGCATCAAGTTCATAACCGCTTTCCTACCATTTCACACTGACTTTTTTTCAACAGAAGGTGGTAGTGAAGAACCAGAAAGGTTTCAGCAGCGTCCTGATCATGAGGCCTAGAGAAAAGGCAAGAAGGCACCATAGCCAGAACTGAACATTCTCCTGAGAGACCAAAACCAAGGAACTTTGCCATTGGACACAGAGAGACTGGGGTAACACATGGCAAATGCCTGAAATCAAGGCACACAAATGGCAAATACTGAATTTGGAACAAATAATAAGAATAGTATATGCTAGACTGAATAAATGCAGCAAGACATAGACAAGGCAGAGGGCTGCAACACAGAAAAGTTTTCCAAGTGGGGCTTACTAAACCTCCCAGCAGCCTCCATTCACCCGCACAAGTGTCTCCCTCTGTGCCCCAAAGCATAGCCAGTTGCCTTCTATACCCTGCCATCTTTCTATACCCTATAACCTATAATCTTTCACTTTTAATTGTGTTTTTCCTAGGCTTTGGCACCATCAATTGCTGCTCCATTTGACAGCTTAGCCCAACAATAGCTGGACATGAATGTGCTAATTGCATAGCGTGTGTGGGTGTTTAAAAACACAAAATAAATCTCAAACAATGGTTCCCTGCTGAACCAGCTCTGCATCCAGCAGCCTTTCCCCATGGCCAGCACAAACCCACTTTCATGTGAGGGCAATGCCCAGCCAGGCACACTCCAGCCACCCAAATACTAGGAGACATGCTGTTCTCTGGAGCTGACTGTAAGGCTCTTACAGACTCATCTCCTCACTAGGGGTGTGCCATGGGAGCACCTGGGGGGAGCCTGGCATACTTGGCACTTGCTCCCACTTTCAGCAACATCCTTAATGACACTGAATAGTTGCCATTGCAAATGTCCATCACCCAAGCTCCATTCACCTCCCCACAAGCAGGGTGAGGGCTGCTGGCACCGGGAAGCGAGCTGGGCTCCCTAAAACAAGTGGCTTGCTCAGGGAGGGTTATTGCCAATGTTATTGCCATCCACGTATAAATATGTACATGGACCATCATTTTCTTGTAACAAATGGTGAAAGCCACAGTGGTGACAGTGAGGCAGTGCAGGAGCAATGTGACTTTATCACCTACCCATGACTATGTTTCCCAAGCAGCCTCCTCACCAATCCGGAGCCCTCCATGATCATTAGTTCCTGCACATGGCAGCAATGAAATTGTCCCTTAAAGTAAATCATTCACGGATTTTTATAATCCAAAATAAAATTTTCTAATATTTTTTTCCTAAGTTTTCCAGGTTTAAGGTTTTAATCTTTTATTATTTATTGTGCAGCAGTTGTGAAGGGCATGATGAGCAGCATGGTGTAAATAGTCATCAGTGGAGGGTCGGTGCCTGACAATGCTGCATTGAATAAATTAATTTCTTTTCTTCTTATTATTACTACACGTTCTCTCTGAGAGGGTTTGAATACAGCCAGGAAAATGAAAGAGTAAAACAAAACAAACTAAATCTGCACTTTGGCTTCTGGGTATTTTCCTGCCTGGTGGCTGAGGCTGCTGATAAATATTCCCTAGAAATGGTACTGAAGGAGGAAATGGCATATAGATATATTTTCCTTTCTTCCTTCACACTCAGAGCATCAAATTCAAAAGACAACAATTTTCTGCTGCTTGAGATGCAGAGTGTTCCTCTATTTCTGCACTCTCCAGGATTTATTGCTCTTTTAAACTACTGCAAACACAATTTAACCTTTGCTACCTTTACCTCTGGTCATTTCCTTCAGCCCACCAGAGCCTGAATTAATGCTAATCACAGCAAAACAGTGGATGTTCTCCTAACTGTAGGTTTAAAAAATAATCCTTTTCTCACACAAATAGACATAAAATATCTCATCAGACCAATAGCACTACCAGGCACATTCCAGCCTAGAGTATAAAAAAATTTATGTTACATATTTCTTTCTACCTAAATTCTCTGACTTCTGCAACTCTGAGGTAGAACATCCTGGTGTGCCTGCAGGACCCACTTCTCTGTGGCACAGTAATGCTGTGGATAGAGGACTCTCCAAACCGTATGCTACAGGTGACACAATAATGCTGTGTCTTGTTGGCACTGTAATACTGCCCCTTGTTTTCTCTTGGAAGCAATTTCCCCTTTAATTTCCCTCTGCATTCAAACTATAAAATAACATCAGGAACCATTTCCCTGTACAAGAATCCTACAGTATTTCAATTAAAATCTCTCATCTTTGGACCATTTTTTTTCCTGGACACCCCTCCAGTTCCACTCACAGCCGAGGTGCAAAACCCAATTAGTTATTAATTGAGGCACGTTAAAATTCATTAACTCTGCTTGTGAAGCTGAAGCTATAATTGTCTGCCCAGGCTTTTGTTCTTTCATCTCCAGGTAGAAGGTCCCACAGTTAATAGGATAAGGCAGGACCCCACCTCCTCTCTGTGGCAGACAGCCCAGCTCTGGTGCAGTGGGAACATCCCACTCTAACGCCATCCTTGCAGCTGGTGCCTATCCTGTGCCTCGGGTCAACCAAGGCACATTTGGAAAGAGTGGGAGCATTAAAAAACCTTGTGAAAATATTTTGCAAAAGGCCATTTCCCACAAGCTCGCCATCCTGCTGCAGGACAGCCCCAGCACTTTTATGTCTGAGAGCTGCTAAAAACACAGCTCAAGGCAAATCCCGTTTCACACATGGAGCAGCACCAAGCCAGCCTTTACTGTAAAACAAGCACAGGAATTCACTCCCATGTCAGGTCCCTGTGGCAGCCTCGGCTCTGGCAGCTGCACGCACTGCTCCACTTTCACTGGCTTGTGAGGAACACAAGCCAAATCTAACCTGCATAAAACTGGCTCTTCCCAACTGGAGCTGCTTTTGGGGGATATTTCACAGACAGCTCAGTGGAAGCAACTTCCCACTTCTGGTATGAACTCTCCTTGGCAGAATGGGAATAATTTGCATTTAACCTGGGACATGGTGGATTCTGTGCCCATAAGCCCCGTCAGTAAAGAGAGTAGAAAAGAAATGGTGTTAACCAAGACGAAAGAGCGTTGTCTTGTCCTGGATGTTCTTCCACCCCTTGGAGCCAGGGCCATCAGGGGCCAAGGCAGGTCAGAGCAGAGGTGATGAAGCCAGGACTGTTTCCACTTCTTCTGCCCCACACACACATTCCCTGTTCCTGTAATGTGCCAGCCTACACATTGGAGCTGGCACCAAGGAAGCTGGCTGGTGCCAGGAAACAAGCCTGGTGCAGATTATTTCCCAGCTGGAGCAGTGAGGGAGACACAGAGACTCTGGGAGTTGCAATATGGTTGCTCACCCCACTCTTACTGGTGCAGCCCCTCAACCAGCAGCCATACAGCCTCTCTCCTCAGGCTCCAGCCAGGCTCTGAGGGCAGTATGAGGAACTGGATAAACTTCATGAGTTCCAGGTGCCAACTGGGAGACATTTGGGGAAGGATCCTTTTCTGTTCCCACAGCCAGAGGCAGCAGTAGCAAAGGAAAATTAAACTGGAGATCAGAGAACAGGCAGAACAATACATTTTCTGCAGTGCCCTGTGTGGGCACTACAATTTGCCAGACCATTCCACCTCACAGAGCACATAGACACAGAATGTCTGTCCCCAGAGAAAGCCCTCCTTCAGAGGGGTTTCCTGCATCCGAGCTCTGATAGCCCAGCAGTCCCAGAGCTCAGTTTGGACCCACCCTGATCCATCCATCTAGCGGAGCCCCTGAGGTTTCCTGGCTCACCCTGCCAACGGACTTGCAGCAGCACCAATCAATTCATGTCCCTGTGTGAGAACTCAGGGAAGCAAACACAGCCTCTGTGAAAACCAGGAAAAAAATGGCTGTGACCTTGCCCAATTTCTCACATGGCTCCTTATCCATCACACCCATCCCATCTTCATACGCTGCACAAGGAGCTCTAATGCCAGTATTGATGATGCTGTCAAGCCTTCACAAAAGGTGCCTGACAGCCCTGTGTAGGGCAGAGATACGGGGAGCTCAGGCCATCAATAGCTGCAGAAGCCTCTACTCAGTGCAAGTGCAGACTGCCAACAGCTTCTTCCTCCCTTTCCCTAATCTTGGGAGGATAAATGCCCACAAGTCAACCAGCTCCTACTCTCCTACAAATACACTTATTTTCACAAGAGAAATCAACACCGCTGAAAGCTGGTTTCTATCCAGAAGTACCTGGGGCCGGGACCGCACCACTCTCCCTTGAGCAGCAACTGAAGAGGACATAGAAGACGGTGACAATCCACCTACACTTCCACCTTTCAGGCTGGGAATGCCACCGTGGAGTCTCACCTGCCATCATTGGGCCTCCTCATCTGGGTCTGTGGGCTACCAGGCCCCTCACCCAGCAGCCTGGCTCTGCCCAATATCCAGATGGCTTCAATACTTAATCAAAATATTAATGGCCATATTTTAAGACCAACATTTGTTTTGCCAGGAGCGATGAATAATGCGAACAGCACCTACCTCAAATCATGACCACTTTACCTAGATCAGAGGCAGAGAGCCACCCTCTGATCCCATGCTGATCCCAACTGATGGAAAATAAAATGCCTTTGGAGCTCATGAGATGGAATAGGTACAAAGGCACAGGGAATGAATGGCTCTGTTTATCAACAAAAGACAGAGTCAACACAGCCCCAGGTCCCCAAACTGCACCGGCCAAAGAGCCCTGTATCTCCTGTGCCCTCTGAGCCTGTGCTTCCGGAGCTTGGAATGCCTGTTTCTAGGAGAAACAAGTTTCCTGGTTTGCTCCTTTCTGAAAGCAGTGACCCAAACCCTCTATCATTAATAACAATAATTAAAAGGTGCCGTAAGAGGGAGTGTATGAATAGTTGCCACTACAATGAACAGTCCCATTAATTTAGCATAGATTTTTAACTTCTTTGTCAGGACATGGCTTCATCAGGACATGGCTGTTGAAGGCCATTTAGGATTCAGGGGATACTCTATGCTTTGGGCTCCCTCAGGACTGGCAGGAAGAAGGAAGGCAAGGAAGAGATGGTGGCTGCTGTGTAGTTTTGCCCATGCAGCCAGAGAAGGTATCAGTTTGTCTGTCCTTCAGACAAGAAAAAACATCCTTTCTCTGAACCTTTCTCACCAACGTACACTTAATACAGCTTTTTTTAGCCATACCTCTTTACAGCAAAGACCCAACAGCCCTAAGCTAAGTGATAAGTCAGGATGGGCACTGGGGAGAAGTTCCTGTGTCAGACAGTGCCCAAAAACCAGAATTAACCAGTGATCACAAACCCAGCAGACAGGAAGTACCCAGCAGCCTCTCCAATGGAGCAAAGACAGGGAGACAGGAATACAGTTCTAACAGCTGGCTTGGGAATGCTCCCAGAGCCAATTCTTGACGTCCCACACAACTGGGAAGGCAGATTTGTAATTTAAGTCTACTTTAAGATAAACAGAAACACCGTGTCAGGAATCATAGCTTTTATTACAGATGTTATGCAACTATTGGATCTACCTGATTTCCCTGACTGTCCCTTCCTGGCAGTCGTAGAGCTCCCCAGGACGTGTCTGGGGAAGAGCACATGGAGTCAGGAGGAAAAAGCCCTTGGGAAGCTCCATGGGCAAGAAATTTCCCAAAAGATGGGGCTGTGGGCTTTCCACCCTCCTGACAAGGATCATCAGCTAAGACCAACAACCACTTAATGTTTCCCAGCTACAGAATAGTCAGAGCGTGAGGCAGGTGCTTGGAATGACAAGCAAGGCCAAGGCCTGCAAGCACAAGATATGGGCCACCAGGTGGACGCTTTCTGGGCCACCTCCAGCCTTCTGCAGTCCCTGAAGAAAGCAGCTTTAGGAATCAACATACTAGTATTTTTGCCTCAGAAAAATACTTGCATCCAAGTGCAGTCTTATATCAAGTTTTCTTACTTATCATGACATTTCTGGGATGCTTTGAGGCACGTACCCCAAAGAAGGCAGCTGTGCTTTTTATTTCATATCTGGGAATTGTCTCTGCTCTCTTTTACCACCAGCAGCTTTGTGTTATGTTTGT
The DNA here is from genome assembly GCA_013397195.1 of Hylia prasina. Taxonomy (NCBI): domain Eukaryota; kingdom Metazoa; phylum Chordata; class Aves; order Passeriformes; family Sylviidae; genus Hylia; species Hylia prasina. The sequence continues at coordinate 227,690 of VYXD01004010.1, forward strand.
TTTTCTCCTAATTGCAGTCAGAAGAACAGGTTCAGGTCTCTGAACAGAAACCATCCAGAGTGAGGTAGCAGGGTTAAATCCACCCTGCACAGTAAAAGCAAATTAATCTAGGCTGATAAAGCATGAGTCTTTAGTTGCCAGGAATCTACTTAAGCCTGCAGAGATTTATTCCTGCCCTGCATTTCAAGAATACAGCTGACCTGGATCCCCCCAGCCCAACCTGGTTCCCTCCAGCTCAGCTCAGCCCAGCCCAGCCCAACCTCATGGCACACAGCTCCAGATTAGGTTTCTCAGCTAAATGTAAATAAAGGGTTTTCTACTTGCTGCTAACACTCTACATACAAATAACAGTAAGGAATCTTTAATTAAGGCAACCTCTGGTGCATGGATTCCTATGTCACCAAAGTAAGACCTGAAGGGCCACCAGTCTTGCACACAAGTGCAGATCCCCAGTGTTTGAACAGCCAAGCAACAGAGGAAAGAGTTCTGTGCCCTACATTACTGCCTGTGATGTTATTTTTCCACTTGTTTTTGTTACAGTTCTTTGCGTACCCAGATTTTCCTCACTTCCAGAATTGCTCCAGCCACAGTCTAATCACATCTCCTGTGCCCATGCTTGCCACCAGGCACAGCACCAGGCACCCATAGGCTGGGCTGGGATGAGCCAAGGCACAGCTCAGGGTGCAGCAGCCCTTCCTTGCCCACCTGATACAGCAGGTACACGGAGCCTGGCATTGCCAGGGGATGCGGCAGCAACCAGCACCGCCAGTTGGACACCTGTAGCTCCAGGACCAGGGAAAAAATTCGTGTTTTATGACTAGGATCTAAAGCAAATTTTATTGGGAGTTTTTATGTTGGTAGCTTTGAGTAGTTTTTATAGAGAGGAGTTCTGAAAACTGCCATAAAATTTTGCCTTGGGGGTTATGATTACATTTGTATCTCTCCCAAACTTAGATAAATAAAGACGACAGGTTTTACTGTAGAAGCTTAAAAGGTTAGAGTGGTATTTGGTCTGTGATGAACCTTTTATAGAGATGATGTTGTAAGAATTTATTCTTAAATATCAATAAAAAAATACAACTTAACACTTCTTGATAAAGCTACGGTGATTAGAAGAGCTGTCAAAGAGGTGGCAGCACTCCTGGTGGCTTTCTTCCTGCTCAAATCATGCTTTAGTACATTTTTGGTTGCTGGAAACTTTTAACTAATTTGCATTCTGTCAGAGGGAAAGTGTACTTTCTAAGGACAATGCTTTGGGGTATCCCAGTATTTGGGATGAGATTCACCTTACACCTGATTTTGGGGTAAGCTGATACACGCCCCCCCAGTACAGTTCTGTCCTCTTTACACTCTTTGCAAAAGGTAAATGAGACACAACACCTGATTTAGGCAGCCCAGCAGGTGCCACAGCCCTGCCCTGAGCTTAGCACATTCACCTGCCCAACAGCCTGAGCTCAGGCTGTGCCCCTGCCCCACATCTGCCCAGAACTGGGGTAATTCAAGCCTTACCTGCACAATTCCCCTGTGTGATTCAGCACCTCAGTAACAGCAGGAGGCCTTTCCCAAGAGGCATTTCCCAAGATCTCCTCTCCCAGACACTGCATCCACATAGACTGTTTGAAGGACAGACTGTTAGGACTGTCACAAGCCTACAGGGTGTGGGGTCCAAATCCTCCAGGTCACAAAGAGGTCCCAGTTCCAGGAACACTGCGCACTGGTTGAAACAGGCACTGCAGCTGGTCTCAGGGGAGTGAGGCACACACACAGAGCATTAACACACTGATTTTCAAGCACACTTTAAAAAGTGTGAAAGTGAACACTTGAACAGTGAAAACGAGGCCTGTTGAACTTGCTCTCCCTCCAACAAGCACAGCGATATTATGATTTTAAATTCCAACAAAAAGTAGTAATACTCTTATTTGTTTCGGACAGAATGACTGATTAGTGAGGAGAACTCCCTCAAAGCCTTCAGCGGAGCTTCTCTTGGCCGAGCACAGTGTGGGCACAGACACCTCCCGACCCAGCCTGACATCCCCCATTGTGTTCCACATGGCAGATTAAACCCTGCTCAAAGCCTCTATCAAATCAGGTGGTCCTGAACACACACCTGAATAAAATCTTTGCCCACAGATACGTTAACTGAAACAAACTGGACACCATCAGTAAGAAATCACACACATTGAGACAAGTGCTTACAGTGAACAGTGAGTGCTCTGCATAACTGGCAACAGATGCAAAGTAAAATGGAAGTCACAGCATCCAAAAGGAGCCAACAAAGACATGCGCGCAGAAAAAAGCTGCTTTATTTTTTTTTTTAAATCCCCTCCCTCTTACCTTAATTTCTTCAGTCCAACACTCCTCAAACAGGACTGCTGTTCTGTTCCAGCCATCAGAAGAAAGGTGGATGTCCTGGAACACGCTTGGAATCGCAGTGTTTGCATCTGTTCGTGTGCTTCAGTCAGTGTTAATGTGTGTTTGTGTGCTTCAATGGTAATCTGTTTTTCAGTGTGTTTAATGTCTAAGTAAGACTGGAACATCTCCTACCTTAGCCTTCATCTCCTGCTGTGCCTCATGGTTGTCACCTGGCAGGTCCGCCATGGCTGTGCTGCGTCACCAGGGATCCAGAGGAGACGGCTGGGCCACGAGGCACTGCAGTGCCTGCAAAAGGATAGTGCAGGGTCAGTCAGGTCACATGAAAATGCTCAAACATTTCATGAAGAAAAATCTTTCACTCAACAGGTGCTTGAGCCCGGAAGGCGCAAGTTAAACATGTGCTGAAGCTCCTTGGTCCAACAACAAAGATTCCCCAATTCACTTGTATCCCCGGAGGACAAGTACCCTGGAAATTCACAGCCACCTGCAAAGCCGGTCACCTTCCAGCAATTAGAGATTGACCAGCCCCACACAGAGTGAGGCATGAAAAGCAAAGGTTGGCATCTCAAAACTCAGCAACTAATGAAACATGTTTGCATCCATTTTTACCTGGGGACTTAAAGATACATGTTTCTATTAGGAACCTCACGTGTCTTCGGTGTTTCTGGGTGAAGGAAAGAAGCCTTACTCATAATGTAATTTATTTATTATGAGTTCTCTCTTTTGGTCTTGCTACAGACATTAATATTTAATTGTGTCCATGTAAGGCTTAAAAATGTCACTGACAATGACACAGAGTTTCACCCCAAGCCAAAATAAAAGAAACTCAGTAATTCAAGGGAGGTTTTTGTGTTGCGTTAAAGCAGAGCTGGCTGGTAGGACTTGAGCCTGTCCTTGGCTGAGGACTGCTCAGCTCTGCAGGCTGTGTGGCTGCTGGAAGTGATGCCTGGCCCTTAACAACCTCCCCTAGACTCCCAGCTTCCTACAGGCTGATCATCAGCTATTCCAGTAACTCCTGCAAGCACTCCAAGAGCACATTTCACATCCCTCGCCTGGCTCCAAGGACTGCAGCAGGTGGATATTGCCCAAGGGTGAACAGGGTTTCTGAGGCAGTGGAACGTCGCCGGCAGCTGGACGCTGAAGGCAACAAGCCCGATCAAAGGAGCTGCTGTTACCTGAGGCCATCCCAGCGCTGCCCCTCCAGAGAGACACTGTGTGTTTGCTGTGCTTGCAGCGTTCCTCGGGACTGCTGGGGACTCTCTGTGCTTGGGGCTTGGGGGGCTGCCCCAGCACCTGGGCCCCCGGCTCTCTGGGGTGGAAACTGGGAGCCAAGGCAGGGCAGGAGGGAGGGACACAGTCTTCATAACCCCATCGCACAGGGGAAGGGGAGGCACTATGATCATCCTGCTGGGGACGTGCCCAGAAAAAAAGAACTGAGAAATGCCAAACAAAATGAGGCAACTGAAACAGGAAGCCTCCAGAACACCTTCACCCAGTTTTGCATTCTTTCTTTTCTTTTTCTTAAGTAAAAATGTTCTGCTTGCCCCAGGCTTTACAGTATTTGTGTTGCAGTGGTGGGCAGCAGCCTAAGCTCAGCCCTCAGATGGGATGAGCAGAGTCCACACGACACAAGGTTGCATTCCCAGCACCAGCCTCATTCCAGAGCCCCAGTTCAGGGATGCGCAGACTCAGGACACCAACAGAGGCATTTGGATACCACATGCCTTGTTTATCACAATTCTGGCAGAAGTGCTTGTGCTCCACATGGATAGGAGACCGAGGAATGTCTTGGAGGAGGTGGGGGGTTCAGGGAGCCCCCAAGCCCCTTTGCTCCTTACCACTATCCCACTCTCATTGCAGTTATTTTGCTGCTCACGGTCACACACACAAAGCATAAGCAGGGGTTACCAGAGGGCCTCCTTACACTACAGGCCATGCACACAGGATGATAGCTTCAGGGAGGAATTTTTGCCAGCATGTATCTTTTTGCTGTTGTTACAGGCTGGCATCTCCACAGAGCAGTGAGAGAGTGCCAAGTTTATTACTACCAAGTTTATAATTTACAACCTGCGCAACTGAACGCTGAAAACATACAGCAATTTTGCAGGGTAATTCTGGGAAGTAACCATCCTGCAGCACCAATTATTAAAACCACTTGCACACAATAAAGCTATAAAGATTAAAAATATAGCACACTTGTCATTAACTATGGATGAAGTAATGTAATATGTATTATAGAGCAGCACAGGGCCAGCCGTGCACTACGGCACAGCCCTGCTGAGGAGCCCAAACCACAGTCCCAGACCAGCACGCATTTTGTCAGAGCCCAGGAACAAGTTTGTCATGCAAAATAAACACAGATGTTCCAGCAGCGACTGCAGCTCCCAGGCAGGGCCAGGCAAAGCAAGAGCTTTGGGAAGCAGGGCTTTGGGTGCTCTACTGCTGCTCTGTACCCACCACAGCATTCTCTGAGCTGTGAGTCACACAGAGGGCACATCCTGCTCTTGGGCCTCATCTGCTCTGCTCTTCACTCTATTTGTCCCTGGATATTCTGTCCTGAAACAGATTGGCTCAGCATACTCTTGAGCCTGGCACGCCTTGGTGACACAGGCACTCCATGTGTGCCTCAATGTTTCCAAAAGGCCCCAATTTATCAGCATCTCAGGCCCCACTTTGCTGTGTCACTGCAATTGTTTTCTTTCTCCCCTTGCTCTGTTCCCCATAGAAACAAATAATTTTCTCTCACACACAGGAACATGCCTCAGTTCTTCTAAGTACAGCAAGCAGGTTCCTGGAACATTCTGCAGGTACACACACACCTGCACAAGCACATGCACGCACACTATGGCACATCTCAACTTTACACTCTGTTTTACTATTTTCCTAGAGAAAAATATAGTTGTGTTTCCTGATGGAGAAAATATCTATGTTGGCTAGATCAAAGATCAACTGAACCCACAGGGGAAAAAGAGGAAAAAAAGGGTTGATTCTGCTGGAGGATGAACAAGGTGATTGCTCTCCACAGGCCTGCATGGGGGAAATAAACCACCAGCCACAGAGGTGACTCCCCTAAACCAAACAACAGCTGGAATTTCCAGCATATTCAGATGTAAATTTGCCTGGAAATTTGCATAAAATCAGCCACAGTTGAGGGAAGGAGAAACACAGAGAAGTTAACTGTGTAACTTCAAAACCATGACCGGGTGTGTGACACCCAGGACACTTGTGAAGATTTATTCTAAACACACTGAAAGGTTAAATTTTTTAAGTAAATTACTGACAGAGCATTCTTCTCCCAGCCCCACTCCAAGCCTCGAGCCTGAGACACTGGAAAATGCATTTCTAGTACCTCTGAGCTGGGCACAGATCATTCCCAGAATCTTTGAGTGGGGCCACCCGGTTCACTTGGCACTGCAGACCTTGTTAGGTGTCATTAAGTGCCATGCTTGTCCCTAGGCACCACAGGACAGGACATCTATTGGCATGAGGCAGAGGTGGGGCACAATTCAAATCTGCTCCAGCTTCACACAACATGTGTGCACCCAGCACTGCAGCCCACGTGGGGTGGGAGGAAGGCTGCACAGCAGGGGAAAATGCTCATGGCAAGTGTGAAAGCAGCACCAACATAGGAAGAAGGCACCAGCATGGCCAGGGCTTTTGTCACACTGATTGAAGATGGTCGTTGTGACGTTCTGGCCTTTGTGGCCAGGAGAATCCCACAAGGGACCAGCATTGGCAGAGCTGTGACACACAGGTGCCTGAGTTAAGCACAGACTGGAGGCTGCCTGTGGCCTCTCCTCTCACATCATTAAAGCCCTGTCATCTCAACCCACAACTTCCAACCAAAACCATGTCCTGGCTGTGCTCTGCACATGCCAGCACAGGCACTATGTATTACCAGGCCGGAATCTCAGCTGAGGCATACCTCAGTTAATCAACTCAACTCTGTCAAGCAGTTTCACAGCAGCTGCCCATGTGGTTTCTTGGTTTTGTTATAATCCTGCAGATGTGTCCCCTGGACTGGCTCCTGCTAGTCCCTGTAGCTCTGCAGTGGGCCCTGAAAGGGGAAAAGGCCAGAGGCAGGTCCCTGGCCATGTCCATGGGGGAGCACCAGCCCCATCTGACCCATGTGAAGCCACATGGGAGGATGTCACCTCACCTGCTCCTGGGGAAAGCCAGCCAGAGTCCAAACAACTGATCCTGATTCCAGGAGGCACAAGATTGCTTCCATTTTCTCCTCGCAGAGAAATCTGCAGCCAGCAGCTTGATTTTGAGCCAGAGCCATGCATACAGATGAAATGAGGTCACCTCTCATTCCCAGGAATTCAACCTTCATGCCCAGATGTTTCAGCTGGACTGATCCCAGTGTGTGCTGTACTGGTGAGGGTGGAATTGGATCTCTTAAACCATGCAAGGAACAGAAAGGGTAAAGGAAAAAAAAACCCAAACAAAAAGAATGGGGTTGGAACATTTCTGGTCTTTTCTGGCACTGTCAACCAGAGAAATCTGGAACCCACAGTGTTAACGAGTGTAAGCTGCTTCGACATGGGAATATATACTGTTAAATCTTGGGAGTTATTTAAAATGCCAGTGAGTATAATAGCAGTGCTCTGAAATAACCATTTCATCTGCCTACATTACTCTAAAATTAATGAATAATGAAGCGATGCCCTTCACATTCTCTTCCCTTTCCATTCCAAGATATATTGATCAGATGACATTTATTTAAGTTTGGGATAATGTATTAATTTCAAGATAATTATTCAATATACTTTTGTCACTGTTGATATGCTTCAATGTCATACAGGGGCCAGGGGATGAATAAACTGTTATCTGACATTGCTGGACAGGGTGCTAGGAATAAATGCAATCTTTCTCCTTGAGAATCACTGCCTTAGTTTTCCCTTTTCTTTTCCCCCCTCGGTGAGGGGGGAAAAGGCGTTCTGATGGAGCGGAGCCAGGCAAGACGGACACAGGGGGTGGAGGAGAGGGAGCACTGCGGGCTGAACTGCTCTTTCCTTGTCACCAGGGTCAGCCTGATGCTCAGCAGAGCTGACAGAGCCCATCCTTAGTGGATGCCACTGCAATATTAACACTCATTTGGAACAGATGTGGCTAAAAGCATGAAACATTGAACAAACAGCTGCCACGGATCCAGTGCCATTGCAGGAGCACTTATGGTCCATTGATGCTGTGTTCCCAGGCCAGGAGGGTAGCCCTGCTGCCCTCAGCACTGTGGCTCCTGTGGCCCACTTGGCCCTGCCCTACTTCCACACACCAGGAGCACTTGCCTCTGGATTTATTCCCACACAGAAATGGTAACTTTTTTCCTTTTTTAATCTCCAGTCTTTATATGCCCCTCCACATATCACACATGAGACAAGCAGCCAAAGGGGATAGTAAAACCTCAAATGCCCCAGCTCAGCTTGGGAGAGTTCCCCCGTAAATCTGCTGCCTGCACAGACTGATTTCAGGGGGGACAGAGAGCGCAGGTCTCAGCTCAGGGGCATGGAGCAGACAAACAACATGAAACCTGACCACACAGATATCTGCAGAGAAAAGGAAACACAGCAAGCAAGGCACGAGCCAGGCTGTTCCCTTGCATTTCAGCTGAATGCTAAAACTGGACCCAGCCAGATCATCAGCACATTCCTGGAGCCCAAAGCTGAGCACAGCAGTGATGGAGCTCTTGGTCAGCCCAACAGCAATTTATGACACAAGCCAGGGGACAGAGGTGGACACACAGTTGGAGCTCACCAGCCACGAGAGGGACAGGGGACAATGTGGAGCTGGAGCTCACCAGCCAGGGATGCATCAGGCTGCTCTGGCTCTTGGGCAGCTTCTCCTATCCAGTATTTTGGCATCTGAGGGGTTTCTAAACCATTCCCTTTAAGGCAGCCAATCTTCACCTGTTACTGACCTAAGCTCTCCTACCAAAATAAGGTCAGGTAGTAAAAGGAAGTAGAGCCTGCTGAGGTAAACACTATTAATTTACTATTAATAACCATAAAGGACCATTAACCAGAAGTCCTCTTTGAATAGGAAAAAGAATGTATGGTTCTGCCCTGTTTAAAAACTAACTCCTGAATAGGATCAACAGCAAGGGGTGCAGAAAGAGCAAGAAATGTGGGTGTACCTGCACCTTCAGTGCTGCTGCAGTCAGAATGTCTCACCAAGAGGGCAGATAAAACGAGGACATGGAGAGCCAGGACCCCAATCACTGTCACTCTTCATTCCATACCCTCCACCTTGCATGTAGGTCACCACCACACCAACTGTGCCTTCACTGAATTGCATATGGTACCCAAGCCATGAACAAAGGAAACTTCCAGTACCTGCAAATCCCCAGCAGCTTACCTGAGATACATTTGCCATTGTAACTGTTTACAGCTAAGCCAGCTGCCCTATTTCCCCCCAGCACCAGGATCCTCTATTCAAGTTTTCCAAAAGCACAGCAGCCCCTGGGACTTGTGAGCCCATGGGACAGGACTCAGGATGACACACAATCTCTTCCACTGGTGCAGGGACTCACCCTTGGCTCTGCAATCTGTGCTGTTGCCAGCTGCCAGGGAGTCCCAGCTTCCTCTTCCTTGTTCCAGTTGTCCAAAGGCCCCTTCAGCTGGCTGAACCTTATTTAATTTTAATTGTCCTTTAAAGCCTGCAGTTGTCTAAGCCACAATGGTAACAAAATACCCAACCCAAATCAGTGAAGAAAGGACCAATATTCAGGGGAAAATCCTGTGTTCTCAGGTAAGTGGGGTACCCTGACAGCACTGTGGCACAGAGGTTACACTGCTATAACAAAGAGCATCTCCTCCCTCAGCACCAGCCATAGGTACTACAGCAGCATAACGAAGTGCCACTCCCATCAAAAGGGACATGACAGACTGCCCTCCACTAATGCACCTGATAGTCAGGCCTGCCCTCTGCTCCTGTCCTTCCACCTCTCAAGCATGCTCCTGATCCCTGGACTCCAGGAGGCACAGTCCATAAATCACACTGCCAGCAGTTCCTCCTCCACGGGAGCAAATTCCATGCTCAATTTCCCTCTGGAAGAGATGCTTAGAAATTATTTTGGGAGATATTTGCAAAATGCTTATGTGACTTAGGCAGCCAGTGAGAGGCGTATTTTCAATTCACAAAAAGCTTTTGCACATATCACTATGGATATATATGGCTAATTAACAATGTATTGGACAGCCACAGGAACACATCATTCCCAAACCATCCTGAAGAAAAGGCCAGGAAGTATGCTTCTAATTTATTTCAACGGGAGACACAGAGCTGCCCCTCAAGACTCCTGCAGATGCTGCTGGGTTTGTTTCTGGTTTCCAGGACCCCAGTGACATTCCACAAAGGCAGCAGCCCAAGCCAGCCCCATGCCATGGGGAGGGTCCCCATCAGGCTCACATGAATTCCACGCCTCCTGCCCTAAGGCTGTGGGACTGAAGCCCAGCACTGGCCTGTCCTGAGTAGCAACACTGACACTCCAGAGCACAAGAGTTTGGTTTAGTCATGGATGCCCACCCTCTGGCAACAAGTTCTCCATTACAGCCCCCCTTTCTTCTCTTCAAATTCCACAGGGAACTTGTGTCAACTTTTTCACTTGACTTTAGCTAAACAGGTAGATTCTTCCACACGTTCCTTTGCAGCGACAAAACAGTGGAAAAGCCACACAAGCACAGCAACACCCCCAAAGCCTGCACTCAGGAACATGGCTTTCATGTTTACTTCTTCCAAGGGTTTATCTTAAGCCTCTAAATGAAGGAAAGAAAAGCTGCACAGTAAGGCAGGTTATTCTGATTGCATCTGACAGTGCTGAAGTGCATCCCTTGCTCCTCAAGAGACTCAGATTCCCTGGCCAGCAGGACTTGGAGCTGCAGAGAATTCCCGTGTCACGTGCAGCCCAGTGCCCCAGGCTGCCACTGACAATGCAGTGCCAATGACCGAAGCAAAGCAGCAGGGCCCGGTAACTCCTAACCAAGCCAGCCCCTCCTCTCCCAACACCGCTCCCTGCGATCCCAGCAGCAGCCTCCTGCACTCAGGCTGCCTCAGCAACCCCAACACTCACTGAAAATACAAGACCCAAGGCCATTGATAAAGAGCAGAAATCCCCAGAAGGGTACATGGAAACTCGTCAGGAGTCTGCCAGCTCCTGCACTCACTGGCGGGCATGGAAGCGGCTGCACTTCCACTGTGAACTGAGGCTACATCAAAGAGAATCCCCCAGCAAAAGGTCAGCGACTAATCCACTGAGCTGTGGCACAGTGTATCACTCACTCTGCCTTGGAATGACACATGGAGACAAAGGGAAAACGAGAAAGAAAAACTATCCTGGTAGAAATAACACCTCTGGCTACTGGCTGTTGAAAGTGCATTTCTGAAAGCCTCAAATCATCCGCAAATGATTGAGATAAGCAGGGGAGGCAGCGAAAGCTGAGCCACCACGAGGATGAAGCAGACAGGTGAGGGAAAAGCATCACATGTCTATATTCGATCACCGGCATCTTCATAGCGATGTCCAACTCCTATAATGGCCAATTCCTTTAATGGGAAATACTGAGCAGGATGGAAAACGTGTGGACAAAGGGCAAAGGCACAAAGATTAGCAGGTCATCAACCCCACAGATGCTCTCAGGACGCCGAGGCTGGCCAGCCCGTTTCTGCTGACCAGAACCAGAGTAAGCACCCTGCTTTGCCTATCTGCAGAAATCCATCTGGCATTTTCTGCTCAGGAAGTGGCACTGGAAATCATAGAGGAGCTCCATGTTCCCACTGCAGAGCACACAGCCCAGCTCACTGCCTTGGGGTAGCCTGATGAACCTGTGGGCATGCTTGGATCCTCTGGCCTTCATCAGGATGCCATGCCATGCTGTGCCGTGCCGTGCCATGCCGTGCCAGAATATTCTGGCCTAGCCCAGCCTAGCCTATCTTATTCTACTCTACTCTAGAAATAAGCCCTGCATGCTTTGAACATGTCTCAGACCAAACACAAATATCCAAGACAGAGCCATTTGCCTCCCTCTGCTGTAACCAGGCTCCCTGGCAGAGCTGCTGTGGCACCCTGGGCCTCATCTGCCCTGAGTTCAAAGGTTGCAGTAACAACCAACAGCATATTCCACAAACAGGGCAAGCAAATGAAGGAATATTTTAACCAGTGCTCCTCCTCTGCCTCACAATTGGATATGTCAGTTGTTAAACTGTGCGCGTTTTTTAGCTCCTTTCTGAAAGGCCATCACAGAGTCCCTATTCCCACTGCAAATTGCTTCACAAATGGGAAATTAAAGGATAACGTTATATTTCCCACTGCAATTAGGCAGGGCTCCTGACAGACAGGGATAATGTGTTCCACATACAGGTTGTTCCTTACTAGAGAGGAAACTGGGAAGGTCTGTGCTTTCACAAGCCATTGTGCTGGAGTCCCTGGTGTGTCCCCGTTCCTCCCATGGACCCAGGGAGGGACTCCTCTGAAGGGACTGGCCCCACTGCAACTCTGCACAGCAGCAAATCCCCATCCAAGCCCTGGCCAAAGTCTCACCCTTGCTCACAGCTCACCAGGAGTAGGGAAAGTATCCAACTCCTGCACACACTGACAGGTAAGTTTCTAGGTGAGCTAACCCTGATTAGATCTGACTGAGGTCCAACTTAATTTCTCAACCAGGCTCTGATCTTTATTTACCTGGATGCTCTGCTGCTGCTGTCAGGTGGAATAACTCTCCACTGGGCTTCTCTAAGTCACCAACAAAGGAATAATTGAAGGGGAGGTTTGCTGGGACCTGATGGAGCAGCCACAATGCACAGTTCCATTCCCAGGCCTTTACCTCTGTGCATCCTAGAACAGCCTGTAGTCACAGTCTCTATGCATAGACACAGGGGTGAAGGAGGTTTCAGATTTAACAACACCACACCAGAAGACTCCTTTTGGGGGTCAACAGGAATTACTGACCAAAATGTGGCTTACCCCTGTGTGCCAGGTGCTCATGCAGCTCCTGCTCCTGCCACAAGTGAGCCTGATCTCGGACTTAGCCAGCATGGGAGGCTCCCACCAAAGGCGGGTGAACAGCCATCCTCTCTTCTTTTGGGATGACAAATCTCCCCAGCCACAGAACGCTCCATCAGGGTTTATAGCCAGCACAGCTCCAGCATTCAGGACATTAAGGACATTACTTGCCCCATCAGGCACTACTACAGCAATAAAGCGTGCAAAACAGCACGTCAGAGGAGCACAGGAAACATGTTTTCCACACTACCTGTCTGGTTCTGCTGGAGATAGGATTACAAATTACCTAAGTCCTCTGCAGGACAAAAAGCAACCAAAATTATTTTTGTGGAGAGATAGAGGGGGAACTGAAATGTTAATACCTAAAACTGAGGGACCATTCTTTTCCTTCTAGCCACTTTATAGATCAGATCACTTTTCAGCCCTACCAGCCTGCATTTAGTTTGTGAAATAAAGGGTGCTGATTTAGTTATTATTAGTTATTGCTACTGTTCAGAATGAGCAAAGTGTGGTAGTAAGAGTTGAAGTGCTGCCTGAGCACAGGTGAAATCAAAGCAACAAACAAAAGATTAGGCACTTGCCAAAATAATCTGCGCAGGTTCCAGGGATGAATTAAATGATCCTCAGCGTGGAGGAAGCAGAATTGAGGATACAGAGGTTGGGCTTTCTTTTACATTTTTAAGGCTCCCATTAAAAACCAAAGCTACCATGCCCTATGGAAAGACCATCTGGCTGCCTGTGGGTGTGTGACAAAACTGCCCTGTACAGAAAGCTTTACAGCCCTCTGAAAAAGGGGCTTTTTCTGGTGAGCCAGGCATGGGGAGAAGGAGTAGCACCAGGTGGGCACATCTGTGTGGGACACATAATCAGTTGGGTGCTCTAGTGTGTGACTCCTCATAAAATCCAGTGCTGGAACAACTCACACTGCTTCCACCTCCACCCATCTCTTCTGCATCTCATTGGCATTTGAGAACATTAATTAACTCATTATTTAAATTCCTGTTCAAGGGAGGAAGCTGATTAAGGCAGGCAGATGCAGGATCTCCAGACGGCATTGTTGTCCCGGCAGTTTACCCGAGTTATTACAATGCTTAGTAGGTAATAGGCAGGAGAAGGAGGGGTCCTCGCAGGATGGGCTTTAACCCACAGTGACACAGCCCTGGCCTTGCCCAGGCTCCAGCAGAACAGCCCAGACCATCTCAAACCCAATCCAGCAGCAGGGGCTGGTTCAAGACAACCAGACAACTTCTTTCTATGAGAACTCTGTGATACATTTTCAACAGCTTTTGTACAATGAATTGTTATTAAAACAGCACAAGTTTCCACATTGCTGTTAGCTAAGATGGGCTTTGTATGACTTGATGTTTATTCATTTTGACCTTTAATAGCTTTTACAGTAATTGTTGATCCAATAAAAATTTACTTTATCAGTCTTGTCCTGGTAGGAATATGACTGCAAGCTTTTGCTAGTCAGCCCCATGGCAGTCTGCTACTTAAAGTCCTGATTTTGTTTAACTCATTGTCCCCCATGTAGAATCACAGAATGGTTTGTCTCGAAGGGACCTTGAAGATCATCTCATCCCAACTCCCTGCCATGATCAGGGACATCTTCCACTATCCCACGTTGCTCCATCCAACTTGGCCTTGAACACTTTGAGGGATGGGGCATCCACAGCTTCTCTGGGCAACCTGCGCCAGTTACCCTCACAGTAAAATATTTCTTCCTCGTATCTAATCTAAACCTATTGTCTTTCTGTTTAAACCATTCCCCCTTGTCCTGTTGCTACACGCTCTTGTAAACAGTCCCTCTCCACATGTTGGCCCTCCCCGGTCTCTGATGAATTGCACTGAATGATCTGCATGCACAAGAGCTTTGCACAGCCAGGGAGAGGAGGAGGAGCCCTTCTTTACCCGGCTCCAGTGCAGTGTTCTTGCCTGTACTGAGAGCCCCACTGCTGGTCCCTTCACTTTCAGATGCACAATCACCAACCTGAAACAGGAAAATATCCCTCGTGGAACTATTAAGAGTGACAAAGCAGACAACAACAGCTCTTTTGGTGCTGTTATGTTCTGTCATATAAATACACTATTAAGGAATTGTTACTTATATGTAAATATACATCAAGGTTCTTCTAAAAATGCAGATTATCGGCCCACTGGAACTGAAAAACTACTCTGGAGCTGTTCAGAAACACACATGGAAGCACCCCTATTCCCAAACCCAAAGTCCTGCAGCTTCTCCCCCAGTGACTTTTACAATGCCTGTAAATGTAACTTTGTAGAGAGCAGATACCTCTGGAGTCTGCTTGCTTAGGAAACTGCTTTTCCACAACTTACAAGGAGAACTGGCCAATTCTATCAAAAGGTAGCATTAAAAAAAAAAGACAAGTTAGCAATTGTTCTCATATCCAGACTCATGTGGAGCCATTTCAGAACCTGATGGGTGCACTGAATTTCCATGGAAACTCAACCACCCAAAATGTACATACACTTGTGTAACCAGAAGTAGTCAGAAGCTGCCAAGGTAGATTTTGCCGAGCAGAAAGGAGTTAAGCACTGAAGAAAATTACTGTTTTTCCCCCCCCAGCATGATCCAGACACTACATCAACCCAAAGGTTAATCTCTATCCACATCAGCAGCTCAGTTTGTCTCCCTGAGAATCCTGCCTCTGAATGCTCCCCAGCAGTGTGAGGATGCTAACTGGATGCGTGCTGGTACGAGTGTGGAAAACAGTGCCAACAACATTCCTCCAGAGAATCACAGCTCAGGAAACTCTTCACAAAGAATCCCTTTTCCAGAAGGGAAATACTTAGAAGAATGCTTGGATCCTGAAGAGAGCTGTGAGAGAGATAGAGCAGGTTTTCAGAGGAAACACAAGTCAAAATTTCAGCTGAAGAACTAGATCAGATTTCATTGCTGCCCTGGCAGAGAGCAGCTCTCCTGACAACAGATATATAGGACGGCTTAAGGAGTGTGATATGTGTGCCCTAGAAAAGTGGACAGGCAGGCAGCCTGATGTGGTAAGAAACAAGAAACCTATCTGATACTCCACAATATTTCGGAGGTGCTCGGTTTGTACTACCTGTCACTGTTTCCAGCTTGAGATCTACACCACACTCCACCCTGTTCCACTGCTGGATCTTCACATCTGCTTTCCACATCTCCTCTCCCTCAATGGCTGACCCATGGCCGGCCCCAAAACGGTGGGAAGTGACCCACAGCCTGCTGAGAGCCCCAGAATGGTGGGAACCAAACCACAGACTGCTGAGAGTCCCAGAATGGCAGTGACTGGCCCACAGCCTGCGGAGAGCCAGAAAATGGCTGTGACTGTCCCATGTACTTACACTAAATGCCCACGACTCATGCACAGGCTGCTGAGCGCCCCAGAATGATGGGAACCAAACCACAGACTGCTGAGCCCCAAAATGGCAGTGACTGACTCATGGCGTGTTGAGACCCCCAAAATGGCAGGAACCAACTCACAGCCTGATGAGAGCCACAAATGGCAGTGACTGAGCCACAGCCTGCTGAGAGCCCCAAAATGTATACATAGATGTATCTCTATGAGTGTATAAAAGGCAGACACAGAGGGAGAATAAAGTCAAGTTTCTGTTTGCAGGATTTCAGTAAATTTCACCAGATATCCAAACACTTCTTCCTGTAAAAGCTGATACCTGTGTATTGAATAAACACAGCAACCAGCAGCTCCTGTGACTAAGAGACGCAGCACTTGGTGTGTCCACTTGGCCTCAGCTTTTGGAAAGGCTGTTTACAGGACACCTCCATCTCTGGCAAGCTTTGCCAGGTTTGTTGTGCTGATACTGAGGCAGGGGCTGTGGGAATGGGAACAGCTCTGGGAGAGCAGGAGCAGCAGGAGTTAAGCACAAGTAGTGCTTTAGGGAGAATAAAAGCCGCTGTAAGAGGAGAGCTGGCTGCCTGACAAACACGTTCCAGCAAATATCATGATCTTTAAGGTCTGTTGCTTTACCAGTCAGCAGTAGCTGATAACAACAGACACCACAAGAGCGAGTGGCTGAGGATAGAATATTCCCTGTAAAAACCCTGATTTACTTGTTCTCTCACAATGACCAAGCCGAATACCCAACCAATGTGTCTGTTCCCTTCTGGGAATGGGAAGACAGACACTCCCTGCCCAGCTGCCCCTCCGCAGGGCACAGAGGGCCTAAGCCGGCTCCACTCCCCTGGCTTTACCCCCCATTTGAAGCTCAGTGCAGAGGACCAGGAGCTGCCAGCTCCCTGTTCTGCCTGGGGCTGGTGCTGATGAGCTGGGCAAAGGCTTCCCAGGCTCTGGTGCCAGACAAACCAGTCCCTCCTGGCAGTGCCAGACCGGAGCCCTGGAGGCAGGAACAGAGAGCAAGGCATGGTGGCACTTGCCAGCTCACAGGCAGAACTAAGAAAAAATCAACCACTTGCTTCAATCCATGACAAAAAATAGATTGTGCCATTCAAAACGTGACAGAACTAAGAAAATGCAGAGGAAAATGATGCTATAATTTTCTATTTTTTGTCCAGTCATACCCCTGGTAGGTTCTTCTAAAAAGGAGACTTTACAGAAAGACAAAAAAAGAAAACCCATCAACCCCAACCTTCTCCAACTACTTTTGTCTGGATTGTTTAGACCCAAAGGAAAAGCAAGTCTGTTGTTAAGGACACAAAGCAAGTTAAATCCAGGTAAATGAGTGCTGTGACAAAGTCTGCACTGTCTCAAGGGAAATTTCTTTCTTTTAATTTGTCAAGACTGTGTCAGGGCAGCTCGAGGAGCAGCCAAAATCCCCAGGCCTGCTTAGGCCAGGGAAGTATACGTGCCTTAGGTACTGCTGCCCTTACTGCAGAGTGTACCCTGAACTACAGTGATTCTGTCTGTGGGGAACAACCAACTGACAGCAATATCTGGACCCTCTGCTTCTGCTGGGGAAAGACATTTCCTTCAAGTGCTCCTTCACTGATAATGGCAGTCATTAGCCCTTAATTACTGCTTTGGACTGCCAGTGTCCAGAGCCTAGGACTCCTTCTTTCTTCTCCACAGAGCTGGTGATATTAGTGTAGGTTTTCCTTCTGTTTTCAATTCTTTGTCCATGACAGATTTCACAGTAGGGAACAGTTCTGTGGCATATGGCCACTAAATTACTGAAACTTCAGAAACTTCTGTCCATGAGTTAATTTTAAAACTGAAGAAACAGATTTTTTTTTAAAAAAAAAACAACCCACTACACTAGACCACATAAAACCCTTCTCTCTTTCCCTAGCCTTGGACACGCTCCTGGGCTGCAGAACTAGCCCTGCCATGGCTGTCCCTGTACAAGGGTGTGAAGCATACATAACTGGCATAAAGTTCTGCAGATGCATCAAGACTGGAGAGGAACTGGAAAAAAAGAAAGACATCCAAAACGGAAACTCATGGCTTTACCAATCCAAACCCACAGAATGACTGGAAAATCAGACAAACTCAAGCCACACATGTTTTGGACATCTCCCGTTCTCCCTTTGCCCTGTGCCAGGATAGATGCTCCTCATCTCAGCCTGAACACATTCCTTCTGGAGTGCACGAGACAGCTTTGTGGAAGCATGTGGTACAAGTAAATTCTGTCTCCAGGCTCTAGCCAAAATAATGCGAAAGATAAATGTCTGGGGGGTTTGGGCTTTTTAACTTGATAAAGGAGGAACTGGGCAAACCTAATGACTCCAAAGAAGGAGTTTGGGTAGGATTTCTTGTGAGGATACACCCCTAGCAAGACAAAGCTTACAGGTGCAGGGGTGGTGAAAGCAGGCAAACATAGCAACCCTGCCCAGGCTGGGCACATGGGGCTTAAACTGGGCAGAGCCAAGAGCCCTTCCTTCCCAGCCTAGCTCATCAAACCGTGAAGGCAACACAAGCACTGCAAGCCCAGACAAAACCACCCTAAAGCCCCTGCAGAACCCTCCCTGCAACACAGGGAGCTCTTCCACAAACCAGGAGGCCAGTGCTGCTCCCAGCACCCTGATTGGATCTGGCATGGCCAAGGTTTCTCAGTGAGAAAATGTACAGCTCACTAATGCTGTTGACAGAAAGCCACACTCAGACCTTTTCAGAGGCTCTCAGGAGTTATTACCACAGATTAACTATGGCGGGAGCAAAAAGGTTTAAAGTCTTGTTTATAGTTAGCCTGTGGCTCTAAATTAGCAACTTCTCTCTGAAATGATCAATTGAGTCACAGGCGTTAATGAGTCAGGCTTAGCCAGGAGGGGTGAGGAAGGAGGGAGAAAGATCTGGAGCCACGACTTTGCAAAAAGGCAGCATGAAAATCTCAGTAATTTCTGAAGTCAAATTGTATTTTAATCAATGCCTCCCAAATCGGATGAAGAAGCTACACTGTGACTTTCCCAGCTGTAAAAAATTGAAGTCTGGTTTCACATTTACATGATTTTGAAGGTCAAATGCCTGCTATCCAAGTCTTACTGATCCATATGGACTAGAAATGCCACAATATGCAATCATCATGAAGGCAGATTGTCTCCTGTAAATCTGTCCTTTTTGTAACACATTCCGAATGTACCGTATTGGATGGATTATAAATCCATTCAGGAAACGCAGACACTGCTGTATGGAGCGGCACCGGTTTGTGGGAGGGATATGCGGGATGTGGCGTGTGCATGGCTCTGGGAGCAGCAGGGACAGATGGCCCAGGCCTGCCCTCCCCAGAGTCAGCGGGAGCACTGCCATCCCCTGCACACAGTGGAAGCCCACATTTGGGCAGAAAGGGGCCTTTATTAGCACAAGGCTGAGTCAGCCTCCATCTAGGAAGGAAAAACATTGGAAAAACAGGCAGGAAGGGCTGTGGGAGCCGTCCCCTGAAGGGAGCAGGCTGCTATTTGTCTCCCAGCTCCTTGCTGAATGGTCTGGGCGGTTCGTGCGGCTGGGGAGCAGACGGCTACAATACTCTGCTCCTCCATTCCTCAGGCAGGGGAAAGCACAGGAATGCTGCTTCACATGAAACCAACAGCCATTACTCCCAAGTTAGGGACTTTGGAACGACATGCGTTTTTTCAGAGGGAAGGGATGGGTGGTCCCTGCTCTCTCTCGCAGCCTCGAAGCACATGACGCTTCCCTTTCTCCACTTTAACAGATCCCTTTACATGTTGCCATTTTTTCTTCCAGCACATGCGACTGAAAAGAGACATATGGAGACCAGCATGCAAACCCTGCAAACATTTCAGCTTCGCTTCAAAACTAATGCTAATCCATTTTTTTAAACTTCTTTTTTCCCCCCCCACTTCTGCTACCTCTGGAGCGAATTCCCAAGAATATGGGGCATGGTTTAAGCCAACACAGCGATTCTCAGCAAGTGGCAGGGTGCCTGCCCACTGAACATTCTTCCTCTTGTCTATTTAATCACATGCAAACACAGGGTCACCCACAGCATTCCCACAAGAGCCTGGGAGCTGCTGGCATGGAGATCTGGGATCAGCACATCTGGGAAACCACACCCTGACAGCAGTCCACCCAGAGCTGCATCATACACCAGTTCCCCTCTTTTTTCCCAGTGTCAAGGAAAAGCCACGTGGTACAAGCCGTGAAAATCCTGCTGCAAGCCTGAGCTGAGCATTACCTGGGCATGAGGCAGGCACGAGTTGAACAGACCTTTACAACAGAATGTGCATCTGCCAAGACAGAAATACCCAGCGACTTTCTGGTGCTGGCAGCGTGTCAGGCACGCAAGCTGTCTGCGCAGCGGCTCCCGACGGGCCTCCCGGGCTCCGAGTGCGGGTCCACACCGGCCACGGGGCCCACGGGTCATACGCTCCCTTTATCCTGCCACCCAAGCGTGCACCAGAGCGGCAGGGCCCCGAGGAACAGCAACCCTTCCAGGGCTTTCCATGCAAACGCTCTGCAGCACTCACAGAGCTGCTTTTCCCTCCCTCTCCCTCTTTTTGTTCAGTTGCCTGGCATCCGCTAACCCACAAGCTGCTGTTTCCCTTTCCAAAGAAGCTCTGATGGGTGGAGGGCCAGGAAAAATTAGCCCAACTGATGAATGCAATCTCGACAGAAAATATGTTTTTTATCAGAGACCACATGTTGCCAACAGCAATTGAAGTAAAACTGGGAGATTTCATCGGATATAAGCCTGCATAAAAACCCCCTGGACCCACTGATCAGGTGTCTGTCAGTTCAAGAGGATTACTCGGGTGTTCCAGAGCCTGCTGCCACTGGGAAAGGCAGCCAGGGCCCAGGGAGGGTGCCAGGAATGCCCAGAGCAGCACATTTGCTCACTGGGAGCCTGCTGCCCACCCGGTGGTGTGGCTAGGAGAGTGCTCCCAGGCCTCAGAGTGAAGCACTTGGAATGCTAGCCATGGCATGGCAGAACCTGGCTCCAAGGTGTACTTTATTTACTGGCCTTCCCTACAGCCTACGGAACAAGTGACCAGAGAGCATCAGACCTGCAGCTGATGAGGACTTCCCCTGATTAGTACCATTTGCACTACCTGTGTCACACTCCTGAACTGACAGGGGCTCGGCCCGTCAGCTGTGAGAGCAGCTGAATAAATCACAACTGGCAAAGCAGGAACGGGAGTAAATGGCTCCAGCATCTGAGTGTGTGTGGCATGTGCAGCAGGCAAGCCCTGAGAGGCCTTGATGGATGAATCCAGAGAACAGAGGGCAGTGTGGATAACAAAGGATAAGGGGATGATGCAGTGGGTAAACAACAAGGAAGAGGGGTAGGGCAGGAGCAGATAAGGATCACTGAGCATTTTCCTGGGAAGCTGAAACCAAGAGGATTTATTTTTTGACTGGATGAACCAGAGCCTGAATGAACAGCTCCTGGGACCTAACTACAAATCATTTTAAAAGTCTCTGTATAAATAGTTATCATCATGCCCTAAGAAACCACTTAAACCACACAGGTCTGCTTTGGGTACATCATCACACTGAAGCACATGCAAGGTCACAGCCCTCTATTTCCATGAGTCAGATTTTTGTCTTAGTTCTGGGTCAGAAAACTTTCAGATAAGAAAAACAAAGCAGGATTTTGGGAATATCCTGGGCTTAGGAGGAAGAAAAATTCATCAGTCCCAGGATTTCAGCCTAGACTGACAGTAGCGAGATTCTACAGTGACTAGCAGCACCCAACAGAGAAGCCAGAAAAGTTTATTCTTCAGACTAGTATATGAGATCATGTAATGGATTTATGTCACTCTGCATACATGCAGAGATAACAACACTCACGTACACACAGATATACCCAAACTCAGTCAGCCGGGGTGGCATCCAGCTCAGGTGTCTTGGACACAGACATCTGGGGAGGGCTTCTACGGCAGCACATCCTATGGGGCTGCAGCACAGGGCTGCAGGGACAGGTCCTCGGTGCAAACCCAACCCCAAAACTCTGCCAAGCCACTGTACCTGAAAAACAGCACCTCTCCCAGTGCCAGCACTGCCTCCACCTCACAGTGACCTCTCGTTGTCACTTGTCACTTAGTGGAACACTTATCAAAAGGATAAATACCATTAAAAGGCTGCTGTACATTAGACTGCAGTGTGGCCATGAGAGAGCCAGGTTGGGGCTGCCACCAAAGCACGTGTCATGCTCCTCCACAGGCAGAGCCACTGGAGCTAGGAATCTTAGGAGGCCCCACACCTTTCAGAGCACAGCTGGATATTAACATACGACAAAAAAATGCCCACATTGCTGCCTGTGAGCCCTGATTATCTGTGACCACCGGTGTCACAAGCGATGATTTCAGCACTGCTGGCACGATCTGGTCTCCCAGGCGTGGGGCTGGAACCTGTGCCACAAACCAGTGATGCTCTCATAACTGCACTCGTTCCCTCCAACAGTGACACCAAGTGACATCTGAATTTGGCCCATAAGCACGGCAGTTCACCTGACACAGGGTGGCCCAATTACTGCTAAAGACCTTGTCTGTCTGATCTGGAGATGGCCCTGGATCCCAATACAGCTCCCATTTAAGAGTATTACAGAGGAATCAATCACCTGTCCAAAGGGAGCAGCACAAGGAGCTTGGCTGTCAGGAGAGGCTGCTCCTTGTGAGCAATGCATCAGGCTCTGCCTGAAGAGTGGAAGTGACAAAGAGCCAGGCTCAGTGGCCAGCACTGACCTCCAGCGAGAGTGGCAGCAGCAGCGGAGCCAGGGAGGCAGCAAACGTGCCACAGGGAGCGCCAGAAGCCCAGGAGAAGCCCTGGAGCAAACAAAGCCTGCTCCTCCTGCCTGTGTGCAGGGAGTGCCACACTGTCCTGGCCAGCCTGCATTGCCAGGGCAAGTCTGGGCTACAGGGAGAAGGGGTACCAAGTGCCATCCTGGTTCAGATATTCGCTTCTGCATCTGTTCAGGGGAAACAGAGATACAGAGAACCATCTCCTTTTGATCCTTGGTACCACCAGGTTCTGGACAGGAAGTGACTGTGGCTGTAACTAGACAGGAGCAGAATTTTGTCAGGTGTGTGGACTATTTGCTCTGTAACACACAAAGCAGGGAGAAGAAGCTCTAGATTATCTAAGATACCTGCCTTGTTTCCTATAAAACAGCCAACCCCATGTGAACGCAGGGCACCAACTGCTTGTGTTTGTGGAGAAAACAGAGAGCAGAAGGGTTAAAGAAAATCTCTGTATGGTCAGATCTAATTTAGCATCCTGCTGCTGATCTAGAAGGGCAACTGCAAAGTAAATTAATAGCGTTTCTGAAAAAACCAAACAAACTACCATTTAGGAGTTGTCCATAGGAATGGGAACGGGGTACCAATACTCTCCATCAATCTCTGATGGAGATATCAAAATGATTACCCACAAAATGCTCACTTCTGATATGCTTGTTAAAAGACATTCATTCAGAAAAACCCAGGGAAAGAACACAGAGATGAGCACTAAACAGCAGCAGTGGATTAAACAATTTCCTTTGTAATAAGTCAGAAGTTCAGTCCTGACTGAGTGTTATACAACCTTCAAGGACCCCAACATCTAGGACAAAAAATTCGGGAGAGACAGAAGCCCAACGTCCTCTGCCTCTGATGGAGCCAGAGTCCCCCAGGTCTGTGACCCTCAGATGCATCCATGAATGCCAGAAGCATGACATTACAGCTGAGGGTGACACAGAGCAGGAGGCCATGCAGCAAGGACGAACTGCAGGATGAAGTCCACCCTCCACGGCAGGAGTAATTCCTTCCACTAGAATTCAATTCAGCTCTTACAAACATAATGGGAGCCAGTGTGGGAACCAAAGGGAGCCAAGCTGAGAGGAAATTTAGAGTCTTTGTTATTAATTGGGGGCCAGTGAAATCACTGGGATGTGTACGACAGGGAAAGCAATGTGCTGCTCATCCCTGTAACTCAGCGTTAGATGTTTGTTTTGCTGGAAAGACCTCTAAGGAGCTGGGGATGCTACACACTACTCTTTGTTTTTCACATGCTCCCATGGCCTTATCCCAGGCCTGGCTGGCCATCCAAGGCACTGCAACACCACTCCTCCCCACAGGGCTCCTGGGATAAAGAATGAAAATCTTTTCTGGGAGCTAAGTTGTGCCTCCACTGTGAGGACACAGTGCCCAGCAGGCTGGACCAGCAGCACTGACATCAATGCAGCCAGGCTCATCTGTATGCGAAGATAATTTGGGCTGCATTTTATACACAGCCTCAAATACCTTGTAGTGAAAATGTTTTTAAAAGGACAGAAGCCACGTGGAAGTATCCACCAGCCTCCATCCATAACAGAAGCCATGACATTAGTCTGAACAGCAATATCCGGTACTAGCAAAGAAATGCTCCTGAAGAAATGAATTTGGAACACCAAATAATTTGTGTCCTTTTTTTCTGTCCTATGTTTATCTAAGTGTTTTATCTAAGCTCTGTCCTAAGCCTCTTCCCACACAATCCATATCCACTTCCCAAAAGATCCTAAACAACTTGGAATAATGACTCCAGGCTGCTCAGGCTTCATGGGACTCAGCGCCAGATCTGGGTGTTCTCAGGTGTTATGGGAGCACTCTGTAGGCAGAGACTGGAGCCAGAACTGCCCACGGGCAGTCTGTCTGGGATGCCGTGGGCACTCTGGCAGCCTCTGCCCATCCCTGTACAGCTCAACTCCAATTACAACCTCATTCCACTTAACGGGGCCTTGATGGCGATTTCATTACTCAAAAAGTCACATTTATGAGTCCATTGTAATGTGTTGTGATTGTAACTCTAATGCTAATATGAAGAAGTTTAACTTCATTCCATTTTCCATACAGTTAAAAACCTGGTTACAATGATCATAAATCAGGGTTTCAAATGTCATAAAAGCAGAGCTGCAGCTCTACACTATGCGTATCTTTTTTTAATCTTTGCATTTCATATTAATCTCAGATCCAGTATTTCACAACTCTACTTACAACCCACATTTTATTTAGATTATCATTATGATAGCAGAAAAAATTCCTCACCCTGCATATAATTTGCATGATTTAGGTAGACTGTGTTTTCAATTACATTAATAACCCAAAATGAGGCAGACTGATTAGAACCCTTTCTCTCACTTAGAACGAATATTTTCATTAGTGATGCCTTTGGAGATGCCCCTCCTTCGTCAGCATTCCACACACACACATACCCCCCCTCCACATCATGATGGATACTGTAAGGGAAATGCTCCCTAACTGTGGTGCCAAGGGATCCTGCTCTGCATGGGAGGCCAGAGACAGAATGGAAAGACCCTAAAGAAAGACCCTGCTGGGGGGCTGGAACTCTTTACCTCATCTCTTCCTTTCAAGGACAGTTAATTTCAATTTTTTCCTCAAATATTTTCAGAGATGCTGCTTAGAAAATAACTAGTTTTGTCCTGAAGGCATTTCAATGCAAACACAAAAGGTCTGGATCCAGAGTGCCTCCACCGTGCCTTCGGTTGGCTTCTTTCCCAGTAACCCACAGATTTTAACAACAAAGAACATGTATTAATCGCGCCAAAAAGTTTAGGTTTGAGCAGAGACAAGAGGAACCTCAGCCTCAGTCTACAGAGGAATGATGGCCCTGGAGGTTGTGCCTCACTGATCTTTTAGAGCCTTGATACTAAGCTTATCTACCACTGCATGAATGATGGCCATAATGCCATGCCAAGAAAGAAAGAAAGAAGGGATTGTACCCGAAACCTTTTCAGTTTGGTCTTCGCGATCTCAAGGTGAGCTGGAAAATAGAAAAGATGGCACACCTTCAGTAAGCACCTGTTAATCACAATATTCTTTCCCCATCAGTTCAAAGCCTCTGCAATGCTCCAAGGCAGACACCAAGAGAAGGAGTGTTCCAGTCCTTGGCTCCCAAAGCCAGAGCCACTAGAGCTCTGTGTGGTGCCTACTCACAGTCCCCACTGCCAGAGGAGAAAACAGGAGGAAGGAAATGATGCTCTTAGAGACCACAGAAGGGGAGAGAACATGGGCCCATTTTCCTGCTGCAGGCACCCTGCAGGCTGTGAATCTGGGTTACAGGCAGAAATGGAGGTGCTTTTTTAAGCACTTTGCATCTCGGGCAATACTTTCCTTTAAAAGGGCTCCCCTTGCACACCCAGACTGACATACCTGTCACAGCCAGGCTCCCTTGCACACCTGGAGAAGGGCTGACAGGGCTGTCAGAGCCACAAGTGCAATGCTGTGCTGTGCTCCCAGCCACTCCAGCTGCCGTGGGGCTGTGGTCAGACCCCGAGCCCTGAATGGAGCCGCTGGAATGTGAGGGGATGGGCCTGCAGAGTCACGTCTTGTTCCTGGCACTGCCAACAAACCCATCTCTGCCTTTTCATCCTGCCCACGGAGGGCAATGCAGCCCCTTAAATATTTTAAGTCCAGGGGCAGTGGGGAGGGACAGCCAGGAAGGGAAAGCACCTCCACCCACTGCCTTGTCAAATGTGGATGCTGGCACACTCCCACAAAATGCCTGATGGGTACGAGCCTGAGGCAAAAAGCTCTGCCCAGCCCCCATGGCAGCTGTTTATCTGCTCCATAGATGTGGGAGAATTGCTATTCCTGCTTCCACAACCCTCCGCTCCATTGCCAAGGGGAGCCTTGGCTGGGAATTGGACTCCAAAATGCATGCAGCACAAACCCAGCGGCATCTGTCTGTGCTCTGGAAAGAGACTTCCGAGAGCAGGGACCTCCCAGCCCTCCTGTCCCACTCAGACACTTGTTCCCTTTCTGCATCCCTCCTGCCAGCACTCCTGGGATCCATCTTGCCTCCACCCTGCACAGGCAGGGACGTTACAATGGGGATGGAGAAACAGAGACCTTTTGTGAACCAATTCTGTTCCCTTCCCCCAACCCTGATCCCTCTTCAATTTGATCGAATTTTCAATCAAGGCAGCAGCAGCACCTGCTTTCAGCCTGACTTTGTTTGGTCTCAGGGTTTACCCAATGCCTTGGACCGTCTCGTCTACATCACTTACACGCCCACAATGTTACATGGACAAATAAAACATGGAACCTCCTTCCTTCAGCCAAATTTCTCCCTGCAGCTTCAGCTCAGAGGGCTTTCACTGCCTGCTCTTGGCTGTGTTCTCCAAAATCCCACCCAGCCCCAGCACTGCACAGGCCAGGCCTGTCCCTTAGCCCCTTCCACCTGTCACCCTTTCTCCCAGGCCTCAAGTCCTTCTCCTGACAATGAAACCAGTTTGGGTCTCCAGTGAAAGGTATCTGAGCCCTTCTCAAAGGTTCCCCCACACCACTCCAGCACAGACATAGAGTGGAGCATGGAGCACAATTCCAGCTGTACAGAAACAGACAGTTCTGAAATGCCCTCTGACAGTGGGCACTTCCAACAGATTTATTGGGTTGGTGACAATCCTGCAAACAAATACTGTGGTGCGTGGAATAAAATGCCAACAGCCCGTGAACTGTGCTCTGTTTCTGCTGACTAAACATTTTCTCTTGCATCAGGCAGAGCATACCTGGGAAATGTGCTGAGCCATCAGCCTACAGACACTTCCAAGATGACAAACCAGAGGAGCTGATTCCTTCCCACAGCCAACACAACTCCAGGGACATCACAGGGCTGTGAAACAGCGTAACAGAGCTGTCCCTACCAAGATGCCACTGGTACCGCTCCTCATAGGCACTACACAGGGAAGTATGTAAATATTCCTATTTATTTAGAAGGAATTTTATCCTGCTCTAAAAGCACCTTCACCCCAAGAGGCACAGCACAGAGTGGGGGGACCATCATGGGTCAGTGTTGGAGCTTAAACTTAATCTAGTGCTTCCACCTACGTTGTAGACCAGCATTCCTAAAAATCCTTCTCTCATATAATGTTATGGGGAGGGAAGGGGAAAAGAGCAAATACTCTCTGGGGACTGCCGGGCACGTGATGCCATCAACAGAGAACCCCCTCACTCCTGCCAGTCCACCAGTGCAACCTAGCCCTTCCCTGCTCCCACACACTCACATGGATGTAGATGCATAATACTGTCATTCCTCATTGTTCTTAAACCAACCATAATACCAGATGATATCAAAACACAAGGGCTTGGAGGACTTCAACCCACTCAGCAGAAAAAGGGGTGTCCAAATGCTGTGTGCTTACAGGCATTTCACACCTTGGACTACCACAGCTGCCTTCAACATTCTCTGTCATTGGTAAGTCTCGGACTTTGCTTATTTTTATCTCCCAATTACACTCTCATTTACATTTCCACAGTGGCTACTACTTACTAACAACATCAGAGGTACTGGGGAGCAAGAATCCAAGCTCAGCACATATTGAGCCAGGCTCCAGTGACAAGTCAGGCAGAAATAAGCAGCAAGCAATAAATGTCCTCTTCACAAATCCTTGCCAGTGAGCCAGGCCAGGTTCTAATTCCACAGAGGGTACATGCACTGGGCACAAGCCTTGGGGTTACAAGGACCGTGCCCCAAAGCAGCTGTTCCAGCCCTCTGGCACAGCTTGCACCTGGCACGTTTGAGAAATGCCCTGACACTGCTGTTAACCACCATGGACAGACAGGGTGCAGACAGCAGTACTTTCTTCCCCCGTTTCCTTCCCAACACAAATGGTGTCTGTGACATACAGGATTATGAGGGAACAAGGAGCCAGAGGGCAATAAACGGCCAATCGATAGTGAGTTCTCTCCAACCAATGTCACCACATTAAACGTGTCCCTACAACTCCACCTCTGACTTCTAAGACTCAACTACCCTGGTGAACACTCAGCTGTCAGTGTTCAGGTTAGCTGCTGTGCACATCTCCAGCCTCTGCTCAAAGCTCCGTAATGACGAGACTGAATTTTTGATAAAATCATAGAATCAGAGCCAGAGCCTTTCCCTCAAGCCAGAAATCCCCTCTTTTGGTTGCCATATCATTGCTCTCACTCTGAGATCAGACATGACACTTAGGAGCCCTGCACATAGGCATAAAACAATGGAAAATAAAAAACAAAGAAATAAACTTTTTAAGCATCATAGAGGAAACAGCTCCAGCAACCCTATCCATCTGTGGGCTGGGAATGTCAGTTCTAGAACACTTGCTGGGGTATCCAGACACAATTCATTCAGCTACTCAGTTGCTTATCGACACAAGTCCTTTCTTTACAATAAGAAGGAAGAGCCGCTATCACCCACATTCTGCTGCCCCAGCCTAGGATGTGGAGGGCCCATAAGGCTTGTATCTCATTGCTTCTATTATGCCGAGTAACTGTGGGCATCAAAAAGTCCATTTTCCATCCAGCACTGTACACCAAAGGTAAAACACCTGTCAGCAGGCTATTAGTAAGGCAAAGGAACAGGGTTACTAGAAAGCAAACTTATGCTTACAAGTGAAGAAGGGAAAGAGACCTACTGCAGGTTCAGCACCCTCTGGAGTCCGGCTGGCCCCTACCATGGAAATGCAGCAGATGAGAAGCCCAAAGAAATTCTCCAATGCCAACTGCTAAGGAAGGAAATTTCCTTTTCTCCTTCCTCACAACAGTGTGGAGTAAACTCGCTGCAGCTCTTTGTCCTTGAAGGCCAACATCAGAAGGGAAGACATCTTTAAAGAGAAGTTATCCCCCAAGTTCACAGCTGATATTCCTTTCTTATTTAGGGGAGTCTCTGGGGACAGGACTGTACCAACAGAACCGGGGTAGGACAAGGTAAAGGTGGGGCCTTGTGCTCCTCATGACTGGATTTTGGTGGGGGGCCACAGGAACAGACACTCTTTGTACTCATCAAGTAAGTAAATGCATCGACTCCATCATAGCCAAGAAAACACAAACTAGGCAAGATATAGAGGCCGTCACCATCTTGTCACCCTCCAAATGGGAGAAACGCAGTTAACAGCACTAGAGAAATGTTTCCTATTTAATTTTATTAACTGATTGACATGAATTAATGCATTGGGATATTTGATTGTGTCATAAAATGTGTATATGAACATCATGATTCAATTTAATGTACCCATTACTGCTTGATGTGCCATTATATTAGACTAAATTAAAAGAATTTTATGGAAAAAAAATTACAATTAAAGACTCAAAATTGATTACATTCATAACTTAGAGGATATTCACTTCTATTCATGTTTTGAATAATGACAATAAAAGAACCAGAAAACAACACAGACCATGGAAAGATTGACAAAATAAAGTGTGGCAGAGATAAACAGAACAAATGGAATGAGGGGTCCATAAAACCCCACCTTCCCACAGGCTGGGAACAGCTGAGCACAAATCATCAGCACAGCAACAGTGTCTTCCAGGACAGCAGGAATTTCATCAAGACCCCCAGTGCAGCCCAGCCAAAGGAACAGGAAGGCTGACAGGCTCCCAAGCTCTCCTGGAGGATCTCTGCTTTGCCTCGTGTGCACAGTGTCCCTGGACCACAGCCAAAGTGTTTAACCATGCTGTACACTTGGGTGCTAGGTGTCTGTTCATCTGCTCTTGTAAGGCTGAGCAGGGCTCTGTACCCACCCAGAGGTGTTTGGTAGGTGAGACCATCTCAGGTTTTCACGTATGTCCTTGTGCTGCCACGACATTGCTCCACATCACTCCATTTCCCCCATGGTATGGTACAACATTTCAGTTCAGTAACTCAGCACTCTCTTAGGGACCTGAGCAGGAAAAAGACACAGGAATTCCCAAAGGGAAACAACTCTGCCAGAGGACTAAAATCAGCTGTTTGTAACACTTCCTGGCTGGGGCTATCTGAACTTCCCTTTTTTTTTTCCTGGGACATGAGATTGGTACTAAGAAACCGTGAAAGATCTTCCCAGCATACACAGAAGTGACTCTGGAAAAGGGGTTTGGATTCCAGACAAACCAGAACTATGATTTAACAGGTACAACTGAAGTCTAGCCTGAGTCACGCCTCACCTTCTATGGACAGGAGACTCTGAGCAAGGACTGGGCACGTTCTTCAGCAGCGAGAAGGTAAAGAGCATCTCATTTTCCAGTAAATCAATATCTCAAATTATCCCACAAAATGAGCAGCATTTTAAGACCCACAGCTCTTTTTCTCTTGGGAAAGGAGGGAATGACCAGAAGGATGGGCTAACTAGCCAGTTCAGTCTGGGCATCAGACACTGGAGTTTTGGGAATACAGGAATTGAACTTGTGGAGATGTGCACGAGTAAGTGGTGAGGGCCTTGCGGAATACCCGCTTGAACACATGCCAGCAAGTAAATTGTTGGAGAAAAAAAGTACAACGCATGTCAGGTTTTTAATTACATGTCTATTTTCCCAACAAAGAAGTGCAATTAAAGTTAATCATGTCTATTATATTACACAATGCCTCCCTTCCTAATGGAACCAGGCCTGCATGAAGGAAAAGCACATTAACACACAAACCCTGTTCGTATATAAGGATGTTTTGTACCCTGAACACATTCGGATACAGCCATGCTCAATTATGCATCACCCACTCCAGCACACCTCTCCACCAATGTCTTGGGGAGTGGCAAGAGGGGGGAGCAGGGCTCACTTTCAAACCCCAGCATCTCCAAAGATGTTCTGGATGTGCCCACAGGTCCTGGGAGCACACGAGGGGTCCTGTCCCCTGCCCGCCATGCACAGCCCCAGCCCTGAGGAGAGACCCTGCAGGGCTCTGGCAGCCTCAGAGTCAGGTAGGCAATGCACAAGCTGAGGAATAGCAGCAAAGCTCAGAGGCCTCTATCATCAGTGAGCCAATGCTGATGGAATCTGAGGGACACCCAGTTAGCAGGATAAATTTTGCTCTCTGGTGTCAATCCAGAGTAGTGCAGTTCATTATGGGATTCAATCCCTGTTACAGCAGGTGTAAATAACAGCAATTTGACTCCCCACCTCCCCCCCAGCAATTACAGAAATAGTATTTCCTGCTTCAGTCTCATTTTATAGCCTTCTGTGGCTGCTGCCATCACTGTCCAACTCTGCCTTTACACACACATGGTGCCTGAAAGAAGCACTCAGCAGCTGGGGGGAAGAAGGCAGCTCTCAGAATCAGCAGAGCCAAAGCTGGTGCCCATCCATCCCTGTATCCACAGTGGTGGCTGTTCTTGGAGCATCCCAGGGCAGTTCCCAAACCCTACAGCATCTAGCAAGGCTGGGGCAGCTGCAGGCCGCTCTGCAGCAGGCACTGCTTCCTGGGATGGAGGATACTTTGGCCAAATATTTTGGCTACCACTGGCAGCACTGAGCCCTGCAGCAGACACCACCTTGATAGCCTGTGCATGCCCTGTTCCCCGGCTGCTGAGGGTTTGGCCTCCTGGCAAAGAGCCAAAGAGCTCAAGATGGACACAAGCGTGAGGAATGTCCATGCACATTTCCACGCAGTTTCCAGGTACTTTTGGCAAAGCCCCATTCCAGCAGCTCCTTGGGTGCTGGCAGAGCACTGCCTCTGCATTTCCAGCACCAGTCCAGCCACCAGAAAAGGCTGACATCAATACACCATGCAGCACAATGCCTACAAAAGCCTGCTGAGTCCCATGGCTTAGCCCTCAGGCAACTGATTCCGGTACCTTGGTTCCCAAGTTCTTCTTTTAATTTTACTTGGATGGCTTGGCTGCATTTCTTTCAGGCTGGCAAACCTGAGTAAATCCAATGGAGCACTGACAGCTCAAACTGCTTTTGCTGTGCTGATCACAGCCTGGACAAAACCCTGAAGAAGCAAATAATTTGCAGAGAAAGAAAGTTTTCATTTCAGCCAAGTCAAAGCAAATAACCAGTTCAGGGCATCATTAACAAAGCTGTCTGAATTTAATTTAGTCTTCAAAACAGCAATTCCTAAAAAAACTGCTTTGATACAAGGCAAAGAGAAGGGGAGGAAGGGAGGAATCCAAATTCAGTAATTTTTTTGGTGAGCACCTCCAATGGCAATCACTCTTCCTCCTGCTCAACCTATATCAGACTTTTAGATTTTCATGTATTTAATTTTCTTTGCTTTAAACAGAGTCTCTGCAGCTGCCTGGGAGGAGAATTAGGTGGTGGAGGTGTCCACCTGGACAAGGATTTGCCTGTAAGGGAAAGGAAATTCGGCAGACGGTGCCGGGAGTGGAGCTGAACTCAAGCACTGGTTATTAAAATCACACGCTAAGTCTTTAGATGCTGCTTCATCCCATCAAAATGTACATGCTGATCTGAACCAGCATGTGAAATTCAAGCTGCAGAATGCTCACTATTATTGAAGAAGAAATGAAGTGTTTTATGAGACTACGTTCAGAAAATCGAAAGATCATGAAAGAGAAAACATACGATAGGATGCTGCAGTTGCCAACTGTTGTCAAAAAGCTATAGTCAAAGGAAAAACAGAAATTTAAAAATCACTTAGTGGCTATAGCTGGGTCTGATACATACAGTTGGGCTTACTGAAATAATTTTTAGCTACACGACTCATGTACATATAAAATCCCTCCACATAGTGCACATTACCAGGCTGAAGAGAGACTAAGTACAAGACAACTTTTCTGGATAAAGCCAAAATGATAGAGAGTATCATTTACCCAGGGTTCTTCAACAGGCAAGGGGTAACAGAAACTAATGGCCAAACATGTCCCAGCTGGTGTAAATTAAGTCAGAAAAATAAACACACAAGTCTACAAGCCTCTGGAATGGAAGAACTTGCCAGCTATGCCAACAGGAGCTGCAGCTCTCATGGGTTTTTCGAGAAGCCTGTTTGACGCAGCCCTTCCAGCACACCTGCCCACATCCCCAAGGAACACTCAACCCAGTCAGTGGCATTCCCTGGCAGAGACAGTTCCATGCAGTGCACGTCATGCTTTGGACAGGGCAAGAACATAAAAACAACCTCAGTGAATCTTAGTGAACTGGGACCAGATGTGGGCAGGGAGCTGGCACCGGCCCCTGCCTCCCTCTTCCCTACCTCTCTGCTCAACTCCATTCAGCTGCTGTTTGGATTCATTTTTCTAACCTGTCTCAGCTCCTGCAGAGACACACAGACAGCACCAATGACTCTGAAGGAATGATTCACCAGAATTATTTGTTTCCAGAGGAAGTGGATGTGGCAGGCTGCTGTGTCCCAGTCAGCGGAGAGGCCCAGCTCCCAAAGCTGGGAGGCCCTGGGCTGCCACTCAACGTGCACTCCATAATGCCCAGGAATCCCAGATGGGAGAAGAGGGCCACCTGCCTTCTGAGCAGCCTCCACGTCACTTAGCATCTGGCATTTGTCCTGCCTTTATCAGCCCTTCCTGATGCTCTAACACACCTTGGCATTTCCCATGTGGAAAGCACAAGGCCTCAGTCCTCTTTGTCAGTTCCCTTGTTATAATGAGAAGAACAAACAACTCCTCCATAGTCCTGCCAGCAGTGCTGCACCGCACAATGATATGGCAAACAAAATTATTTCCCGTTCACCACAAGGAACAAAGGTCAAAGCTCCAAGTGATACACACTCAGAAACAACTTGTAGGGGATGGGTAGCTGCTCTCCAAGGCAGAAGATGACACTTTGCTGGGAGAAGAACTCTTCCCCCCATGGCCATCCTCATCTCTCTGCCCCGTCCTGCCCCAGAACATCCCAGGGCCATGCCCGACTCCCCTGTCAGGAAAGGCCTCAAATGATACCCCTTGGCAGCAGCACCCTTCAAGTGATGGAAAAATGAGGTCAGGCTGCCAGGATGGAGCCACATGGCTCACACAGTCACTCCTGGAAAAGTGGGAGCTCCCCTGGCACCATTCCCCACACTGCTTCTCTACTTACAGATTCACCGATAAGCAGTAAAAGGTTATTGCCAATGATTAGGTATTTATGGAATTACTACAGCTTCATACAGAAAGGTCTTGTACGATGCAACACAGGGGAGCAGCTAAGCAGCCCAAGGATTTTTTTCCCAAAATGCCACACCTCAACCCGTGTGCCAATTCTTACCCAAAATCACTGGAGGATTTTCTCTGCAAATTCCTCAAGTATGACAAATGTCAGTAGGTGGGACTCCAAGGCCAAAGGAAGAGCTGTTGCTCCCGAGATGCCCACCCCAAGGCCTTGGCCCCCCGAGCCCTCTGGGCACATGGCAGGCGACAACAGCATGGGCTCATCAGCTGAGCTATTGTGTCTCGTTAGCTTAACCAAACTCCAAACTCCGTGTGGAGTGCCTTTCCCCCTCAAGTTATTAAAGGGTAGATTTCTTTTAATTAAACTCATTTACATGACTAAATTAGATTTAATTACTCCCATTCATTTTTCTAATACCTCTCTTTGATTGGAGAAAGGCAACTTTCCTAATTGCTCCAAACAGGACTGGGTGGCTCTGCCCTCAGTGGAGCTGGCATGGGGAAACCCCGGCTCTACAACACAGAGAGGAGGGCCCAGTGCAGATTTTGGGTATAAACAAACTGGACAGCTTTTCCTACCACGCATGTACTGCGTGTGGTATTTACTTTATCACCATAAGACCTAACATTTATGGCATGATACAAAGCAAGGGAAAACCCACTAAAAATTCTTTTCAAGTACCTTCTATCTGCTCAAGAGAAATGCAAAAAGACAGACAGCAATTCAACTTGCTTCCCATCTTGTACTTCTGAAATTCAGGGGGAAAAGTCAACCCTTTTGAAATTGAGGGCTCAAGACATTTTTACTAAGTCCCTCAGCCAGACAGCTCACTGATGTAATTATGAATTTTCTTAACTGTAACATCCAGCACTTCCTCATTTTACAATTTTGGACTTAGAATGTATAAAGCTGCTGCCTAAGTTATCCATGAAGCCAAAGTATCAAGCCTCCCAGTAGGCCAGAAGTCACCATATTGAACCCTGTGGGACTGTCTGGCGCACCCCAACTCCCCTCATTTCATCCTACCAGGCATTGCCTCATGTTGCTTCAGTTCAGTGATGCACAAGCACAAGAAATTCCATGCAGAATTCACAATATGCTGAGTTTCCGGCTCGGTGATTTCCCTCATGCCAACTGCAGTGTTGCCATCGGTGGCCCTGGAGGCCAGGCTGGACACAACCTCCAGAGCACACAAAAACCCCACAGAACCACGCAATCAGGCAGGAACATCGGGCTTTTGTCCCATATACTCCTGTTTGTTCCTAGGTAAGCCAGCCCTCATCCCACCCCGGAGGCCTTGTGCCTCAAGAGGGCTGACTGCAGCGCACAGCTGAGAGCTGCAGACCTAAGCTTTGCATGAAGTACAAGGATTGACCCTCTACTCAAACACTCCCAAAGACACAGCTTGCAGAACAGCCATTCTGCTACCCAGAGCCGAGCTGGTGACCTGTTTGTGAGTGGAATGGTCTCCGGCCTCTGCCAGGGCTGTGTGGGCGCGCTGAACTCTGTACAACCTCTTCCTTCAGCCGAGGTGAATGCACGGCATTTATCCAAGACAAACGCAAATCTCTATACTATTTGGCACCAGTTCCTTTCATTAGATACAATTTTCTGCCCCTTTTCTCAACATGTAACTAGTATTTATCCAACCACACATGATGTGTGGCCTAATTATCACTCTAATATTTTTCCAAAAAAAAAAAAAAAGTAATTAACAAGGAACTAAGAAACCACCCCCCCTCTTTTGCTATTTTTGTTAGGTTTTAAATCAGGTTCAGTAGTAATCACAGTGGTTTGGTTGGAATCAGACATGGTATTTGGATTCTTTGCCAGCACTTCACAGATTCTGAAATTCACAGAATATTTCAAAATTAAAACCTCATCACTTCTCTGGTCATTTTTTCTCTTCACCTCTCAAGTCACCTTATTATCTTCACAGATTCTTCATTAAAAAAAGATTTGAGTAAACAGTGTCAACAAAAACCCAGCTGAAACATGCACTTTTCGTAGGATAAATTACCTGACCCAGGTACAGCGCAAATGTAAGCCAGGCCCAGAGCCCAAAATTACTGGCATGCCTTGTACCATTAGGTTTCACTCTGTTTCAGCAGCTTTGATCAAAGATGTGAGAGGGCTTTTCAGCAGCAGGAGATGTGTCTCCAGCAAAAAAAAACCCAAAACCCTCTGCTTTTCCAGCCAGGTGAAACAGAGCCACCAGTGCCTGGGGCTGGGGCAACTGCATTCCTGGTTCAGAAGTGACACTAAATCCAATTAAGGGAAATGAATATGTAAGAGAGTAGAAGTCTGAAGGAAAAGACTGTGCCTCCTGTCATTAATCCCTCACCTGTTACCTGTCACCATAGCGACCCACCACCCTCTTGGCTCTGGATTTTGTAAACAGCTCTGAAGCACCTCCTTCCTCTTCATCCAACAGACCTACCACTGAGCTCTGATTTCATGAATTTCCGGACAATAACCAGGCTGAAATTACATGCTTATGCAAAGTTACACTGTCACATTTAGGAAATCACTTGAGAACACAGTTAATTCCAGGAATATCATGTCCTTATTTTTCAAATCCTGTGTGGGAGAAACAGCTTTTGGTTCTGTTTGCATACTAAAAACTCTACGTGCAGTCACACAACAGGTTGCCCTGTTCTTACAAAAATAAGGGTCAGATGCATCCATCAGTCTGAGGGGCTGTTCTGACTGCAGCACAAAGTACCGTAATTCCCCCAAATTCAAGGCGATGTGAGTAGGCCCTGAGTGTTAAATAAACAGGGAAAAAAGCATGCGTGGGGATTGTTTGGGTGTTTGTGTTAGGTTTTGTGTTGCTTTATTGGATTTTTGAGGGTGGGGGAGTTGTCAACATCAAGTAAACATCTTGGCATTTTCTGTCAAGGAACACCTGAAGGACCCAGTGTGTGACACAAATGACCCCAGGTAGGCCAGCTCTGTGTTTGGGAATAGGGAGAAGATTTAGGAAATGGAAATGTCTCCAAGATTGGGGTATGGCTTGAAAACTTCACTTAAATCGTGCCCCCAACAAATGCTTTTGCTGTCGAGTAAGGAAAAAAGAAAAAAGTGCCGTTTAAAATGTTTGATAATCTGACAAGGCCATAAGGCTTAATGGAATCAATGATTACACACAGATGGATGATTAACTCTCGAGGTTTAATGTTAAAAAAAGAGTGCTGGATTGCTACTTAATGGAATTACACTGCCCATATGGAAAAGAACTATAGCCTGCCTATACCCAGAATTAGGGAACAGGTGGTCGATCTGGGCAGGACTGCTTGGAATGCACAAAAGCATGCTGAACTTGTAAGTGCCAGAAAAAAAGAAAAAAAAAAAACTCTTCTGAAGTGTGTTAACTTTTCCTATCTCAGAATTGTAAATGGCAGAACTGGAGGCAGGGATGCTCCCAGCCCCAGCCGCCCTGTTTGCTGCAGCTGCTGAGCACAGTGCGGTGAGTGAGGGACGCTGCCAGACCCGCACAGAGAGTGGGAGTCGGGAACAGCCGCCCCTGACACTGGAATCTGCCAGGCCCAGCCTAGAGCCATGTGAGTTCTGCTGCTTGCCCAAGGGCTCCAAGAAGCTTCCTATCCCCATGGCAGAGGTTCGGCACAGGATGCTGCAGTCCATCCCACCCTCCCTGGCCATTCCTTACTTGGAGAGGACCCTGAGGCCACTGCTGTAGGACAACATGCTACAGCACATGCTACGGCTAAGGTTTGCTGTGGCGCCACATTGAAGAACTGCCTCTGTTTCTGGAAGGAATCCTCGCCGATTCCATTCTTGGGACAGTGACCCCTCGTTCACCATCTGGAATGCACTGAAAAGTGAACCCTCTCAGCCTTTGCTGCCTGGGAGCCCTTGGGCCTGCGGGACACTCTGATTTCAGGAGCTCCATGGTATCCCATTTAGAGAATCCTCCAAACACTCTGAGACTGTTCATGGGATGCAGTCATGAACAAGGTTAAAGCAATTCTCTACAAATGCCACACCTGAGATCACCATCCTGAAAAGGATGACCTTCATCTCAGTCTCCAGAGCAAGAGCTATACACACAGGTAAACTCCCCTCCAGGATGAAAAGCATTCTGTACAAGCAAAGTAGGATCACCGAGAGCTTCTGCCCACAAGCCTCTGAAGGTAATCCAGCAGGAAATCAGACCCAGCTTTGTAGGAGAACAGCTCCATTAGAATGGAGACAGGACTTGGGCTCAGGAAAATTCAATGCTCACGAATTCCAAGACCCATTTCCAAAGCAACTTTGGTACCCAGACATCCATAATCCCCCTGAATTGAATGAAGGTCACCAGTGAATGTCCAGAATAAACAAAGATCATTAAACAGGCACAGCTATCCAGAAGGATCCCTTATTCTACACTTAGAATAGCCTGCTGGCATCGTTCAAACCATTTCTAAAGTGACATCAGCTAGATTGCAAAGAAAGTATTTTTCGGTGAAAATAATATACTCTAGAAGATAATGTTCCTAGAGGGCACATTAAATTCACACCTCATCTTGGTAAAACCGTTGCATATGGAAATACCCAAGTCACACACAGGCTCTGCAAACCCAGTCAGCAGGAAATTAGGTGATCTATGAATCAGGCTACAGACCTAAACTCATTAAAATTTGAGCTTGATATGCAGGGTTCACTTGACTAGAGCTGAGGTGTGACATGGGGTCCCAGAGCCTCTTACCCTGCCAGTGGCAGGGATCTCTCATCTTCCCTGCCTCAGCAGTGGCCCAGCCAGCCTGGCTGCCCACAGAGGTGAGCTGTCCAGCCCTGCACATCATACACAGGGCCCACTCCAGAGAGGAAGAGCTCCTGTTTCTTCCTCCCAAGTGCAAACACTCACAGGACCAGTTGTCACAAATGACCACTCAAAATGTACTGAGGTTTTTTTTTCCCCATATAATTTATTCATGTTCTTCTGTAACCAAGGAAACAGAAGTGATTTTTCTCTCTCATCCAACATTTTCTCTTAAGGGTTGGGTTTTCTAAATCTGTGGGGTCTAATAGCTGTTGAAAACTGAGTGCCAAATTTCATCCAGAGAAAGCCAGCACTCCAGACACAGCAGCAGGACAC
Source organism: Hylia prasina (assembly GCA_013397195.1). Taxonomy (NCBI): domain Eukaryota; kingdom Metazoa; phylum Chordata; class Aves; order Passeriformes; family Sylviidae; genus Hylia; species Hylia prasina. Next base: position 267,365 of record VYXD01004010.1, read on the forward strand.
CAGTCTCCTTTCTTTACTTTTATCCAGCACCTGTGATTGCCTTCTCCCATGTTTGCTAAGTATTTCAAGTCCAAGCTCTCCCAGGCAGTGCTATCTCTCATTACCTGCTGCTCCCAAGCAGGACACAGCACCTGTCTCCAATGATATGACACACTTCCACAGTCCCTCAGGATAACCTGAACATGGAACTTCTCATGTACTTTCAGTAAATGGATACCTGGTAGCTATGGGCTTGGTTACTGCCCTCCTAGCCATGATGCTCCTAGCAAGGAACAACTGCACTGATTTTTTCAGAAGCACGCTGTCCCTTTTAAATGCCTTTCTCCAAGGCAGTAACAAAGGGCTTATGGCAAATCCAGAGGAACAGCAAAAGAGTCCTGCTACGCTGTCCCAGCCTGGCTCTGCTCCTCATACCAAACCAATGTAACTCCAGTGGCCCAAAACAGCAGCTGTGCCACTTCTGCATGGCATTCCCCTTGGTTAGCATTCTCCAAGTCTTGGATGTGACTTATCTCCTGGACACTGAAGGCAGGGATCCTCCCAGCTCTGTTCCAAGCCCCAGCCACCCCATTTGCTGCAGCTGCTGAGCACAGCACGGTGTGAGTGAGAGACACTGCCAGACCGGAACAGACACCCCTCTCTCATCTCCTTTTCACTGGGACCTTTGGTGACTTGTTCTCATGCTTCAAACACCTCCTCCCCTTCTGTGGTGAAAAAGCACCTGTTTTCAGTTCCTGTCATGCCCCCAGTTTCTGAGGTGTGCCTAAGACAGCAGCCAGCTCCCATCCTGTATGTCTGGTGAACACACCTCATTACCACGCCATCACATCTCATTCTCTTGAAACCCACTTCCTTTACTCTAAACAATGCAGAGGACTGATGGACTTGAGATGGCCCCATGATCTGTATGTCACACCCAGAGAAAGACGCCAGGATCCGTAAGTAGGATTTGAACTTCCAGTCCCAGGGAGCTTGAACTGAAATGGGCAGAATCCAGCCCATTTGAGGCACTAACTCACTCGGTTCTCAATACTCAGCACTTGTGATGGCAGTAACTGGCAGTGGAATTGCTGCACAGTGTCATCCTCACGGAACATAGGGTACTCTCCAATTAAATTGGTACCACTTCTGCGCTGCCATTAGGATGACTTATTTGTTTCTGATTAATTAGGTTTCAGTTTCTTCCTTTTTGGCATTGCATTTTCCTCCTGTTCAGACTATCTGGCCAGTCTAGGTCTGTGTTGGCACAGATCAGTCACTGCAATTCTGGATCAGAAATATGTGCCTTTGATGAACCTGGCTTCTGGTTCCTGTCAATCTCTGTTGCGGGGTATCATGAGCCACATAGACACTCAGGCTCTTACACAAACATACCGTGTGAGATCCCTGCAATGGGAAAAAAGGGAAGAAGGCAGCCATGACAAGGTTGGCTCCTTTGGAACCACAGAGTGGTGCCAACTAAAGGTCCCAGCAGCTCATCTGCCAGAGCAAAAGGGCTACAGCAAACATTTGTCTCCTCACTCACTTGAAGGCCTTGTCGTGGCTGGGTTGTGGAGGGAGAAGGCTTGGGAGGGAGGACAGAACTCGACCTGCTGTGGCACAGCTGCACCCCTGCAGCCAGGCAGCAACAGACTGGGCCAGGGGGTGGCTCTGGCAAGTGAACCGGGCTGGGCCCACAGCGATCAGGGCACTGCTCTTACACAGCAAGGAACAACCAGCAATGAGGAGTCAAAATTCAAGGAGTTCTAGCAATGTAAGGGAGAGAAGAAACTGAGGCATTCCATATCATTCCATGTGAAATTACTGAATGCTTGGAAATGGTGCCTTTTTTCCTTTTTTTTTTTTTGGCAAACAATGTATGGGGTCTCCAATGCGCAGATGGGAGAGCAGCTTATATTTAATAAAATAAAAATTGACATTGGTGGCACATTCTCATATACAGTCATACATTATGGATGATATAGACTTGGTATAGTTTGTACACAGCCTAAACGTTTGTCCTACAGATGGACAGGGAATTAGAGGGATAATAGTTGACATTACACAAACATTCCAAATGTGTGCTTTTCCAAACACAAGTTAGTGGAAAATCTATCTCAGAAGAAGAGAACAAACCATAACATAATCTGCAACTCCCACTTCCACAAACGCCCACTGGCCTTGGGAAAAGATCCCAGCAAATTAAGGCACTGTCAAACTAAAGGTAAGTCATGAAATTTTAATTAAAATCTCCAGTCTTCTTATAGAGAAGTTCTGCAATTCATGTTACCTTCATCTGGTAGCAGCAAACATGCATCAGTGCACAGAAAGAAGACACCAGATCCTATGGCTCTTTAGGCCACATGTCCACCTGCAGCACTGCTGAGAATGTTAAACCCCAAATATGTATGTACGAATGCTTTTAATCAAGCTACCTGTCTTCAGCTTTGTCTTACAGACACTAATTTCACAGCACAGACATTGCCTCCAGATATGCTTTTGTTAACAACATCCATTTTTGTTTGAAAATGCCACTTACTGTGCAGAACTTGCTTAAAACACCATATGAAGCAAAGCTTTCCATCCCAGTTCTACCTCGAAAAGGTTTTTATATTTTCAAGGAGAAAACAACTGTCACATTTTTAAGTACTTAACTTGAAACTCAATTTTGCCATCTTTCACTCTCTCTACAAAGTCCTTCACAAAAACTTCCATTTATGAGCCTCCCTCAAGTAATCCCCACCTTAGAATTATCCCCTTTTAAAAAAGGTTTTAAGCTCCATGGAGTGTCATTGAGAAATGTCACATTTCTGGGCATGCCCAGCATGAAACTATAATTTTCAGTATTTCCTTGGACTGGTTACCCCAAAAAAAAAAAAACCCAAAAAAACCACCAACATTGTCTTTCCAGGAAACTGAAACTTTCAGTCATCTCAGGGAAAGTTGTCTTTGAAAAGAAGACAACAAGAGAGAAAAGCCGATTTTAATGGAAGAAATGGTCATCTCCTGCACTGACTGTTGTTCTGAGGGGTTTGCTCAATGCTCCAGGAACAATGTGTAAGAAAACATTGTCAGGCAGAGCAGCTCCTTTGCTATTCTGAATTAAGTTGGAATTGCTGGGCCAAGAAGTTAGCTGGTAGGATTCCCAAAATACTTCCTGCTGTGCTGGAAGAACATGGTGGAATTTTCAACTACTTTTCAGGAAGGGAAACCATTGGCACCACAGCAACATCCTAAATCCCAGTTCCAAGATCACTAAAATCCAGTCAGTAATAAAAGAGACAGAGTCCCAGTATATTATGAGTCCTTAGCAGCAATATTTGAGATAATAGCTCTCTCCATAATGATTTCTCATGCAATTTTAGTCTCAAAGCTCAAAATTAATTACAAACACAAAACAAATAATACTGTTAAAACATATATTATAAACAAATTATGCTCTCAAAAAAGGTAACTTACAGCCTGGGAAAGTAATTGATAAACCTGAAGTGCTCACAAATAACTGAAAAATGACAGGTCAAGTGATCGCTGAGTGACCAACACATAAAACTACCCAGCACGAGACATAAAACATACAGACTGCCACTCGCTCATCACATACTGTAAATAAACCATATGGGCTTTTTTGCATGTCTCAGTGCTGATGTTCCTGTGGCGTTCCTAAGCCAAAACCTCTGAGCTGTTAAAAAGATTTTCAAGCCTCAGCTCCACCCACTATGACACAGAATTAACATTTCTGTTCAGCAATCCGTTAAAAAAAAAATATTCAAGACTGTAACAAATTCCTGCTTAATTCCCATCCCAAAGTCTGTGTGCTCAGCATTTCGCCGCTGTGTGCCTTGCTCCAAAAGGATGGAACCGCCTGCACCTTCCAAACCAGGCTACACAGGCCTGTGTCACAGCAGCCACCATGAACAGCTATTGCCAGCTACCAACCCCTCCTGCACAGGACAAACGCTCCCTGCCTGCAGCCCGCCCAGCTCACCCCAGCCCAGCCTCCTGCTCTAACACCCCAAATGCCAAGTGCCTAGCATTCCCTGTTAGCTGATTTCCAGAGACTCATGTAGCACAGTGTGTTGGACATGATGTGAACTCAGCAGCACTTAATAAACCCACAGAGAACAAATGCAATTGGAACCTGACAGAGTAAGGCATTAATACTGTGCATTTTAATCAAAAGGAGAGATAATAATTATATCTCGATGTAACTGGAAAAGCTGAAAGGTTCTAATGGGAAAAAATAAAACCATCTGTTTGCTCTAAATCATTAAATGAGTGCTTTAGGACAATGTCATCCCCCTAAAGCCTGTAACAATTTGGGCCTTAAGCAGAGATGCAAATTGATTAAATCCCAGCGTATTTTACCACAAATGGCAGAATCCAAATACCACTGAACAAACAGTAATTTCTGCCACACATCATGAAGACAAGCCAAAGACATTTTCCCATTCCCAAGTCTGCAGACAGGAGCATGATTAATGGCTTTTTTTCAACTCAGGTTTTTTAAAGCTATCGTAATCTTTATTTTAGGAATCACACAATATCCTGCTTCTGCAGGGGACAGTGCAAACCCCAACCCCTAGTTCAGAGGTAGCTGTTGGGCTCGCATCTCCCACATGAGAGATTGTCTGCAGCTGTATTTTCTTGGGGGATTGAGCCAGTGCAGCTCTAAAGGGGCAGGTGCTGAGGCCTGGCAAGTGAAGGTTTAGGATTAATGTGCCTGCATGAACAAGGACGGGGACAGGGGCTGTGGTGACAAGCACCCAAGTATCATCTCACCAACAGCACTACTGGGTACCTGCATCCTCTCATTTAAATCCAGGCTCGGCTCACTCTAAATTACAACTGTTTTTATACCCCAGGTAAGCATATCTGTTGAACCTCGCTTTGTCCAGCCAAGATCTGCTGGAACAACAGGGTGGCTACGAGCAGCTTTCCAGAGCTACCTCTGCTTCAGTGCCAACAGAAGCCACGCTGAAGTGATCCGCCACAACAAAAAAAAAAACCAGGACACAGGCAACATAGGCTTGTAGTTAGGCTAGAGGACTACCCCATGAGATTAGTTAGGTGTCTCTTACACCCCAAGGCTCTGACATGACCCAAATGTCCTCAAGAACAGTGTCCAATGCAGATGGGAGTCCTTGTCCAGGCAGGAGAGGACCAGATCTCCGATGGAACAGCATTGAAGCACAGAGATTCGAGGTGCTTTTCCCTGGTTGCCAGAAACCTGGCTGTGCAGGGGGACTTGCCCCTTCCTATGCCCTTCCCAACAGGAAGGTTTCTGACTTATACCAGATCAGATCTTGCTCCTTAGTCTTTTCCCACCTCATTCACCTGACAGCCTGACAGGCTCCTCCACAATAGACATCTTATCAGATGTGACTGATTGCTGTAATCTGTACTCTGTGCAGCCATTAAGCAAATTACCTGAATCATTGCAAGGATTAGTCTCATTAACACATGATTAGCATCAAATTAAAATAATGAGTGTTTAACTTCTGATGTCTTCCAGTTGTTTGAACAGCTTGATCAGCCACACCAGGCTGGCAGGGAGGTGGTGGGTGTCAAAGAGTCAGGGAGAAAAACTACAAATAAATAAAAGGGTGGGCTGTGCCCCAGCAGAGCTGCAGCTGACAGAGACCACAGAGACCTGGGCCCAGGGCTGCCAGAGCTGCTCCATGCACAGCCCAGGTCAGAGGCTCTTGGCCGGCCCCACTGCCATGCTCTGCTGGACAGGTAACCCTCCCTCCGCTCCTCTGCGCCCAGAGTGGGGACTTGCCAATGTCCACGATGTCAGTGCAGCCACTAAAACAACGGGGTGAGGTGACCTGACCCTTCCAATTCTCTTGGCTTTCCTGTCTTTTTCAAGTAAAGCAAATGCTAAAGAGGCAAAGCAAAAATCCCATCAGCAGCAATAATCCTGGAAGGCAGTTTTCTTCGGAAGCTCCCCTATTTGAGGCATTGTTAACCCATCACCGCTTTTTCTGAATCCCCTCCTCCCCCCCTCCAACCTTCCAATCACCGTTCCTGTCTCCCTGCACCCGATGTGCCATTGGGACTGTGGCAAAGTCTCTCCAAAGTTGCAATTCCTTCCAGCCTAATTTGGCTTTATTCGCACCTGAGTTCACGAGTTTCCTGCTGTTGTTGGTTCTCCTCCAGATCTGCAGAGCTGCAATCTGAGCCCTGCCTAGCCTTGCCTTTGTGCTGCTTCCAGTTCAACTCCCTCCCCGTGTCATTGACAGGCACCTTCCCTATCACTGAAGGAGAGGGGAGGCCTAACATGCAAGATCTGCAGGATGAGGACTTAAATCCACACTCAAAACACTTCTCTCTCCATGAAGGAATGACAGAACATGTGCAGCAGCCAATGTTTAAGCCTCAACATCTTGGTTATTTATTCTTTGAAATGCCACAAACCATAAGTACGTATTATAGACAAATCACTTGTCAAAGCTCTTCCCTAATTTAATTAAAGCCATTTTTTATTCATACAAGTGCAAAGAAGCAACTTAAACAGATAACATTTTTCACACTTACATAAAATGAAAATAGCCAAACTAAATTTTGGCAAAGTATATAAAAACAAAAGATCCAAGCAAAGACTCTATATGTGCCAACTTCCATCTCTGCTGAGATGTTAGGAAGGAATTGCATACACAAAGTCTTCTGCTTCAATTTGTGATGGACTCCTGACCCTCCATGCACTACAAACATACCAGTGGTTCCTGTGCTGGTGCCCAACAGTCCTTTCTGCCCACCAGGCTGGAGCTGATCCTTGTCATCCACACTACTGTGAATCACTAACAGAGCAGTCAGCAAAACATTGCTCAAGTTAAACAGTCCCAAAACGCACCTTTCTCTGCCCCAAAAGCACCTTTCGCTTATCCACTGTGGATCTGACTGTTCTACTGGCAAAAGCACAGGCGTCCAGAACGAGTGGAGTAAAAGTGTTTTTATCATGGCCATAGTCCAAGCCTTAACACACATATTTGCCTTCCATCCAGGTGACGTCACAGGTCAACCCTGACAAGAAACACCTTCAAGCTGAGCAAAGCAATTTTGGATCAGCAATACAAAGGAAAGGGCTCTGCTCTAACTCAAAGTTCACCAAAACTGACTGGGAGATAAAGGGACAGAAGAACTCCCATCCATCCAAATGTATCTGCAAGCACCATTTCTGTCAGTTGAACCCCCCAACCACTCAAGTCCAGAGGCAGTGTGAGGGAATTCTGCAGACTGGGCACAGTGCCCACCCCAACTGGTTTTATACCAGCATTTCCCAATATGACCCATTTCATGCACATCAGTGGCCAGCGCTGCTGTCCATAGCAAACACCTTCTAATTCTATTGGGTTTCTTCTCCCCTGCTCTAGGAAACAGAAAATAATTTCTCAATTTAAAGTTCAGTTTGCAGCCGTGCCGTCCCTTACAGCGCTCAGCATCTCCAGATTCATGCAATACGTTCAGGCTCCATCTGTGCATATTATTGACCAGATTATGTAAACGACGCTTTAGCAATTCACACTCACTTGGTTCTGCAGCACCTGTGGGTGCCAAGCATATGTTTCCCATTCTCCTTGCTCTCCTGGGCCATATGCAATCCCCTCAAACCAGCAGCTTTCCTATAGACTCCACTTGGTGCCTGGTATAAATCTATACAAATCCCATTGGCTGTGCCAAACCCTGGATGTAAATCTGTTTGTGCAGACTTGGTGGTACTCTGTGTGTGATCCCAAGGGCTCTGGGTGCCCAGCAGCACTGCTGGGTCACTGCTGACACCTTGCACCAGGGGTAGGTGCTGGTAGGGGATGTCCCCTGAGCACCAAAGGAGATCTGGCAGGTGTGACAGGGGGCAGTACCAGCCCTCATCCTAACCCGAGCATGCAGCCCCTGGGGCTCCCCTTTGTCTCCCTCAGCAAGGCAGCCAAACTGAAAAGCCAGTGTGCTAAAAACCCAACAGGACTCGACAAAACTGGTATCTTGCTCTGTTGCTAGGCAAAATGGAAGGGTTTTCTCTCCTCCTTTTGGAGAAGCCTCTGCTCTCTTCTTGAGGGGCAGAGCTGAAAAATCATACTGTCACTACTGCAAAATTAGACTGACAGCATGGAGACCTGCTTCTTATTCCAAGGCATGTCGCCATCCAGCCTGCTCCCTTCCGGGAATTACACCATGTACTCAAAGGACTTTACAAGGGAAAAAAAACAACCCTTCAGTCCACTGCTGCAGAAGGATGGCACTGGAGCTCTGCTTCACACTGGAGCAAGGAACAGGAACTTCAGCAGATTCCACAGGCACAACAAGCAGCTTCAGGCAAACAAAGAAACAGGTCCAACCCACTCACAGTGGAAGGAAACAGCTGTCTGGAATCCCAGCAGCTGGTTCGTCTTCCTCTCATGTAGCTGTCACTTTTTAAGTACTGAACATGCTCTGGGATGTGCTGCTCCTTTGTTCTAAACTCTGGTATGTTTGTAGCAGAGAGAGATTTCAAACACTTGAACACATCAACAGGAATTTTCCAGTAGTTCCTGTCTCTTGTCTACGAGAGAGCACAGCACTGTCACTGCAGACAAAAAATATCCCGTCCTGTAGAGAGTGACACCAACTTGGCATGACCCCCAAAATAAACCTCCTATATCTGTGGTAGGAGGAAGTCACTCTCAGAGCAGAATGTGGCACTGGAAACCAGGTCCAAGAGTGCTGCACACCAAGGGACGGTGTTCCTGGCCCATAAGCACTGCAGGAACATCTGCACAGGCTGGCATTCTGGCACTAGGGAGCTCCAGAGCAGGTGCCCCATGCCCCTGCTCCATGAGCTCACCCCTTTCCAAGAGTCAAGCATCTAGCCAAAGGCTGCCCCACATCCACATCTGGATTAGCCAAGAACATGATCTGCATCCCTGAGAGGTAAAAACCCAAAGCACTCTGCTCTCTCCCATCACCCTTCATCCACTGCCTCACACACCCTGCATGCAGAGCTGCAGGGATTTATTGCTGCCTGATATGAAGCAAATTAGGACACCCCAGGAGCCAGCACATCTGTGCTAGCTAACACATAAGCCCAGACAGGAACACTGACTTCCCAGGAAGAGTAAATAATTTCCCTCTTACTTCTGCTCACCTGGCCCAAGGTGCAGGAATCCAAGAAGGATGGGGCCAGTCCACAGCTCTAGTAATTAAACAGATAACTCAGACTAAGTGTTTGCAATTTCCTCAGTCTGCATTTGTTAGAGATGCATCTGGATCTCCATAACCATTACCTTCTGCTACCTACAGGTAGAGATAATTATCCACGAGTAAACGATTACCTAGGCTATAAATTACCTACAAAAATTTGGGCTGGGGTTTTGCCAATCACCATTCCAATTAATTAACCAAAATTGACTAGCTGGCTTCAGACCAAATGTTTCCTCATCAGTATTCCATGCCAGTGCATACGAGATGAAGGAAACAAACCAGAGAGGAGAGACAGGGAGAAATCCAATGAAGGTTAGAGGGAGCTGAGAGCAACAGAGACAAGCAGGAGTGGATTCCTGGCATTTGTGGTGAATGCTTTCTGGTGTGGCACGTGACAGTGCCAGGACTGTGCACAGCACCAACAGCACACACACAGCCACTCCCATCAGGCAAGGGCGTCACAACCATCAGTGGGAATGGAAGAGCTCAGCAGCCTCAAGTGTCCCTCTGGATCGGGGCTCTGGGCACATTTCCAAAGTCTGTTTCGGTGAGAAGGGGACACAGTCACGTGCAGATTACCATGACTGGGAAGGTGACAGCCCCCAGGCCTAAGCCCCACATTGCCACAGGAGCTCCTGAGTCCTTAGTGCTCCCTGTGGCAGGAGCTGCTCAGACCCACACCAAACCCTGCACTTTCAGTAGAGGACAGGACAGAAAAATGTCACACCAATATAACCAAGGCATTACACATCTGCGGAACAGCAACTGCAGGCAACTGAGGCACCACACACTCAAGTCTTTGTGACTGTGCACAATGTGAGTATTGAAGAAATTCCCATCATTCTCCGCTGAATGATCCCTGCAGGCCAACGCTTGCAGACTTTTCATGAGTCCTTGTGTTCCAGGGAGATTCCTAATGGCAGAAACTGGCATTCCAAACAGAGCAATGAGCTCTTTGAAAAGCACCCCTAGGGCTCAGCATCCCAGGGTACCCCAGAACCCTTCTGACAGAGCCCACAGGAGCCCTCACCATGAGCAGAGCACACCTGAAGAGCAAGTTCCCACTGCACAGGACTGGTCAGCAGCCCTTCGGAGGGACCACCTCAGGCACAGGGCCAAGCACACGTCCTGCTGCACACACGGGGTAAGGCTGAGCTCAGCTGGATCAGGCACATGTGTCCGCACAGCAGCATTCACACCGCACCTTCTCGGAGGGACATGACAAGAGAGAAATGTCAGAACCAACCACGCTGCCCAGGTCTTCCTTTCACCATCTGGGGTCCGCTCTCTCAGCCTGACAGCTCCAGGTGCTTTCAGAGAGCCCCTGCTTCTGGGCAGAGCTTCACCTGGTAAGGAGTAAAGGACTCACACCTGTACTTTGTACCACAGCTCTCACATGGGATCACAGGTAGCATGCACACGAGTGCTGGCGCTCTGTGAAAAAAGCCCCGGAGGAGTGCAAAACTGCAGTCAGAAATCTGAGCTGTTTCTACCCAGCTCAGAACAACCCTTCCCTTCTGTCATAAACAGAAACATGCAGTCAGCTGAAATGGGACCAGAATATTTATTTGGTAGTGATTTTTACTGCTAGTTCTTGAACATGTAAGGCGCGTCGTGCACTTCAAGCAAGATCTAAAGCTGTAAATGCTGACAAACCAAGTGATTAGCAGCCGTTCTAGGCTGTTCTGGAGAAGTCAGTAGGAAGCACCTTTCAACCCAAGCAACCTGCAAAGAAAATCACCATTTCAGATAATCTAGTGCCTTCCATATCACCTCAGAAATTGTTTTCAAGATGCTTTTCTCATGTCACCTCTGGTTATTGATTTATTAAAATGCAACAAGATATTTCACTGCATAAAGTAAGATTTTTATTTATTTATGCAGGCCTGTCACTGTTGATAAAATACTGTGGATGCCAGAGATTACTGCACTCTGTATAATTAAGTGAAAGGGCAGACCTCTGTGCAAGCGCTCAACAGAATCCTGATCCTGCCCAGGCAGGAGGGGTGCACAGAGAGAGCAGAGATGCTTCTGAGGACAGCTGAGCCCTGGAACAGTCCCATGGCTCCCCAAAGGTCTTCCAGGTCAGGGTTCATCTCTGCGAACACCAGACAGAAGATGCAAGTGGAAAACCTACTACCAGACCACAGCTCGCCCAGAGCAAAGTAAAACAGTCAAAACTCAACCAGCAAGAAAACAACCAACACAAAGAGCATCAAAGTCTCAGGTCTCCACTCGAAGCACTGCACACGTGAGGCACGTCCCAACTGTACCCACCCTGTCCAGCTCCATAACAAAGCCAAGGCACTCGGGGGCTGCAGAAACACCTCCATTTTGAACTCTATTTATGCGCCTGTAACAATTAAGCCATTATTCCTGCTTCTCCTGCCCTGTTCTCATTTCAAGTTTACTCAAACGTTTGCTAATGAACAGTAAATCTTTAGACTATTTAGAATTGCTCTGGTTAATAAACTGAGAGCATTTCATCAACCTTATTCAAAATTCAAACTCACTTATGACAAAATCCACATCAGTCTGAGAGAAAGATGTTTTCCACTCCCAGAAAGGCCCTGGCAGCACAACATAGGTTCACTGGACAACAAGCAGTGTCTGATTTTCAAGAGTTTAATTTTAGAACCCAAAAATGAAATACACAATTTCTGAAAGCACGTGAGTCCGAAATTGTAACATAGGCATCTGAAGTGTCTGAAATGCTAGAGAGATGCCAAACACCAAGCACTCTCGAGGTGCGCCTAAGCACTATGAGGTGTTCAGAGCAGAAGACTGATGGCATGTTAAGTTCTTGGAGGTTTTGCTCTGGAATCCAAAACAATTTTCCAAAGGATCACAGCATGTGTGGAATTCCACATCATGGTTTCATGCTCACCTGGCTGCACAAGTGCTCCTCACCAGTTACTGTACAGAGCCAAAAACAAGAGCAGATTACAGGCCAGGTGAAACTAAAAACAAATAAATAGAATAACTACTACAGGGGGAAACTACATCTACCTGACAGGTTTTGGAATGACTAAGAAAAGCATGAAAGACCTCTCTGCTAGAACAGATCATCACCTGACAACTCTGGAGGAGTTCTCTGGGTACCACCCTAACCAGATCCCTCGATACCAGCCTCCGGCGTCCCTGAGGTCAGCCCACATTACTAACACCACACTGGCCAGCGCTAGAGAGGAATCTTGGATGAGCAAAGCACAGACTAACCAAAAGTAAAAGCCCAGAAGGTTTATGAAAATGAAGTGGAAAATACCATTCTACTAAAGATTGGAGTGTTCTCAGTCTGCTTTACACTGCTACTCTGGATTTACTTCAAAGCTGTGTAACAATAAAGCCAAAATAAAGGTTTCTATTAGTTGGATTCTCCCCTCCCCTAAAATTACAGTAACTGGTGCTTAGGGAATTGCAAGTCAGCTCTATTTCAGAATGTAAAAAAGTTCCCTAAATGTCCCTTTGATCCATCACATTCCCAGTGCAGCAGAACAGAGTCCAGTTCCCACCCCAGTGCTGCTGTGACCCGAAACTGCAAAGAATGGCCAAAGTAGGAAGGAGAAGCTGCAGCTGAGGGTTCTGCATTGGGAAACTCTCCCATACTCCCAACACCAACAGACAGGATGGGCAGACTCCAGCCCAATCACACAGGAACATGTCCAGAGACCAGCTCCTCACTGGGTCCTGCTGCCTCACTGGAACCCTCCTCAGGACTTTGCTCTCTTGGTTCTTTTTTTACTCTCAAGGTCATCTGTTGTTCATCTGATCATTCATTCTGCATCTCTCATCCCCACACTGGTTTCTTGACTTTCAGGGAGTTCCAGCCAACATAGGCCTGCACCTCCCAGGGACCAGTGTTGTTTGTGACACCCAAGGAACCAGCGCCGTGGTCCTTGGGGGAGCTCAGGGGACCTCAAAGGCAATAGTTCTCTGCCCAGGAGCAAAGAAGCCATTACAGCTTGTACTAGAAGATTTAATAGGTGTCATAATTTATCATGTAAACCGAAAAGTGTTTCTTAATTAAGTGCGTACGTTAATGAATTTTTTAATTTGATCCCTGTAAGTACCTTGCTATACTAATTGCAATATTCTACACATTAGTCATCCGCTGTTGCCCTTGGCTATTTTCTACCCTGAGAGGGAGAGACAGAGCTTTTCAGTTAAAGTTCATTTAACTCTTTCCACCCAACAAATTAAATTTCCTGTTCTTCACACTGGAGAGTGACAGCTGTATTCCAGGCCTGGAGCATGGCAAGCATGGTGCTTGGCACACACACCACGAGGGATGGACACATCCCAGCCTGGTCTCAAATGTAGTGATTTGGGTTCATTACCTTGATTACGAACAGTACCAAGGGACAAAATTTCCAAGCCACTCATTGATCCAGGTTTCCATGTCCTCCAGTCCGGCATCAGCTTTCCTGATACTGCCCACTTGTACCCAAAATTCAAGAACAAGAAGGTGGGAACTTTGCCACTGAACATCCAGAGTGGAAGGAAAGTAGCTGGAGGCATGGCACATGGCTCAACCAGCGCAGCAACGACCCAGCAACTTCTTCATTTGGAATAGACAAACTGGCACGACATGCAGCAATACTGAGGCAGTTCACAAACCCGACTGGCATCTCTGGCTACTTTCTGCTACCTGAACAGTTTTCAGAGACCGCTGGCACATTCCAGGCTACAAAGCCAATTCTCTCACTGCAGGAATAATACTCTTGAGCTGTGGAGATCCGTTAGATGAGCCAGCACATCTAGCCTCCCTGCTAGAAGTGAGAATGCTTCACTTGTAGCAGAGAAGCTTTGGTAACACGGTAAACCAAGTCCTTGGACCCCTACAAACTCAACAGTAAGACCGGACAACGCACAAGGGTTATACCAACAACCAGACAAGAAGTTGGTGCTGAAAACACACAACTTCCTTCTCAGTGACTTCGCTTGTTACTGCTTCTGGAGTTTGCATAAAGAAACTCAGAACTGCAACTCATCAGTGATGAGAATCAAGTGTGAATGAGGAGCTGAGCTTTGTTTGGCCTTTCCAAGTGCTAAACCAGCCCCTCTGAAGCCTGTTGGGGAGCAGTCATTACACTGGCTTGTACAGGAGAGGCTGACACACCACAAAACATCCCCTCATTCCACACAGTTTTTGGGAATGGATGTGCTATCATCCTGCTAACACCCATGTAGCAGGGAGCAACGTGTTTGTACGTGCCTGACCCATGTGCAGTGCTGAACATGACCAGCACCCAAGCAATCCTGCTACTTGTGTACTTCACATCGCTGTCACTGTGATGGGGAGATAGAAAACCAAACTAGCAATGGTGCCAAGTGTGGACAGTTGCAATGTGACTTCTTCCCCCATGGAACCCCTGCTGGGGCTGAGGAGTCAGCCCTGCACTACGCCTCAGGCATTCTGCTGTCCTACGGCTCATGGTTCCAGCTGGATGCTTTTTGCCACACCTGACTCAATTCATACTAAGATCCAGCAGCAACTGCTCTAGTCACTGGTTGGAATTAAAGCTGCTTCCAAACGCCAAAGAACAGTAACACACCATGGTAATTCACCACACAGTTTGTTCTCCACACTCACTTCTGAGCACATCTTTCGTCTGCTTTTGCTGGCAGTTCTTCTGACAAGCTTACACATGGAATTAAGTGGATTACATGAAACATGTTTAACTAGCCCAGGAACCGCTGAGGCGGAGGTGGCTCTGGGTAGCAACGTTGCATCACTCATTCACTCCCCACTCACAGGCAGAGCCTGTGAAATTAATAGCAACAGCACAGCATAACACACTTCAGGGAAGTGAGACTCCTTTACATGGGTGGCTGTCACCTGCTTTTCAGCAAATTTCAAAGTGTTGCCTACGGCATCCTGTTGTATTAGATAAAATGCATCCTGACACCTTTCCCACTGTATTACACTCATGCGCTCAAATATTGAAATGCAAACCTCCCTCTATTTTTTAAAAAGAAAACACTGCCCAGTAACTGCCAGAGGTCAGATTTTGGTGTTTGGCAGCAGATTCTGCCTGTCCAGTCCTACAGATGCCAAAGGTTGCCAACTGCACCCTGTTCGAAAAGCCCTTCTCTGATACCCTGACCACCAGCACAGTTATTCCTGGTGAGTTTGGGAGTGCTGCAGGCTGTTTCTCAGTCACCTCTCCTAGTGCCATCCACCACTACAGCTGCACGTGAGCCATGCTGCCATCAGCTCACCTGGCCCTTACTGCCAGAAAGAGACATCTTCCCACTTGCAGACCAACACCCTGTCGCTGTAATGATCAAGTGAAATCCAAATTCTGCCCCCCACACTGTAATGCACCCCCACCCCCTGCTGACCGGTGCTCAGCCAGTTTCAGTAATCTCAGCAGGAACAACACGAGCAATTTCATCAGGGAGGATCAGGCCAGCCACAGGTACAGGGAAGAACTGGCTAACAAGAAAATAGTCTTGTTCCTCTTTCTGAATTCAAAATGTGAATTAGGTGGGTCAGAGAAGTAGTATTTGTCTTTTGCAAAGTCTGCAGAGAGCACAAGCAAGTAGATTTCCAGCAGTTCCACCACACGTTATAAAGCACACCACAGGTAGACGTGTCAGAAAATCACCTTCCCCACTTACACATACCATATGTTTATGAAGACACAAGTTACACACATTTTATCCTAGCGTGGGATCTGACACGACACTGTCAAACAAAGCTCACTGAGTTTGTCACTCAAGCAACGACATTCTTGTCATATTCATCCTTAACCACTTCTGCAGACACTGCTTCCAGTACAGTTTATCTTTGGTACACAAGATGCTGTTACTGTAATTACCCAAAGACAGACAGGGAATGTACAAAGCCATGAATTTGTGCTTCAGCCTGGACACACCAGAATGCAGTTACCACTGCGAAAAATGGTAGCCCAGCTACCACTGGGTTGCTCTCCCCAGTGCTCTGCACTTGTGGATGTGTATCCATCCCTATAAACCTCCATTTTGATCCTGTGCCAATTTTCACAGGTGTGAAACCATGACAAAGTGCAGTACAATGGAAAACACTGGGCTCATGGTATTTCTCTCTCACGAAGATCATCTGGACCATATTTTCAGTTGGTGTAAGTCAGCATTAACACCTCTGGCATCACTGGAAAGATGCCAAATTTACACCACTGAAGAACTTTGGCCCTCTGCTCCCTTGCACAACACCTCATGCTTGCTGTCACACCCCAGCACCAATCGCACATGGGTGCTTTGTCACAAGTGAGGCCTTTTGAGAGGGAAATTACATCATCCTTTTCTAAGTTCTCTCAGAAACCTTTGGGAAAGCTTAAGGTCACTCAAGCAGGGGACAAGAAGAGCTTCCTAGATTTTGACCAATTTCTGCAGGGATTCTCCTGCCTTCAGTGGGATGTTATCATTCCAGTGCTCCTCCATCTGCAGCTATCTGAGAAGCACTGGTACAGACATGCAACAGTGGTTAGGCAAGCATGACATCAGCCCGCAGTTGGTCTCCTCAGCATCCTTCTGAGAAATTCACCTCTGTGCTCTTTCCAAATTGTTCCTCTATCACAATAAAACACCTACTGACTCTGGGTGGAGTGACCCCATGGCTCACGTGCTCTTTTAAGCACCCATGCCAACTTACCTGCAATCCCTAGGAACCACCAAAATGAAAATAAATCATCTCAGACCAGATCAAGCCTCTCAGTCGATCATTTATTTTTGTCTATTATTTTAACCCCTTTCACTGTCAACAGTGAAAAAGTCCTGGAAGGAGAAATGGTTCCTCAGTAAAAAGGTGATAAAAAAGCAAAAGTTGAACCACATGGTTTTATACCATGTCACTCCAAGTCAAATGTAAACACACTTGAATCACACAAACACCCTGAGTGCTCTGTAAGTCATTGGTGAGGATTTTATTTATTCCTTGTTCAAAGTACATCCTCCTTATTTGTCAGTCCCTTTTAATGTTCATTGCAGCACAGAAACCAGTTTTAGGGACTCAATTCCTGTCCTGCATTGTGCAGCCTCCTTGCCCCACACTGATATAGCTGCTTCTTGGCTCCTGGGGATGTGTAAGGAAGAGTCCAAGGCCCACCATAACAGGTAAGACCGTACCCTCAGGCTCTTCCATGTGTTTTGTCTCGGACAAAAGCGTTCCCTGGGAATTCCCAGTAAGCAGGCACAAGACAAAACCCTGACATCTGGCCGACTGCACTGAAATGCCCTTTGACAGAACAAACCCAACTCTGGTGGCTGAACTAAATCTGGAGAAGTTTCTCTGCCATCGTTAATCGTGTCCCCAGCATCCCCACAGAGCAGATGACAGGTGCCCTGGACACTTTTGGGTCCTGCTGAATGGCATTTAATGCAGAAGACATCCAATCTGCCACTGAGAGCAGCACTAAGTGGCTTGATCAGAAATGACATCTGAGCCAAATGAGCTAATTAGTTTACAGGATTTTCCCTTTCTCCCCCTATAACAGGAGTGGATTGGTGTTTTCCCCTCAGCTCCGACTTCACTGCAGGGTGCCATCCTATTGTTGGACCCAGAGCTGGCATTTATAAAAAATACGAACTGCATGTGTTGGCAGTTCCGTCAAAGCCAGCACACGCGCTGCCGACACACTGTCAGCTCTTTGTCAGGAGCAACACAGCATCAAAACAGTCGGAACAACAACAGCTTCCACTTAAGTAGGGAACCAGCAGTGGCAAACCAGGACAGGACAAGCCTGAGGCTCTCCAAAGTTCATGAACAAAGCCTGAGGGCTTCTTTGGGTTCATTTCTGCTTTCTCTGTGGCGGTGGCTGGGAGCTCCAACAATCCCAGGGATGTCATAGTTGCCATTTTCAGTAAACCCACCATATCCTCTCTCACAGCCATCTTGAAAGCTTAAAGTGAAAACAAAGTACCCACCCTCCTCCCCGATCTTAAGGGCTCCCCTCACCTGCCCAGACTCATTCTCGGGGAGCACAGCAGCCACCAGCCCCTGGAACGCCAAGCACCACTGACTGCATGTTCCTCAAATCCACAGGAAAACACCAATCTTGTGGAGCAGCAGTGACACCATTGGCTAAATACAAGAAGTGCAGTGGGGCTACTAGTTCCAGACAAGGTTCCAGCATTTCCACTGACAAAGCCACAGCAGCACAGTCCAAGTGAAAGGCCAGTGACATGGGAGGCTGGATGACTGAATGGTGCACCAATCACCAGATTCCAGGTAACAGCTCCACACTGCCAGCCAGTGAAGCAGCTCAGGCCAGAATTTGCCAGAACCAACATCACAGATGGAGCATTAACTTTAACCCAAGCTTGGAGTCTGGGCTGTAAATTATTTCCTTGAACACAAGATTAAAGCTGCATCAGGCTTAAAATTCATTTATGAGGGGTTTATGCTGCAGCTGCATAGAAACACTCCTTAACCTGCTCTAGCAGGTCCTCAATCATCCCAGCAGCAACTCTTCCACACTCCCAAAGCCGAAGGTAACATCCCTGTGGCACCTGTGGCCTGCTAACTTTGCGCCTCCACATGAATCACCAAAGCCACGACCACCAGAAGAACAACCTAAGCTCATCATGGAGCCACAGAGAGCTGCACACTGTCTGGGATCATTCTGGAGCACTTCAACATCCAGTCTGCATTGCTGTTTCCAGCGGCTCCTTCAGCACATCAGCTGAGCTGCCTGGAAGCATTCAGGCCGGCCACACAACACTGGCTTTGAGGGGCAGATTACAGCAACGGTTTTAACTAATTAGAACTGATTTATGCAATTTAATAGTCAATATTAAGCCATTTAATATGTGATTTTTATAAGTACTTAAAAGAATCGTTAACCTGGATAGGGCCAAACACACTCATGGCACCAATTCCTGCAAAAGAGCCAAACAGTACATGGAACCAGTTGAATGATGCAAGTGAAGATATCTGAGGATGTGCAGGAACATAAAATCAAGTTATCTTGCTCTGCAAACACCAACTACAGCTTATTCACAGCTTTGTGGGGTCCTTTAAAAACGGGTAACTGGCAGAATTTCTCTGAGCCTCTCTCTCTCTGTATTAGGCTATAAAGGAACAAGGAGCACAGCAGACAGGCCTCTGCATTTGGGCTCTGAGCACACAAGGCTCAGCCTTCATTAGCAGTACATGGGGTGGCTCTGAGTGATTCTAATCATAGACAGCACCTCTGAAATGGCTGCCATGGTATTTCTATTCCCTCAAAAATCCTCCAGGAGCACTGATGAAAAGAGCAGCACTTGAGAAAAACATGCACGTCTTGCAGAGAAACTAATTTACTACAGCACAACAAAAGCAGGAAAACCCAAACCAAAGTCCTACAGCTTTCACCAGGCTGGAACAAGGGAAAACACAGTTCCTTGGGTATGGTACCACAGTCATTGTCCACACTGGAAGGGCTCCTCCAGGCACTTTGCTCACTAACATTGTTCTCACTGCCTCTCATCTGCCTCTGGCAGCAGAGAGGTGTCTCCTCCGCTCTCAGGCTCCTACATGGAGTACTGTTCCTTTACTGCTGTGCCCACATTGGGCAGCTCCAGCTGAACAGGAGGAGGTAACTGAGGGTTCCTTCTTCCTCGGCCTTTCCTGTCTCCCTCACAGGTTCCATAGGTAGGGCTGAGCAGAGCACTCTGCACATGACAGCATATGTCACTTGCTCTGTCATTGTGTGACACTGTTTTACACTACAACGACAGACTCCGAGATTCAGAAGGCTATAAAGGAACTATTTATTTCAGGATGTGTCTCCCTTATACAGTATTTTACACAGACCAATTTGATTGGTGAAACAAAGGCAAACCTCTTCAATCACATTGGTCAAACCAGAGGGATATCAAGAAGTCCCTCCTGTCAGAAGGAATCAATAACACAGGTACAGTTACAAAAACACTCCTCATGTTTACAGAACTTCCTTGGGAAAAGAATTTCAGAAAAACCAAAACACCTCAGGCGTGGAACCAGGGCTACAACCGTGCACAATATGACACACACCCTCCTCTAGGAAAGGGTCAGGGAACTCACATTTGGGAAGTCATCACTGAAGAAGGAGCCTTCCATGAACAGCCGATCTTTTTTGTTTGCAGGAAGACAAACCTTTATATTGAAATCAGGGGTGGGAAGGAACCTCAGAGCTCCTCTCCACTGGTTCTGCCTGGGATGAGTGGGGCAGAGACACAGGATGGTGTCACAGAGCCTTCTAAAGGAACATGTTCTCTGCCTGCCACTAACCTGATTTTTATTTCTCTTCCACCCTCACTTTCCATAAGCATCCAGGCTACCATGCCCTGAGTTTTTTCAGCTGTGCTATTTTCTGAGGAAGACTGAGCTGACCCAGTGAGATGAGCTGTGACAAGGCTCCACATGCACCCAGTCCAAGAGTGCAAGCACAAGGGCTGGAAGGAGGCTCAAGACTGGATGCTTCCCAGTTAAACCACTGGCAAGGCTGAAGAGACTGTGTCCTGCTATCCCCAGGAGGAAGTAAGGGAACCAGGCACACAAGAAGACAGAAGGGATCCCAGTGTACCCTTAATCTATAAATATTTAAGCAGTCCCTCCTCCCCCTCTCCTCAACAACATATGCCAGCATCTCCTTCAGCTCATAAAAGCCAATTCCCTCCTGCTGTTCCCGAGCACCAGGAATCTCCGAGTGGTGATTAATGGATTACGTGCATCCCAGGGCCTGCCTCCAATCACTTTCCCCTGCAAATTGCTCAGCTCCGATGCAGCAGCACAGAGCAAAGTGGGCTCTATTGCTGGGGCCTGGTCCTCATTATGGCCAGGAGACGGCAGGAGTTTGTTTACACAGCTGGAACATCATCCTCCTAGGCAGCTCATCAGCCTTTCCCCAGGGTTTCTGCTCCCTGAATGCTTCGGAGTAATCACCACAGCTACCTTACACCCGAAGTGGCATCTCAGCAATTCACCAAGTCAACTGACAACAGCTTGAGGTAATATTAGCCCCCTTAGAGGAAGGCAAGTGCTCTCCACACAAGGATGCTGGAGCTTAGCACCACTCAATAAATCAGAGCAGCATCCTGGAAAGCTTGCCATTAGTTCTGAGCCATTAATTTTTGCTGGGTCTTTGACACGACTGTTTGAGAGCACTATAACCTGCTCTCTCAAAGTTAAATTATAAAGAGCAACTTCCCGGAAGGTGCTAGTCTACTAACCCATTTAAGTCCTTGGCTAAACACCTCCAATAAATCACCTGGGAGCTGCAAGGCAGAAGGTTTCCTACTGCGCAGTATGTGAGAGTGAGCCATTTCCTCTCAAAACAAACCCCAGCTTGGGGCACCTTTGGCCCGAAGCAATGCCTCTACAAGACACTCCACATCGTGCCACACCAGCTGGGTTAAACCAGACATTTCACTGCATGGAGTTCCACTTAATGACATATTCCTCTAAAGTCCTTCCCACTAATTCTCCTCTCAATGATTAAATACCAAAGAGATTTCTAAATAGCAGAAAGCAAGCAAGCCCAAAAATTTCCAGTCCTGTCCCCACTGCACCCCTGGAGACACAACTGTGTTCTTTGGGAGGCCCTGTAAGCCTGCACTTCCTAACCATTTCCAGCACTAAACAAAAATGTAAACAAGTAAAAAAGGAGTTGTTTTGCAACCAACTCATGGCACACTTGACTCCAACGTCATAAGCCTTCTGCTGAATGTCCAAGGTGAGAATCTCCAGCTGGGACATGCTCAGTCTCCTGTCACTGCAGAAGATGGACTGGGGTGCGAGGCTGTTATGGGAAATCCTAGTTAAAGGCACCAAAGGAAAAAGGCCTTCTAGACAACTAATAATCAAGCCAGCATTCAAGCTGCATTTTAATAGGACTGTAACGGAGCAACAATGTAGCTCTGATTCTGTTCCCACTGAAAAGCCTGCTCCAGGTAAATGAAACCCACATGTTCATAGAGATGGGGAACAATCAATCTTCTTCTGTATGGCACAATAACTTAAAGAGAGGAGGTAACAAAGCAGAGCCAAAAAGTAAATACTTGACAAAACCTGGTTCCTTTCATCTCTCCATGGGGTGCAGTCCCCCTGCCATGACCATGGAAGTACCCTTTCCAGGCTCACCTACACTCACAGCAATCACCAAGGAGAAAACAGTGGCTGTATCCTCAGATTTTTTTTTTTTTTTTGTAATGGTATCTCTCTTCTGCAAACCAGTCTGTTTTGAAAGCCACTCGCCAAGAGAAAGCATTAATATCGCACCAATCTACACTCATGCACTAATATAGAGTGAAAATCACATTTAAAATTGCAGCCATCACCTTACTGGGTCAAACGTTTACATCCATGTCTCTGACTTTTCCAGCAGAAAATGCATTTTATTCACCCCCCTCTCTCTCATATAATTGTGTATATCCTGTGGCCCCAATGCTCTATCAGCACATTTACAGCTACAATCAGCTTTGTCTGTAAATAAGACCTCTAATTTCATTAGCCAATTAATACAGTAAGGAATCAGGGTCTTTGTACTCATCAGACTTTCATTACCACTCAGTGCTAAGCAGACACAGTGCTGATGTGGTGAAATGAAGGAATGTCTGTGGAACAGGTAGGATCCAACACAGAGCACAGAAACACAGGGAGGTGTTGCTCCTGCTCCAAGAGCATTTATCAGAGGCCAACAGTAAAGATCACCACTTCCAAAGGATCATACATGCTAGTGACTGACACCTTGGACACAGGAAGAGACTAACTCAGCCTAAGTCACTGAGGCACCAGAGATTCTCTCTGGGGATGGGATACAAGAGATAACAGGATATTCAGACAACAGCTCCTGGCTGACACCTCCAGCTGTTTTTGCACTCACACCTTCATATGATGGTTCATTTTAGACCTCACACCTTGATTCGATATGATGGTTCATTTTAGACAAAAGAGCAAAGAAAAAACATTCAGCACAAACATTGCATAGGAAACCTACTCAGCACCACAGAGAGAGAGAATGGGCACAAGCTGAGCCTAGAACATAAAAAGGCTTGATAGCTCAGCTCAGCTCAGCAAGCTCCTTTAAGACAAGAGTATATGTGAGACTGTTTTTATGACTATTATTATTTGCAGGCTTAACTAAATTGCCATTTAAATAACATATTGAAAGGTAAGCCACCACCTGCTCCTGCCAGATGTTCTGAAATCTTTAGCACCACTTCAAGCACACTGCAGTACTGAAGGAAGCACAGGACTGAACCTCAAAGGTATTTATCTCCCCAGTCTCCTACTGGGGTTTAAGGAGATTTCTATTATGCAGACTCATCATCAAAATAATAAGGACTGTGCTCCAATTAGTTATGTAAATGAGACCACACTATAGCACACTGCTCTTACTCCAAGGATCCAAGTGTGCATGAACACATTGCGATACGTATGATGACGCTTCCTTGCAATTCCATTTCCATTCCATAGCAGGAGGCATCCTGAAAGGGCTTTGTTTGGGCTCTGGCAATGTTTTGGAAAAGGAATGGAAACATTCCTGTCCTTTAAAACACTGCACCCCACAAAGGGGCATATTCCAGGGAGCTGGCTGGACCCCTCTGGCAGTGGCACACTGCGAGCTGTGCATGAACACTGCATGTACAAAAACATGCCAAACTATAAAATCCAACAAACCCTTTTCTGCAAACAGCACTGGCTTTTGGAAGCACTTCAAGCCCCAAATAACCTGACCCCTGCCGCCAGCAGCTAACAGTCATTTGAGGGGCCCCAAAGTCCGTATTTTATTTTATTTTTGCAAGATGCCATCAGCTGGGAGGAGCTGACTCCCTGCCTGCTGCAAACAGGTGGGATCCCTGTGCAGGGAGAGGGATGTCTGTACATCAGAAAGGAAAAGACAAGTAGGGAAAGGCAACAAGCAAGCCAGGAAAGTGAAGTCTGGAATCCACCATGAAGCACGGGTGCTCATGGCCGTAAGGGCATAACCTTCGCCCAGTCCCCGCGCTTGCACTAAAATGCCCATATGGCCTGACAGGGGACTGTGCCCTCTATCCCTGGGAATCGAGAGCTCCTCCTGGAGCCCCTGCAGTGCTGTCAGCCTCTGTGGGTCCCCTCAGCGCTGTGATGAAAGGCAAAAAGCTCCGGGCACTCCGGAGTTCTGGTCCCTCCCTCCTCCTGTGCCCTCAGGCTGCCTGTGGAGCCCATCTGCCTCGGCGTCCACAGCCAGAGAGGTCCATCAGGTACAAAATGAAGGAGCTAAACTAGAAAGGCCTGTCAGAACACACAAAGGCTGTCAATAGCTATGGCTTTTTCCCCTCAAGTGACATTTTACTTGTAAAATGAACTGTCAGCAGCCAAACATTCTGCCAAGTCCATAATTTCACTCTAGTCCAGGCAACTTACTTTCACAACAAGAAAAGGTTTCTGTTTAGAGGTTTCAAGAGAAGCAGAATAGCCTCTCAAGAAGGGTCATAACGGATTACTGAGTAAAACAAGGATATTCAAATCTACTTTTCAGATCTTCTTTCCTTACTGAAAACATAACTTGGTTACTTTTTCTACCAAGATCTCAAGGCATGAAAAACCAAGCCCCCCTTTTACTAGAAAACTTGCACCTGTAAGCAGAAAATTGTTCCAGCTTGCAGACACGGTCTCTTACCACACTGTCTTTTTATTACAGGTTTATGTCTCTTTACCAAAGAGCTTTTTATTACCCAAGTCCTAGAGGCCCTGGCTGCTATTCCAACCTCTCCTCAGCTTTCTCCCTCCTTCATTTCAATAGTGACCACACCACTTTCCCAGAAGAGAGCTAATCCAATTCCTCCATCTTTTCCACAGTCTTCTTCACATTCTCTGAGTTCCACTTGACTGCCAGAACAGGCAGCTCCAGGACCAAGAACAGCCTTGAAACAGCAAGTCACAAACCCTCAGGGGCACAGAAGCAACTTCAGTTCTCTCACTGTTAACTTCTTAGTGCTGTTCTAGAGTTGCAATAGCATCTTTAGCAATGCCTCTCCTGCTGCACAACATCCCAGACACCTCTGTGCCCTCATTGAGAGCCACAGTGCATTTTCTTCAATGCCAGTAACAGAAAACCGCAAGGTATAAGAGCAGGACTAAAGCTACTCTTGCAGGGTATCAATACAATCACATATGCTCAACACTGAGAACCTGGCTATAGTCGTATTTCAAGACTTAGTGAATTTTTAATCTGGTGATGTGTGATAACTTTGTATCATTTCAGTCTCTTAATCAAAAACTTGTTGGGTACCAAGAGAAGTCTATCAGCCAGATTCATAATCTCATCAAAAAAGATATCAAGTTCATTTGACAAGATCTCTTTTCCATACGGCCAGGTTGATTGACATTAATTATATCCAATGCTTGTTTCTGCCCCAGCCTGCCTGTGTGTGGGTGTTGCTTGTCTTTCCAGGCTTCAATCCTCATCTTTTATAAATGAGCACACCCCTCAGTCCCACTTCACAGGGAGCCGTGAGGAGTGATCCATCAGTGCTTCCAGTCCTGGGACCCCGGGGAAGTGCAGGCAGTGACAGTGCAGAGACAGGCTGCACCCAGCACTGCCAGCTAACGCAGGTCCCCATCCCCAAATGCCCAACAATGCCAGTGACCCAATGAGCAGACTTCGGCATTCACTGCAAATAGATCTGACTCACAACTCCTCTTGTTTTCTAGCCTTTTCATTCCCTCCCTTCCATCAGATTTCTAGTTCCTCCTTTTCAACCATCTTGTGTGCTTGCCTGGCAGTCAGAAGACAGGGACAGATCCAGGCAGAGCAGATGAAAAGGCAGAGGCAGGAGAGGAGCTCTGACACACTGTCCCTGCTCCTGGCAGAGACAGGCACGTGTCTGCTCACACCAGCAGCAACAAACAGGAGGGCTCAGGCTGCCACAGCAGCCAGGACAGAGCTCAACAAGGGTGTGTGGGCAAGCATATCTTCCACACAATACCTGTTCTAAGGAAGCACCCGATGCAGCTTGCCATGATAACTAAATTTATTATTAACTGTGTATTTCATGATGTTAGTGACAATATGTTAATGTGATTTTTCACGTCCTCCTGCAGTGAACAGATGGCTCCTTTTACTTTACTTTCCACATCAAGTGTGATTATTTCTTGGTGCCAAAAGCCACCTGCCGCTCCCTGGTCTCCAGTCTAATTTTTTATGTTGGTAAAACACAGCAAGACTTGTTATCAGTTGGATGGCATCTTAATAAAAGGAGACATGCCAACATATTGACATCATGTTCAAGGGGAAATTTTAGCCCCATCCTGGCCCCTCCCCAGTTCATAAAAAATAATAAAATGAAACTAAGAGAAAAACAAGCCAATAAGCCCCCCTCCCCAGACTCCACCAGTTTCAAGATGCTCGGTCACCATTTTTGGGCCTTGAGCCAAGGCGCAGCTTTGGCCTCCTTTTGTTCCCACACCAAGCACCTCAGTCAGGGCTCTGATCTCTCGTCCTGTGTAATGATAATTAGCCATAACATATTCAGAAGTCAAATGTAAGCAGGAATACATTAACATTGAGATCAGTGCCGCGGTAATTTTCATTGGGAAAATGACAAAGAAGGACACAAAAATTAAAATACGTGATGCGCAGAGTCTCGGTATCACTTTCAGAAGATGAAGGGTGAACTCATTTGTCAGTCACAAGCCCACACTCCACAGCCAGCTGTGGGCTACACCAAACAAACAGCCTGGGCTGATGAGCCCTCGCAGCCCCTCTCCAGCACTTGGAACACGCAGTAGCTGACATGCAAGGGGGAGGCTCCATCCCACACAGGACACTCAGCCTGAGTTCAGACACCTCTTTCAATGGCCTGCTTCTTCCACACCTATCTCCCACACCTATGCTTTGACTGCTTTAGGCAAAGCAAAGCCCTGGACCCTGGCCAGCTGGGAACAACCATACCAACAGCTGCCAAGGGTTGGTGTTCTTTCTAAAATTCTTTCTGAATACTAAACGAGAAATTCTTTCTCAGTTCTTTCTGAAAACATCACTCCAAGGCACCCAGCATCTCGTGCAAGGACAAACAACGGCACCCTGGGGCAGCCCAGGGACACAGCTGGAGGCATGACCAGCATAACAAACATCACAACTTCCTTCAATATGTTTCCATGTCATTCAGAAGCAAAAATGGAGAGAACTTCTCTAAGTGCATCAGTATTTCCAGCCTAAACAAAACCTTCAGAGATGCACCAAGTTGTTTTTACAGGTCTGGAGCTGTTCAAACAAGGCTTATTGACAAAAACACATGAGAATGATACTAAAACACAAGGCACAGAAGGCTGCACTGGAGACTGCCAACAGGTGACTGCTCTGCTCAACACATACAACCATGGTGAGCGTAGATCACAGCTGTAGCTGTTCCATCCACAGCCTGGCATCTTTGCATCGGTACTTCTCAAATCTAGAAAACATCTTCTTTCTCTGAGCCACTGACCTCCAAACCCCGGCATACTGTACTTTGTACCAGACATGCTGTCCATCAACCTGTACATCACTACTTGTAAACCTCATTACACCAGCAGCAGTGTGCAACTTGTGCCATCAGCATGACAGCCTAAACAATTCCATCCTAACAATTCCAATCTCCACTTGTGTATTGCTCAAAGCCCAAGCTGGGTGAAAACTGGGGGGAAAAAAGTTTTCAGTGGAGTAAGACGGAGAGAAAAACATTACACTGTGCCAAAAATACAGCCTAGAAACCCACAGCAAGGTGGGCTTTGATTCTATAGGGAAACACAAGATTTTCTGTAAGGAAGTCAGTATATCATTACCTGTTCATCCATTTAACCATCTAATGGCCAGAAGTTAGGTCTGGAGCTCCTTCCTGGCTCCAGCTCCTAATGAAAGGCCCTTCAGGAGTGCTGGGAATGATGACTGGTGGGGCCTGTGTTCCTCACTGCCTGATTTGTGTAAGCTCCAGACCTTAACAGCCACAGGAATTCCTATCAGGGACGTGTACCTTTGCTAATCACACAGCTTGATCTCCACACTTCCTCTTTACTGGGTCCTCGGCAGGAGTGCTCCATCACCCAGAGCATCTTTGCACCACGTTTACTTACTGGTTCAAACAACTGAGCCAGACTATCCACCCTGTGCTTTACCCTGGCACCCAGCAGCTGAGGTGCAGCACTCTGTGCAGCTGGGTCTGATGGAAGGATTAAGCTTGTCATTACGAATCATTTTGGTAGCTGAAAATGCAGCCTCTCTCCTGATAATGTGCAGTATCATTTAAAACAAATTAATTTCTCATTTCTTGCTGCTGGTCATAATTCTCAGCATGGGACACATCACAAATGACTTTAAGGATGGAACATAGAATAATCATTAGCAAATCAGAAAAAAAGGCAACTGAAAAACAACCCAAGCCCATTACAGCCATATTTTTTGACTCTACTTTCCTGTAGTTTTTGAAGCTCATTTCCATAATATAATTCAAGTGATAGCAGCAAATTACAGCCCTCTGATCCTCCTTTAGGCAGCTTCATCGCCTCTGTATATTCTATTACCAAATTGGTTAATTAATAATTTCTCTGCACTGCCACTAAGCAGAACTACTTACATACCCATTCTGAGACACCAGGCCATCATTTGATGAGCAGTGTGTTGCCTACAAACACTCAAGGAATCGGAGTTGGGGGCTAGAGCAAGCAGGGTCACCAGGGGCAGGGTGGGAAGGGCAGGAGCACTCACTGAAACACAGACTGGGGATGTGAGCACAGCCAGAGCTGCAGCTCCTCGATGCAGTTCAAGGACAAGGTGTCTCATGCACATCCCACCAGGGACTCCTGCAGGAGCCCAGCTCCCTCTCACCTGCAGGCACAGGTAATGCTGCAGCTGTTCCAGCCTCTCTTGTCTCTCCAGAAGGAAAAGCCACAGTGAAATCAACCAAACAAATCAAATCCTGTAAGGACCAGGCTGCTTTGAATCCTCCAACTCTCTGTTCAAGCATGGCTGTGATGCTTGTGTTATCACTTTGATATTAATGCCCATAATCCCCTGGGAGTAAGAAACTGTTTGTCTGAGTAAGCCCATGTGTAAGACTAAACATTAAATTAAACTGTCATCCATCTAAAAGCAACATTATGCAGCCACTATATGTGTTAGATATTGAAAATTTGTTGCTGCTGCTTTTTTTTTTTTAAATCATGTAGCCCAGTAAGATCCCCATGAGTAATTTCTCTGCTGAGGCCTGGAATAAATACACTCTCAACTCAGTCACCCACTTGAACTTGCTGCTGAAACAGAGCCACACCATTTGTTCCAATTGTTTAAATCAAAACAAAATGAATAAACTTAACCTGAGGAATATTTAAATATCCACATCAGTTTGCAGCAAAACCTTTACCAGTTGGTTTAGAGGAGACATGGAGGAATTGCCTGCAGTGCTTGGCTTCTGTGTTTAGCATGCATTACAGTCCATACTGCCCCAGCAGCTCCACAGGCTATTTCTTATTAGCTATACACACTTATCCAGGACAAACAATGGAGAAACCTCTGACAAATTCCAAGCCATGGGCTGCCAGAGTCTATGACAGTAACTCTACCTTAAGCATGAACTTCACATCAGGAGGAAGCGAAGTCTAACTGCAGTTAATTATGTGATCCATTATCCCTCTGGAGGGGATTGTTATCTTTCCCTCATCATCAGATGCTGCCTTCAGCTGAAATTCAGCCTCTCCACCACCACAAGCCCCAGAAATACTGTTCCCTTGGCAGTAGCTAGGAACTGCCTCAGAGCTCTGTGTGCACACCACAGGGCCCAAGGGACACCAGCTCCAAGCAAGGCAGTTTATTTAAGGTGGCCATTAGGAGATTGCATGAGGCAGGATGCACACTTCTGTTACCAACAATGCTGAACAGGTATGCTATACAACCTGTACAGTGTGTGTGCAGGCATCCACCCCCCATCTAGGCAATATTTATAATTTATTTCTGTTATCCTAATTTCTTCTTCCTTCTGAAAACCTCATGCAACCAATTATGTCATCTAAACCCTGAACAGAAGCACAGCCCCTGATTTATCAGCCCACTGAGACTGGTACATCTCACGATAAACCAAACTCAAATCCTCACAGCCAAGGTTCACACAGACTAACGTCACATTTTTCTGACCAAACACCTAATTTTTTTTTTAAATACCAATTCAAGATGTATCAGTTACAGACAATATCTTGAATCTTTGTTTATGCCAGACTCTCAGGAATTATTTGAGATAAAATACTCTTTTTCTTCTTACCTACTTTCTTTACTGCAAGCTCTTTAGGGCAGAAACAATTTTCATAGTGCACTTAAACACTGTAAGGACTTGATCTGAACTGGGTTTTCAAGTCAGACAATTACCATACTTGAGAAAAAAAAAAAAACCAACAGAGAAGTTCAACGTAGGAGACATGAAGTCTCTAGCAGAACATGTTGAGCTCAAGAATAAGACACATCTGTTGTGGTCCCCATGTTCCACCAGGTGACTGTGATGTCGGCTGAGCGCACAGCCCCAGCTCTCAGCTCAGTAAGCGTAGGCTGGAAACTTAACAGTACCTCAGTGCTCCCCTTGCCTGGAGAAATTCCAGCAAACCAAACACAAGTCCATCCTGAGGCCAGTCAGGGCTCTCCCCAGAGTGAGACAGAGAGGTACATCTGAGGCACACTTTTACAGTGGAGCTTTTCAAAGAGGAAATGACTGCAGAGAGAATAGAGCAAGAATCAAAGCCACAGGAAACTACCAGGTTTGAGCAGGAATTTCACTTCCCTGTGAACGTGCCTAGAGCCCAGGCCAGAGTGTGTGGTGTGTGGCATGAACAATCTGAAAACCCCCTCAGGTATCAGCAGCCACTGGCAGGGAAAGTTAGGACACATGAAACTACTCAGTGCCCAACATAATTCAAACAGTCAAAATACTGCTTATAATTACTATTCCATTTATCTTCACAATCATAAATCAAGTATGATTATCCTTCCTACTGGCACTCTGCCCAGTTGTAGGCAGGACACTACAATCATAAACCAAACACAAACCCAGAACAAAGAGAGGATGCTCTGACAGGTCCTCCATGCACAAAGCTTCAGTGCAAATACCCTGGAAAAAGCCTGAGCTAGTTCCATTCAATGAAATGATTCATTTCAAATGGAATCTCAGTGCTCCATGTTCCCAAGCACCTCCACAGGGTCAGAACCCTGGCTGTAAACATTTGTAAGGATCACCAGTTGCCCTATTAGGCCAGGGCTGGCAGTCCAGCACCAAGGACACTGTCACACCAGGATTCCAGCTGGAAAAAGCACAGGAAATAAACTTGCCTCAAACAAAAAATTCTATTTTCAGAGGAAACTAGAGGCAGGGAAGGTGGATGAAACATAAAACACGTCTATTTTTCAGAGAGAGGAGTAGAGGAAAACCCCAACCCTGAGCATTCAGTGGAAGGCAAAAGCTTTTCAGTATACTGCTTGACTCAGAAACATTTTTGCATAGAAATGCCTGAAACAGGGATTGCCTATTAAACTCACTTCTAGCTTATCCTTTGCCAGCATAATTCTATGATCCAGCAAGCCCATGAGGCAGGAAACTCCTCTGGAGCCAAGGGCCTATTTTTGAGCTTTCAGAGAGTTTCAGTGACTGCTGCATACGTTTACCAAGTGTGAAACACAGCAGCTGGGGCAGCCAGGTCTGACTCACATCCCAGATCTCATCCACATCCCAAGCTTCCAAGTAGCAAAGGTAAAGCACCTACTCCAAGTACTTGCACTGAGCTGTTCGCCCTTTAACAGATCTCTCTGCCCACATGCTGCAGGAATGATCCACTTATGGAAGTCATGGCACAAATGAAGAGAACCCATTTAAAACATGAACACTAAGAAAGTATTGAACATTCAGATTCAGCAACCTCGATTTCTTAAATGGTATGAAGTCTACTTACTGGACAACGCGACCTCTTCCCTAGAACTCTCATTATGTGGCATTTCAGTAGTAGTCTCTTTTCCCAGATCACATTGTTTCCTTTACCAGCTTCTTTGCCTTTTGGAAAGCCAGGGAAGCCACAGGTTGAAATAAACTTTCAATTCCACCTGCAACTTCTCTCAAGCTTCCAGACAGTTCCTGCACTTACCCCCCTGCCCTCCCTCCTTTCTCTCCCCCTTTGCCAATAGCTCTGAGCACACAGGTAGGCCCCAGGACTGTCACTCAGCAAGACAGCTGTAAAGATTTCTTAGTATGAACAATTAACTTGTTCTTTCCTTCCCTGTCCAATGGGAAGATGTAGATTGCTTTATTTTTCTAAGCCTAGTGACAATACAGCTTCAGTGTCCACAGCAGAGACGATTCGGACTCCTCACTGGCACCAGAGCACAAGGCAGGTTAAGCCAGACATCACATCACCACAAGCTTTTTAATTTCCATTTTAAGCTAATTTGGTTTGTTTCTTTTTTACTGAACTGTTTCTAATTCAGTTTTCTTACTGCCTGGACAACTTTGAGCCACCCCTCAGCACTTTCTCCTTGTGTCCAAGTTCTGGTTTGAGGAAACATTCCCCTGTAACAGCTTATTTCAGTGCACTGACACAAATATATTATCTAGCTCTTGGCTCCGTACAAAGAGCAAACAGGCCACGCATTGGTGGCTTTACTCAGGCAAAAAGGGCTTTGCAGTTCTGGGGTATATTCACCTTTCAACCTAATTACTTGATCCAAACAGTCCCCGAATACCTGAAAGTCATTGCAGGGGCCCTTCAGTCTGGTGGCTGCTCTCATCACTTCCTCCCTTCTAACAAGATACTCATGGAGTTGGCCAAAACAGAGGTCAGGGGACAAACTTCAGCTGGCTCTGCACTGGGCCCGGACTGGCTGCAGCCACCAACAAGGGCTGATGACAAATGAGAAGCCAGGCTTCCAGCTGAATTTCAGTTTAGTTATTTTTGTTTTAATGTATGTGTGAATCAATTAATCCTGTCATAGAAGGGCATCGTAAACTGTGTGCCAGAGTTAATGAGTCAGACATTATCACATCATTACACCAGCTGGCATAACGTAGCATGTGTTGTTTGTCATAATATACACTGCCACGCTTAACAACCATTAATTGTTTACACGAGCAGTCATATTTTTCTTAAAGAACCTTCAGTGACTGGGTAATATTTTGAAAGCTTCTTAAGCAAGTAACTCTTACAAGAGGAAGATAATAAAAATCAACCCCCCTCTTGTGGAGCTAAACATGTTGGATTTACATGTAATAAGTTACATCTCCCTCATTAAAAAACTGAAAAACAACTGCAATCCAGTTCCAGCCAGGTCCCAGAACTCGAAGTCCACTGGGCAATGCTGCCACAAATATTAACAGAGGTGACGCCCAAGTCCACTCTGTTCTTCCTTTGCTCAGGCAGAGCACTGAGCACCAAGTCTGAGCCTGTTTTCCTCCTCTCAAGTAGGTACCAGAGAGAAGAGGATGGCAGCCAAAGCCTCGCCAGCATAATGCTGACACTATACCAGAGCCTGAGCCGCACTTTAGAATGAGCGGCTATGAACTTGCACTGCCTGACAGAGATGCTGGTGGTTTCCTGTCACTCCTTGCATCCATCACCTGTGTTTGTCAGGTGAAAACACAACAATCAGTCTTACTTTATCATAATAGTTTGGCTGTGAGTATTTTCTTGGCTGACTAAAGACAACATTTGGACACTCGCAGCAACAAATCCAGGTTTACCAGCTTTCTGTGAATTGGATTCAGTCTGCTTCTGGCCAGATTTGTTGGCCATATGGCTTCCCAAAGCCAAAGGCTAATAACATGTTTTAGGCTGAAATGACTACAGCAGCCAGGAACAGTGAATATGACCCACAGGTTCCCCGTATGTCCACTCAACACACACACACAAATTTTTGTTACAGTGCAGCTCTGCTTTTAAACAAACACCCGCGTGACACCGACAAAGCAGTGAGAAAATAACAGCAGTAAACTGCTGCTTTGGAAAGTAACACCAACTATAGGGAAGCCCAAAACACTAAAGGCAAGGTCCTTTTATTAAAAAAAAAAAAACTAAACAAACAAACAAAGAAAACAACAACAAAAAAAACCCCACCCAGAAATATGGAGTATTAATACCTCAAACAACCTTAATGTACTGTTAATTTGATTTAAGACACTCATGATTCCAAGAAGTGCTAAAAACAACAGATGCTGCTCTTTTGATGGGAAACATACAATTCTGTTCACTCACCTTATGGAATTCATTGTCACCATCCTCTGCTCTGCCACAGGAAGGGAGGATGAGGGCCACAGATGTGGATAAGAAGACATGGTGCAGCAGCAATCTCTGATATTTAAACCCTGTGTGCCACTTGGCTCATGCCCATGGCAGCAGAGAAAGGGCTGTGCGTACTTCCCCATCTCAATCCCCACCTGCGTGAGCCCTGATTCCACAGAGCACCAGCGCCCACACTCATCTTCCAGCACCTCAGTGCTGCACCCAAGTCACACCCAGTCACAGCCCGCCCAGAGCACCCAGAGTTACCTCCTGCTCACACCTTTTGAGCCTCTAGCCAACTCGCAGAGTTCATGATTTATTCCTCTCTACCACCCTTCTGGGTCTTTTATCTTAGCACTAAGTGTAATTAGCTTCATAGTGAATGTTATTTTCTTTTTGCCAAGCAGAAAATCAATACCCTGCTGCACAGACATCAACACTGACTGACTTGTGTGCATGTAAAACCAGTTGTTTCTGGGTTAGCATCAGTGTTTAACACCTTCTTGTATCAACCCTCACCTCCTAGGCCATACTCTGACAATTTGGTCTCATGTAGACATCCTCCTGCAACTGGCCTGCAGCACGTCCTCAGCCACACAAGGCTTTTCACGAGGGAGCCCCTAAGCCAGTAGTCAGAATATTGTTCAGGAATAAGCAAGGAGAGGCCCAAAGGATATTAACCTGTACAGCTTCGAGGCATGGGGGGGAAAAGGCTCCAAGCATGTATCACACCTGGTATATCTGAGGGCATATCGAACCCAGCTGAAATGAAAAAGGAGTCTTATTTTCCTAATGAAATTGAAGCCTAGGGAAAGTCAGATCAGTGTCCCTCTCCTAGTCCATCTTGAAGGAATGATTTTACCTCTTAGTTGGACTTAGGGTAATTGTACAAAGGCTTCCAATCTCTGAAATCTGTAATGAAATTTGTAATCCTGACCTGCTGGATATGAGCTATACAATTACTTGGAGTATATTTAGAGCAAATAATCCATTCTCCCAAAGCTCCAAACATTCATGGCTGTGGATGCACGGCCCTGACCAAGGGTCTGCATTATAATTACTTGTGCAACAAGGTGAAGGCCACATCTGACTCCTGCTAAGCCCTTTAGGAGAGCTCATCCTCCCTTCTGACAGTGTTTGAGACGTATTAAGTCTTTCCTGAATCAGTATCTATTGTGCAGGAGCAGAAAACAGTGAGATTAAAAAAAAAACCATCCAAACAAATCCAGTCATTACAAACCAATAAAGAATAACCCATAAGCACACTGAGCAGGCAGCAAAACTCATCAGTATGGTTCATTTCTGTGAGCTCAAACCAGCAGAGAAAAGGTTCATCAGATATGTTGATGAAAACTGTTGGAATCACAGCTGTAAATAGCCTTTGAATTATGAAGGTCAGTGGAGCAGAGGCACTTGGATCCCACAGTGGCTCCACCTGACCTCCAAGGTCAGCAGAGTGAACCTTTATGTGTCTGCTTCACTTAAATCTGTGCTGAAGTTGCACTAAAATGGAAAAAGGCTTCCTCCTAGCTGTAAAGTTACCCAGATTCAGAAGTTGCTCACAACTATGGGATACAAAAGCCAGCTTGACTTGAAGCATTTTTGACAGGATAGGTAGTTTGAGACTCAAACATCTATTAGTTTATCCTTGACAAAAGCACCTGATTGTCTTAATCATACACACTGTTAAACAAAGCAAACATAAACGGCTGCAGTTTAGCACACCTTTGGAATCCACCTAGTGACGCAAGTCAGCAAGTTCATTATTGTTTGCTAAGACTGCTTCCTAACCCCCTTCCTCAGACTGCCATGCAGTGGCCCAAGCACTCGGAGCCCCAAAGTTTTTCAAGTCTCAGTCATGCTTAATGATGAGGTTTTAAATCCTCCTTCACTGAGGGTTAAACTAACCAGGTCTTTGTCTGGATCAGGTCTGGCATTCTCTCCCTATTGTGAGACCAAGCTCTCTTATCAAGATTCAAACGCCTTGTTTTGCAAAGCCTTGCAGAGAAGGAAACTTCTCCAGACAGTAATTCTGCATTAGCAGCATAGCATGGTGAGCAAGGATTGAGGCTGCCCAAGTCTCCCAGACCTCCGCTAAGTTCCTGTGCTGGGAAGCTGGTAACAGATTGTCAGAAAGGGTTAAAGCAGCTGTCCACACGACTCTCCATGCTCTCCGGAGAGTGGCAAAGCGCATTGTTTGGCGTAATGATGACACAGATCTGCATGTGTATGTCTTCAATAATTCATGTTGCAGCATGTCTCGCTGTGGGGACAGATGTCAGTGAAATCAGTGACAGCCGATCACGCTGATCCCTCACATAATCATGGGAGAGCTGATCCCGTGGCAACACTGAGCCCTGGAAACCCGCCTGTGTGCTGATGGGGGGATGACAAGAGCAGGCAGACACAGCCACTACAACACCTGTGTCTGAAAATACACCAGCGCTCGTGCAGCAGCACCACACATCTCACACTGATCGCACACTGCAGAGAGGCCAGAATGGCTGCCGTGGGCTGCACATGCTATTGAGGGGTCGTGTCACACACACCCCACATGAAAGACAAGTCCAAGTCACTCTGACAACTTGTGTGAGCCCTGCATAAGTTCACATGTGCTTCAAAACAAGCCAGTTGTTTCCTGGATTTTTTCCGGCTTCTTGAATGCTTTGATTCCTAATCGATTCACCACCTCCATTTGGGTCTGTCCCAATTCATGTTGTATTGGGCTGCTCCAATGTCCCAGCCACTGACAGGAGAGAGCAAACTGCAGCTGTACCCACCAAAGAGCACGGATATAATCCCTCTGGGACAGAAAGTGAATCAGTGCTAATTACAATGATTGGATCTCTTCATCTTGTTTGAAAAATCTATTGTTGTTAGACAAAAAAAGCACATTCTTCTCAGCATTAAATCTTTCCTGTTTTACTCAAATTTCTCATCCAAATTGTTCCATGTCCTCTGTTTAGATATTTAAGAGGGCCACCCAATTCATTTTTTATGGTGGGGAGGTTTTTGCTTTGTTTGGTTTCGGCTTTTTTGGGTTTTTGTTTCGTTGTTGTTGTTGTTGTTTGTTTTTCAAAATACAGAGATACACAGCTCACTTAGGTCAGCTTTCTAGGTCTATTTTTCTTTGCTGGATGGATTTCTGTACCTGTGTTTGAAGCAGCAGTTAAGCAAATCTACACCTAACTTAAGTGGGCATATTACACCTTCCATCATTGGCAGAACTCAAGATGAGCTGACTTACACCAGAAAAATGAAGAGTTTAATGGAGGGATAACTTTTTCACTTTTATGTCAGCAGCTTAAAAGCCCAAGTGAAACCTGTCTCATTCATATGTGGAAACAGGACATCTCTATACATGTGTGTACATATCGGATTTCTGACAAGTGACACAGACACAATGCCAGGACCACAACCTGGACTCTGGCGCCAGGTATTCCCCGTTCACAGAGCAGTGTATTCTACATGTTTGTCTCTCAATCATATTCTTCCCCAGCAATGCCAGCAGAAACCTCATCTAAGATCAGTGCATTTTAAAAGGACATTAATTCCTCATTACACTCCGATCAGATTGTTTTCAAGGCAACATCCTAACTGAGTCAAAGTACCTCATCAGAGCTGCCATGCATACTGTTGTTAAACATCATGTGCCATTTTTCTTGAGAAGGTGCATTTGTATAAACATTTCTAATCACAGCCCTGTAAAGAGACACAGTATAATCATTTATGACTTTTAGGTAATATGTCATATGAATCTTAACATATGCCATTACACCGTATGATGGCAATCTTGGCTCTTCCAAGGGAACCTGGAAAACATCCAGCGAAATGTGAATGAGCCAAAGGCGCTAGAGAACCATATCCACACTAATCCAGGTTTACACCTTTCGTTCAGCACTCCAAGCTTCCACCAGATGGTTCTGCACAGAAGCATTAATGACAAGAATCACTGTACACCCGGTTTTCAGAAGGTTTCTGATGTGAAAATAATCCTGATAAATGGCATCATGAAGTCAAAGGTGCAACAAATGGTGTGAAGTCTTTAGAAGAAGGTGCCAAAGGTGCCCAAAGGTGACTTTAGATCTTT
The DNA here is from genome assembly GCA_013397195.1 of Hylia prasina. Taxonomy (NCBI): domain Eukaryota; kingdom Metazoa; phylum Chordata; class Aves; order Passeriformes; family Sylviidae; genus Hylia; species Hylia prasina. The sequence goes on from VYXD01004010.1 coordinate 305,809, forward strand.
GCCATTCCAGATCACTGCTCATTCATTTTGCAAGGAGAGTTAAGGGCAGGTTCCTCGTCTAATGTACAGCCGTCACACCCATACAAGGATAACCATATACCAATTCTGGAATGATGTTTTCAAGCTCCAGCGCTGTGAGCGCCACAAAAGCTGGATGAAGTTTGCATTGATAACTGAACTTCCCCACATGACCACAAGGGCTTTCCATCCAAGTTTTCAGGATACCATAGTGAGTAAAATGCTAGTGTCAATGCATCAGAGTAATGTGCCGAGATTTCAGGGAACTATAAACAGCTGATGCCAAAATAAAATCACCCCACTACAAACCTGGTGCCCAGATCACCATCTTGCACCGTTATGGGAGTGTGAACACTGAGTCAGTCACCAGGAGTGGAGACAGCAGACACGGGTGTATTATCACTTCTACTGCACTTTTCTTTCTCCCCATATATGAAATGCTGCCTGGAAGCTTAAATAAGCACCCACAGTTTTATCTGAGGTCACCTGCAAAGCCTTCACCTGCATCAACAGACAGCATCTGGTACAATCTCCATCTCCGCAAACTGTTAAGAACGTCAAATAAAAACGTCAAAGCCATTGCTGCTGAGAGGCAATTCCAGTCTCAGGACTGGCCACCCCTGTCCCAGTTTGCCTACACAATGGGGTAATGCCTTAGGATGGGGTTTTCCTGTGGAGGGGTGGTGATGGGATTTGGTGTTCTGGTACTCTGGCATGAGCAAGGGGATTCTGCAGGAACCCCTTCCACGCCAAGAATGCATTTTATAACCATCTCTGCCTCGGCATTCTTGTTTGCTCCATACTGTCATGTGCTTTGAGTCACACAAAGTTCTCTTTGTGTGAGATATCTCAAAACAGCATCTCCCTACTCCTCAGTGCTTTGGCCATAGGGGATATGCCCCTCATGTGACACATACCAACAGCACATTTGTCAGCTTTTTACTTCCTAAAAAACCAAAACCCCACTTTTTTTTTTTTTTTCTCTCCACAGCAGCATATGCATGATGAGCCAGCTGTCAGGGAGATACCATTTTCGGCTTCCTGCCCTGCCAGTAGGTTGAACAAAACAGCATGTTGCCACATTGTTCCCGGAGTGTGAGGAAAAAAAGGAAAGGTTTAGCTTTTGCTGTTAGCTCCCAGTTCCTTTGTGGCAGACATGGCTCCATCAGACACAATGGCTTTGTTGCAGCACGTTTCAGGCAGGGCTCAAGCGTTGAATATTCAGCAGGGCTCCAGGCTAGCAATTCTGTTGCAGCTAGGTTTCTTGTCTTCCAGGAAGCCCTTGACAAAGGTCACAAACAATTTGCTCGTTCCTCTTATTAAAATAAAGATGGAAAGCATTGATGATAGCTCTGCCCAGCAGCTAACTTCATCATCTGTAGCAGTTCCAACATATGCTTGTGAGATAATGAAAAATATAGCATTAAATACAGTGGCAGATTGAATCTTGTTTCAGGGTAAATATAGTAAGTAATTTTTTTTCCTCCTCATTTCCTCAGAACCTGTTTAGCATTAGACTGTTAATATCATCACTGATACATGACAAAACCATTGCATAATATACTGCATTTGAAGCCAGCCCCCCCATAAAAGTGAGCAATGACAAAGTGTAAACATTACTAAGCCACTGATAGTAATAAAGTGCTCAAAGCCAGCCCTCTTCTGGATGTTTCCATTCACACACCTTCAAAGAATGGGGCTATGGGCCAGGCTGTGCACCTCAGCCTCCCACCTGACAGGTCAGGTTCAAGACAGAATCCCTTCAGGCTTCCTTCTGTCCTTCTGCAGCTCCACCCACGTCCTTGGCCATGAGGGTGGGCACTGCTGCCCTGCTCACTGACAAATCTTTCCTCAACTTGTGTTCTTGTCAACATGGAAGGCAGCTGATTTATCTTCTCCAAGAAACCTTGAGAGACTTTGTAGACAAAGGTATCTTGCGGAGAACTACTCATACAAATTCTCCAGATGCTTCACTGCTGCCCTGCAATATTCCTCTGCAGACAGCTCTCCTGACCTGGGCCCATCTGAACAGCTGAAGGCCTTTTGCCTGCAGAAACTCCTTGAGCACATCCTCACACCTCTCATTATCATTATTATATTAGATCTCTCCAACAGACATCTCCAGAGAGCGAAGGTAACTCCCTTCTAACCTTCATGAGAAGTGGCAGTTCTGCCACATAGGCCAGGTAAGGCAGGAAAGTGGTGACCAGCATGTCACCTCTGCTCCCACTGCTGGATGCTGTGCATTGCCATTCCCACTGTGCTGCTGAGGGTGCAGCTCAGACAGCACACATACCCCAGAGAGCTGCCAGCCACCAAACAGGTCCGTAAGGCCACTATTCCAAGTAGGCAGCACTTTTTCCCAGTTTACAGGCGGCACAGTGCTGTTTGTAAGCCACCTTTCCTAAAAGCACCTACCCTTACATGTAAGTACTTTTTTACATAAAGAGTTCCTGCACTATGGACATTTAGCCTGACGTCTGCATTTTAAATCCTGATACTTGACTGTCCAGTCTATTTCCTCCCAATTAAACCAATGTCAGGTCTGGGGCTTGAAGAAGCCAAACTCATGTCCCTTACTGGCAGATCTGCAAGAACCATGCATAACCACATTTAATGAAATTCCGGGGTTTTAAACGAGTGGTCAGTTCATTACTATTTACTTTAGATTGTTCTAAATGCCCCAAGTCTATGGCTAGATTTTTCTAGTGATATTAGAGCAAGAAAAATAAATTTCTTGGAAGTTGCTTGAAGCTATTTTAGTCAAGAAGCCAAGGACTTAGAGACATGTACTGATCCCTGCAATTTCCATTCCCATTGCTGTTACCAGCATCATGCAGCTGTCCTGCTGTCCATTCACATAAAATGAGAAATTAGGAAATCAATTTGTCCATACTGCCACTGGAAAAACTGAGACTCAGCAGATCAGGGTGCCTTCTCACCCACACTGGAAGAGCTGTTAGAAGCACTTAGGCACAACCAGGCATCAACTGGGACAGGGACACATAGGCATCACAGCCACTGGTTCTGGGCTCAAGACAATCACCCAGAGAAAGAAACCCCAGGCAGAAGGAGGAAGGCAAGAAGGAAGGCAGAAGGAAAGAAGACAAACCTTCTTTGCAATGCCACATGCAGACTGAGTTGTTTGGTATTCCCAGCTGAGGAACCATCCTACTGATGCACACAGCTTCCCTGCGTGAGCAGTGTCAGAGCCCCCATATGTCCCAGGACAGTTGCACAGAGCAGGTGGGTCAATGCAATATTCTAACACCAATGACCTGCCCCTTGCCTGAGCCTGGCTATCTCTGAACAGCAGAGTCCATCTCCTGTGTTACTGGGAATTTTTCTAACTGTGAGCAGTTTATATGCATTTCCCTGTGTGCTCATTCCATCTCTCAGCTCCAACAGCTCATGACCCTGACATACTCCTGACAGATGCCATCACACACAGCTAACCAAGCTGCTCTTTCCAGGCTTGTCTCTTGAGATGGGTACTGCCCTCTTTCCTCATCTGTCCCTGCTGCCATAATCTTTTCTGTGCCTTGCAAAGTGTTTCCCTGCCTTTATGTGAAATAACAAAATAACAAAAATAGATATTTGGGAAAAAAGGAAAACAACCCCCCCAACCGAAACAAAACCAACCAAACAAAAAACCTTCAACCCCATGCACCAAAAACCACCACCACCAAAACAAAACAACCTAAGGGAACTTGATAGAAAGCAGCAGGGCTGAATTTTAGTACTTTTCTAAACCTTTTCAACAGTATTTACACTAAAAGAAGCAATAGCTTTTAAGTTATTTGATACAAAACACCACTGTAAAGACAACCAGAATGCTGTGGACCAGCCACACAAGAGCAGCAGCACTTCCAGGTGTAGGTACCCTCGTGCTGTTTTCTCAGCCAATTCCAGGTACATGCTCACACCAATGCTGGAAAACACCAGAACCCAACCAGTACCTGAGCATCTGTTGATAAGCATTACCTTACTAACCCCAGGTCAGAACACCTTCACGTACACCCCTGCTCTCCCTGCAACCTTTCCAAGAGCCTCAGGGAAGAAGGCCAACACAAGGGGGAAGGAAGGACTGGCCAAGCCAGAGTGACAGGATAACCATCGTTAAGGTGATAATCTATGGCAGGCTCAGACACCCCTCCTATCAACAGCTGGCCACTGACCTCACACAACTTCACAAATTCTTTTTTCAAATATTATTTCAGATGTTTCTATCCCTTTAAAGCCACTCCTGCTTGTAGCTAAGTAGGTAATTTGCTATCCCCACCTGCTATGGAAATTGATTAATCACAGGCAAACAGAAGGCTGGTTCTGGTGCTGAGGAGGAAAGAAATCAGCATCAATTGCTCTTTGTGACATTTGGATTTCACAAAACTTCCACCAAAGCTAAACCTTCAGCCTGTGCTCCAGCTCCAAACTTACCTGTCCTTGGGCCAAAAGGCAACAATCTTTCAGAAAGCTTTTAAATTCCCTGAAAATCACAGCACAAGGAACGGAAAGATGATTTTCTTTATTTCAGCCAAACACAATAAACATTCCATCAGGCACACGGGGCTACACAGATGGTTCCTGAAGGGAATGGACCATCTTTCAAGGGCCAGTTGCAAAGTGACACCATCACTTTGTCACTCCAGCCTCCCACTTAAGGCAGAGTTGGAAGTTCTTCATAAAGCAGCATTCTGCAGATGGCAACGTTTACACATGATGTATATCACCTTTAGGGAACCTCAGAGGTTGTACAGCATTAAGGATGTCCCTGGCAGTGTCATCCATCACAGGATCAAAGTGAGAAAGTTACGAAGGAACCCTCCTTGGTGTGGAGGCAGTCAAACTCTGTACTTTACCAAGAGGTATGGAGCACTCAGTGTGTGCTCATTCCATCAGCACTCAGCGAGCCTGGGGATGATCAGGACGACCCCTGAAAGCAGCAGCAGTGTCCTCCCCACCTCCAACAGAATGACTTCACCATTACAGACTCCCCATCTACTCCTCACAGAGCTCTCCGACAAGAGGAAGACACATCCCTTACCTGCTGGCCTCTGTTTTGTCTCAGCTGGGAAGCTAAGTGCTGTTTCCTGATCCCAGTAAGTCTGTGCAACTGTCAGACATCCACAGGAAACGTGTCAGTGGGGGCTGGGGTCAATGATTCCCCAGCCCAAGAGCACTGGCATGAGACAAGGAAGCTGCAGTTGGTCACTGCCCAACAGGGCCCTAAACAAAGCTGTATCCCTGCAGAATTCCATGGGAACTGTGGATCAGTGCAGGTGCCACGTCCACCACTGTGACCTACAGAGCCATGAACTTGTGCCAGTAGGACCCTCCTTTGGCACCAAACCTGCAAGGTACTGCCAGTTTTGCTAAAGACAGGAGTCACTGACAGGCTCTCACACCCTCAGAGGAGGATGAAGACACTTTTCTTCCTCCCCAGGCATTACGTACCCAAGCTCACTGATATCCAATTCCATTGAAGCATTTCTGCTGAAAGCTTCCATTTTATTACACGCACACAGCCCCGTCCCCCATCCAACCTACTGGGGACTGCAGAAACACCTCTACCAGCCAGCTATGGCTGGACTGCCCCAGCCCAGTGGAAATGCTTCCACCTGTTAAACACCACTCATGGATAACATTCAGCTTGCTCAAGGCATGACTCATAGCAGCTGAGAGCCATGTGGGGGTCAGCATGACAGCAAGGCTTGGGATAGATGCTGCAGAGCAGCACAACACCACGGTTCATGGAACTTTTCTGAAGGAGAACATTGGCAGCACCTGTCACATACCATGGCAGCAAACAGGCAAGGCAGAAGACTCACCTGACTGACACCTACATGCAAGTATTACACAATCAAATACACACTATCTGTAGCAGACAGTGGGCCTCCTGTTCACTGATGCCCCTAAGTCAAGCACTACCTGTCTCTTAAGTCTGACTAGTTCAAAAGTAAAGCTTTACAATTAATTACTTAAACACATGAGTAGCAGCATGGCTGGTCCATATAAGAGACATAAACCTGGCTAAGCTCCCTTTCCTACCTTACTCCCGCAAAAGCTGCTTATCCCAAGCCAGGGGCATTCACCTCCTCAGTCTGCCCTCAGGCAGTAACTCCTTCTTTACATTCTGATACAGCCTCTTCCGGTCTCAGCACCTTGTTCTCCCTTCCCTCCTCCCACTCAGCCCATGCAGTAAAAAACCCCAAAAACCCTAAAACAACCACCCACGATAATCTTTCCATCCCTCCTGCAAGCATGTGTTTATCCCTTTATTTTTAAATGTTACAGCTTCCCAACATCTGTCTCTGTGGTATAATCTTACTGATGAAATATTTCATGTTTTCCTTGAGCCCTCATCAATATGTCTCTGTGTTATCAGCTTAGCAGATGGAGACACAGAAGGAATAACCTCAGCTTACCTGGGTGATTTCTTCTTAAGTACACTTACTTAACTCCAGGAAAGACTCACAGTTATTTTAGCAATGCAACATGATATATCTCTGTAGCAAACTATATTTTCCCCTCTAACACACATATTCCCTACTGCACTGCCACCTTCCCCTCAGAATCTCCAAGTTCTTCTCAATTCATTTCATACAGACTGAGTAACTGAAGGAGACACTGGGGCCACCAAAAAAGTCACCTGGCTAGCCTCCTTTCACATACTAGAACCCACTGGTACTGTTGATCTCCTCAGCTCTTATCCAGGTGACTGTTCCTTACATTCCTAAAGAAATGCCACTGAGACACCTCTGGGATCTCCAACCTGCTGCAATGCTGTACAATGCACATACCCCAAAAAAACACCACTTTTACCACTTCATGTTTTGGAGGTTCCTCTCTTCTCCATGTAGGTAAACACTCCAGTGATTATAGTAAGCGAAGAGATTTCCTTAATACTATCTCACCACTATGGAACACAGCCTCCAAAAGCCTTCCTTCCCTTTTGGCAGAGGTAGGCTTTGTATTAGCCCTCTGACATAAACAAAGACGCTTGACCATGACATTACCCATCACCAGACCCCGCGGTGTGTGACTAAAAGGAGGCAGGTATGGACTTCACCTTTACCACTTGCCTGTTCCTACAGCACAGAAACACTGGTCTGCACCCAAAAAAGCCCCAATCTGAGCAACACAGTGACGCTCATTTCCTAAGCACTAAGGCAGGTACCAGCCCAGGGCACAGCCTGCAGCCAGAAAGTGTCTGGGAAAAGAAAAGCCATTCTTTGTATCAGCCCAATAGAGGTTTTAGCCAAGTCACCAAATGCCTGTCAGCTCATTTGAACTCCTGGCCTCAGCCGTGCATTCAGCATAGAAGAAAACTCAAGTACCACCAAGCACTTGGAAGTACTGTAAAGAGGAGGTGCACCCAGCAAGAGCAGCATTCCAATACAGGCCAGCCCAGCTGTCTGCACCTCCATGGACATTTACCGTGTCCCCGCCATGCCTGCCAGCATAAGGGTCCAACACCAGCCCCTGCCCCGAGGAGCAGGTCCAGGGGTGCACGGGCAGTGCTGCTGGGGGGAACCCCAGGAACTGAGCCCGGTGCACCACAGCTCGGCCCAACACATCATGGAGTGAGAGCTCAGTGGAAGGGTATTTGCTGTATGTCAGGGCATGCTGGGGGGAGGATTTCTATTTATTTGGTTTATAATCCTATCTGAGTAAAGGTAAACACATAGGGATTATAAATGAAATAAATCTGAATCAGGATAGAATGGGGGTGGGAGAAAAAAAATCTCAAGAGGGTCAGGAGATAATGAAGATTATACCTCAATATTGGGATTATAATGTTAGTTCTTTATTTCAATAAAACTGGATAGAGATCTTTTATATCAGGGACAGAGCTTAGCTGTAAGGACAAAGTAATCTTCTGGGAATTATGCACACAAGCTCGACATCATTTTTATTGGATGGCTGATGAACTGGAAAACTCCAGGATAGCCTGGTTTTAATTTGTAATCTTAATTTTCATATAAATCGGTACAGTTGGAGGAAGGGGGGTAGATGTAGCAGGACTCTGATGCTGTGCTAATATTGCAGCATTAAGACAGCACATGCATTAGGCTACAACTGTAACTCATCTACTATCTGATCCTGTCTTTCTGTCTATCCATCTGTCTTCCACCTTCACATCTATCTATCTGTAATTTCCCCACCAAAAAATCTCAACAACAACCCAAGAGCAGAAGAGACTCAGTGTAACATTTCATGCAGCAAGGTCCATCCACAATACACCAACAAACCTCTCATGTATTAACATCCAGGCCAAATTCCTGGCCTCTGAGATATGGGGACTCCCACCTACGGCTTCTTCGAGTGCTCACTTAACACAACTACGACACCAATGAAATGGATCACCTGGCTCCCCACGCCAACATTTACTCTCTGCCGCAATCCAAACTAGAATTGTTTGGCAACTCTGCTTCTTCTTCTGCAGAGTTCAGTTATTTTTCCTGCCTCCGTCACCTCTTTCTTCAGGAACAAGAGAGGGAAATACAAGTGAGATGGGACTGTGACAGACCAGTCGTGGGCCCAAGCACAGAGAGCATTGGTCTCCTCAGCAGCTCTGTCACACAGGGTTTGGACACACACAGAGCAACCACTTCCCTGACAGTGCCAAGCTGCACAGCCACCAGAATGACTGACTGCCCTGGAATGGATTTATTCCATCACTAACATGCAGTTTACACAAGCACTGGATTGCAGTAGCCACTGCCTGTTTTCCTCTACCTTCCTGCTACGTACCAACCTCACAGCACTGATCGAACGGCTGCTTTCATAAAGGCAAAAATAGGCAAAAAAAGGCAAAAAGGAGCTCCCAGAATTCCCCAGCACTTGAGCATCAAAACAAGATCTCCAAGGGGGAAAACTAAAATGCCAAAAAAGTTTAAATTTCCTTATGCAGATATCCTGGAATCTTAGCCTTTAAAACACGGCCTAGTGGTGCCGAGACAGAAAACAGAAACACCAAACTTCTCCTTCCACTCCCCAGTATGCAGCAACTGTGAAACACAGAATGGGCAAAGCCAGTTTTTACAACCTGCTTTATAGCAAAATGGTGAGTGAATAACAGACGAGAGTCTGACTGACTTGTACATAAACTTATAGAGAAAGTGGCTTTATTTTATTCCAGTCAGGAATCAATTCCCACTTCCACTTTTGTTTCTGAGATGACACGGTAACATGCTGGCAGAAATACTGTGTGAGCAAGTAGGATAAAGGGCTTGTTTGCCTTCCCCTGCCACGTACATCTCTCCAAGTTCTTTCCCCACCTCAATCCTCCCCTCTGGAGAGCCAACAAGACACCAAAAGGAGCAACAGCAGCAGCTGCCACAGTGGTGCAATGAATCACCATTGAGCCTGGGAAGAGTGTGGAAAATTATGCCACAATGCAATTGCATCAAAGCAGGAGATCAAGATGTGTGTGAGGACATCTTATTCTGGGCTCCCAAAGATGCTCCAAGTGTCTCATCAAGCCTCCTGAAAATACCAGGCAGTTGTGCACAGACAGACAATTCTGGCTGCAAGTCAGTCAGAGGGATGAAGGGAGGGGCAGGGCAGAGATGAAGATCAAATGGTCAATTAATATAATGGCTCAAGATTAACAAGGAGGTGCCCCAAGACACTAAGACCAGAGTTATTTACAGTCACTAGTCATGATTTAGAGAAGAAGCTGAGAAATGAGGTGACAACCTATGCAGATAATACCAACTCATTTGGATTAGTCCAACCTACAGAAGACTTTAAGGAACACAGAATAGATGAAAGACACAACAATTATAGTAATAAGTAATGAGCACTGGAACCAGTAATGTCAGGGCTCCAAATGTGCCAAATCCCAGGTAGAGACTACAACAGATCTGAGAAGTCAGCCAGGGGTTTTGGGACAGCAGGACAAGGAACCTGTCTTTGTAATGGCACCGACACAAAGAGCAGAGAAGTGTGCTGGAAGTCATACTGAAACCTGGCTTCAGACACAAATGTGAGCACAGGTGCCCTATTAAGGGGCTCAGATTTGGGTTTTTACCTTTAATGACACACAGTCATTTCAGAAAATTATAGAGATTATTACACTCAGCAAAGTTGAAAGGCAGCCACACAAATTCAAGGTGAAAATCCCTTTTTGTATTTTTACTGTTTGTCCTTCAAACTCATTGTATCCAACTTCGTTCTTACAATAAAACCAGGACAATTACACATTTTTCCCTCTCAGATGCCACAAGCAAGACTTTATCTTTAAAAACAGTGACCTATCATCACATATCAAACATACTCACGCTTGGTTTTACCACTCTGCCTCTGTCACTTTGCAACTGCCCATTCTGGATTTTTTTTTTTCCTTTTTAATTTTTCCCTGGAATATTTGGGCTGCTTATCACCAGCAAGAAGTCAGATGATTGCCACATCATTCAGTGTAATGTTCTCATGTTTCTGCTGCATTACTTCCTGACAGCACAAGTATACAGAACATATGACACTTCCAAGACATTAATTTTATCACATTGCTATATCCAGGTATCCATGGATCACCAGTGATGTTAAATGAACAAGTTAAAAAAGCATCTATAAACTACAAAGCAAGCAGTGGAGATCCAGGGGAGAAACAGAATTCCTTTCAAAATTACCACTGGTCTCTCATTTGGTGGGTAGAAGTGAAAACTCCTTAGTTGTGAGAAAAGATCAATTTTCTATCAGTTTTATGCAGTATTTTACAGACCTCCAGTGTTCCTGTTGTTTCCAACTTCATACTAAGAAAAGATACAGGAACACAAAAATACTTCCCAGCTCCTCTGCTTGCACTTCTCCTCAGGATCATCATACCACTTATCAGCTATGATCCACCCCTGAGCTCCATCCTTAGTGACATCCCAGAGCCCCAGGGATCCAAGCACATCCCTCAGTAAGGCAGCAAAGCAAGCACTGGCACAGAGCTGGGAGTGTGCCCTGAGGACAGATGGTACACGGGGTCCTGGCAGCAGGACATCTCAGCTTCAGATCACCTCAGCTCTTGAAGCCCGACTGGGAAGTTGGTCTTGACCTCACATAACTCTCCAGGAAGAGAGAGTGTTCAGAGAGAAATAAAAGGCCTTCCCCATTTGCACAGCTCAGACTGCAGATGAATCGACGCCTCACCACAGCTCGTTGTCAATGGAGGATGGAAAAGTCCATGGCCCCAAGAAAATCCTTTAATACACTAACTTCCTGGAAACATTAAAACACCAAACCAGCTCTCACTTACCACAAACTATTTCTTGTTCTTATCTGTGCACTACTCAACTGCACTGTTTGTGGCAATCAAACTGAAAAACTCATTTGAGCTGAAATGATGCTTTTCACAGGCTTTACCAAGACTCACTGCCCAGAACACCCTTGCAAGCAGGCTGCCATTGTGAATAGATGTGAGGCCTGACAGTGGTCAGAAAGTAGATTCTCAGCCTCCAGGCAGTTGCTTGAGTTCCTGGGAGAAAGCTAAGCATACAACACTCTCATTCTGGCCTGGGAACTTCTAAGGAGGAACCCAAAACAATCCTTCATAGATAGCCTCCCCCTGACACCTGGTGTTTTTCCAACTTGTTTACTCGTAGAGATGTTTACAAGAGGGCACTGTTCTGAACTGCCACTCCTATTCCGAGTAGCGAAGCACTGTGTAAGAAGGGGTCTGTCCTTCAACAAAGTTTGCTATATGCCCTCCAAGAAGACTGGAGTTTGCGTGTGCCGTTACGAATGGTAACGATAAATAGAGAACAGAAACATTTCTCTTGCTGCATCAGCGATCTGGGTTGCATGGTTCAGTACCCACAGTTCCCAGTCTAGCCGAGGTTTGGTCCTTCCCTTCCCCCTAATCCCTAGAGCCCCATGCCATGGAGGATTAGCTTGTGCATAGTCTCAGTTACAGCAGCAGTCAGGGTTATGGTGCACTGTCTGGTCCTGGTACTAGTTCTGTTAAGTTGCCATCAACGGCAAGGAGAAGCAACTAAAAGCTCCTTTGGGTTCCAGCTGTCATCTTGCCTCCTTATGCCATCTTTTCTTGCAATTTCAGGCTTGCTCCTTCCAAATGCGCTTAGTTAAAAGCTTTTCTTTTTGCTCTCAGGGCAAAGACTTCAGTACTAAGTAGCTTTCCCACTGTTTCCATTTAATCTTCCTATTTATCAACCTGAAGATTCCTCAGCTTTGCTAATCTTTCCTGAGACCATATAATCCGGAGAGTGATTTCCTAGGGAAGAGAGAGTTAACCAAGCTGCCTGATAATTGCCATTTGGAACTTCAGCTCTGATTTTGCACGCCATGATCCAGTTCAGCCCGGACAGTATCATTTGGTAGCACACAACTCCAGCCTGCCCTCAATTCCCGTTTTTCTCCTGAAGGATTTCACGGGACCACATCTTTCATACACAGCATGCAGAAAGGCAATTCCTTGTTAGTCCCTTGACTCCTGCATCCACAACAGGACTGTGTTACCTGTGGTTAGCAGCACTACCCGGACAACAGCTTTAAGTGCAGAAAAAGCATGAAGCTGTTCTTCAAGGGAAACCTACCCACCAGAGCCCTTTTCTCAACAAGCTGCCCACCAGCCAAAGCAGCTTTCCTTCCCGCTGCACTACGCAGCGCCTTGATCTTGAAGGCACGACTGCCCTTTGTTCATTTACAAACCTATGAAAACCTTCTCCCTCATAAATGCTAGTTGTTCTCTAAAAAGGGCGACCAAGAACAAATCCCGCCCTCACAGAGCCATGGATATCCACCACGTTATCGTGTCACCAAAATTCCTACAACAGTCTTCAGCAAAGTAGACCTGTACTATTTGCTTTCCCCCTACTCAAGGGAGGAACAGCAGCAGAACCAAAAAGACTTTCAGGTGGATTTCAACTGATATAGAGCACATTATATGGATTTATTCTTTATTTCTATGTAAAATATACACAGCAGTCCCAACACTTCTCTACTAGGTTGAAGACAATGCTGTGTACAGTATTAACACTTAGGCTTTTAAAATGTATTTGTACATTAAATACACATATGGAAGTATTCCTTGTATCCACATGATTGCAAACCATTCCTTCAGCCATCTGGCTGTGCTATATCCCACATTCAGTGGCAGGTAATGCTGTCCTTCATGGCACCTGTGCCTAAGGGCTTCTTTAAGAACTGCGCTCTCTGCCATTTCGCACCAATGCAGAAAAAGCAGCTTGGACAAACCTAGCTTTTTGTTGAGACTTGCTGAACATCAATCAACTTCAGCCTTAATGAGGGGCTTTCCTTTGGATACTGAAGTCCCTGACTTGGAGGAGGTTGATGCCACCCTCAGCAGAGCTACAAAACATGAGAGTAGACACAGATTCAGCACTGCCATCTCTCAGTATCAGACACAGTAAGCAAAGGCCTAGTTGTTACCAACCATACTGTTTGTTCACAAGGAAACTCCAAGTGTTTAAATAAGTAAAAACAATTCTACTTTCCCTAATTCCAAATTTCTCTACTCTGCTAGCATACTTTCTGGAAAACACCTTCAGTTTTGCTTTCTTCCTAACAAGAAGGGACACAAGCTAAGCAACAATTTCAATACCCACCCCCATTCTGTACAGTATCTTTTTAATCAAGAATCACAGGTTAATCCCAGCTTTCAAAATACAATAATCATAAAATTTTTTATACACTACACTCATTCCACAACTGGACATGAAAATACCTAATCCTGTAAAACTACACAAATTTCTGATCAAAGTACAGCAGGTAAATCAAACCTGAAATGAAAGGATTAGAAAAGGTTACTGTAATTCTTTTTTGTTAAATAACACAGAAGCAGATTTCACTGAATCTTGCTCTGTAATTCCCATCTGGAAAAGCAGCACTGGAGGAATGAACAGGTTTGAAGAAGGCCTTTTTATGACATCTGTAAAGTAAACCCTAGCAATCAGAGTCCATCCTAATCCCTCATCCAGCAGCTGTCCCTGGCATACATCCCCAGTTGTACTGATCAAATCCTGGTCCTTGGGACAGCTACATCAATCCATACAACTTGTGCTCTTCTCCCAGCACTGCCACCAGCTTCCCAACTTTTTCAACCCAGCTGAGAGCCAGGGGTGGCATTCAAGTTCTCTTTGCCCTAACCAGCACCCACCTGCTCTCTCCATTAGCGCACATCCCATTGTGCAGGGATACCACAGCCAGTGGGAACTCCAGAGACTAATCAAAGGACACTCACAGGTGCTGTTTCGAGATCCCTACCCAAAGGGCCAGCTCCACCTCCTCCACTTTCCCCTTTTCATTACGTCACACAAAAGGAAGACCTTTTGCTAGCTCCCACTGAAGCCTCAATTAACACTTGGGACCGTGGCATGGATATGAACTCTGCACCCACCTAGCTCCAAGGCACCAAAGGACAAGGAAACCTGAAGGTTTCCCTCTTCCTTGCAGATAATCTGAAACTGAGAAATCACCTTTTACTTGATTCACCATGAACTGAAATGTGGGCGGCTTAGCACTGCAGAGCATCACAAGGGAATTTCACCCTGCTGTGCGTGGAGATGCAGCACACACAAGTTACTTGTCCTGATTTTACTGGAACCCAGGAGGGCAGCAGGACAACAACCACTCATGTTCTAACTAGAATTTAGATTATGCCTGTATAAACCTCTTCAGTACTCATTGCCAAGCATGGCCTTTCCAACACTTCAGAGTGCTTCCGAAATGTCCCCCCTCAGCAGCAGCCACAGGAAAGCAGCTGCTCAGTCAGGCCTAGCTATCAGCATCAGGGTAACAGCCTGCTCAAAGACCTTCCATACGTGCATCCCTGCAGCCATCCAGCCCACACTAAGGGAGCATAAAAGCCCTGCTACCGCTTCTGCATGCTGCAAGTACCACATGCTTCAGTACAATTCTCCCTCTTACAAAGCCAACAAGTGCACTGACCTTGCATAATTTATCTGTTTTGTCTTCTTTCAATATATTAATTATTGTTCTGGCATCTCAGCCTTCTCATGAAGCCAATAAAGCATGAATGCCTCTGCACAGAATCACAGTTCACATTTTCTGTCTCGTGTGTAAATTACTTCCCTGCTTTTCTTCATGTGGTGGGAGAATTAACCCACATAGCCTGTGAGAATGAACTAATACAACAAGAAACCTGTTGTACACCTCTACTGTCCATTTTGCCCATCTAGTACTTCTTCTCCACTTATAAACTACAATTCAGGAACTAAACAGATCCATCCCATTCTGAGAGCAGCCTGCAATTTATTAAGTGGATGCTACAGAGATGCTACAACCAAGAAATTCAGCATTTCTTTTAAAATTATGTGAAAGCCATAAAATGATGTACTCCTCACAATGAAAACAATGATGGAAAACAAGTTAACTCTGACTCTGAAAAAAACCAAGAGGAACTGCCAGAAAGTAAAAGACACCTGTGCAGTTAACAAATAGGGAAGTGCTGTCTGATGTACCCTTTTTTATTTTATTTTTAAATAACAGAGACAAACAAATAGTCAAGTAAAAGTAGGAAAAAAATCCATCACAGACCAAACACTACCAACCCATCGAGCTCTGTCAGCCCTTTTTCCTCACAAATACTTCAGAAGTATTGCTAACAACACTTCCTTACTGTCTTGGTTTAGAAGACGGGTATCTGCTAGGGAAAACTGGAGTTTCGTTGGAATGGAGAAGGTAAATCCCCCTCCCTCCAAATTATTATAATTTTGCAATTAAGGGCCTTCAGGCAAAGATTTGGGAATAGGAATAACAGTTCTTTTACTAGGAATATTAAAAAACACAAATGTAATAGTACAAAAAGACAAGCAAACAAACAAACAAACAACCCAGAAAACCCTGACACAGTCAGGGACATGACCTGACACCCTGTTGGTCAGGGTGTTTGGAAGCAGTCCTCCTGGAGAAAACAGATGTGTTTCTGTTGGAGTAGAGATGATCCCACTGAAGAAAGGTCCAGTGATGGTGAGATGAGTCCAATCCTCCTCTGGAATCCCATTGAGAACAGGATGCCTGGTGTTCTGAGTTTCAGTTTTTATGTAGGTAGGGACCCTGGACCCCCCACCACTGGGTGGAGCATCTCACAATGGGATGATGTAAATGTGTCATGTGTAATGCCATTGTCAGCAGATGAAAAGAGAATACACATTTTCGGTTGCATAACCCAAGACACCTACCTAAAGACAATCTTGCTCTCAAAGGACTAAAGCAGATACTCTGTACATCAAGATTCTGGGGCCTTTTTGGTTTCTTATCTTTTCCAGAGCTCCTGGAAAACTGTGAATAAACATCACACACTAGAAAAACCGAAAGATAAAGATTTTATATTAAATGATCCCAATTTTTTGTTTTGTTAAATACTGGGGACATCAAGGGTGTCATTCTGTGATTCAGAAGGCACAGGAAGCCAGAATGAGTTTTCTGTAATTTACAAGGAGGAATAAAGACAACGTGGAAGACTCCAGTCCATGTGTTCTTCAACAACACGCCTCAGAAGATCTGAGGGTCAAAAACAAGCTCTCTGCACAATACATTTCACTGTTACTAGCTTGTTTGTCTCTAGGGCCTGCTGAGCATATCTGAGAAGCCTTACCAGAGCTGCTAGATCATGAAGTCTTGGGCTTCTCCTGGTCTTTCCTTTACTAAAGAGTCTCCAAACCAGGACCTCATTCCAGCTGTCAGCAAGCCCTGAGATGGACATATGTGCCTGGCTGAGGCCTCAGGGATCGCTGCAGTTCCATCTAAGATGGTATCTGGGCACCAAGTGCCATCAGCAGACTTCCAGCTCCAGAGGCCATACCAGCCCAAACTGGTTCTGAACACTGAGTTACCTGCAGGCTGTCAGGGAGCCATGGAGCACCCTGGCTTCCCTCTGCTCATCCTGAAGGGGGAAACAAACCCAAGCAAGCTCAGATACAGGCTCATTCCACCGTGCCTCACCTCTTGTTCTTCACAGCTCAGTACAAACCAGGCCGTAATGCAGTGAGGGTTGCCAGCCCATCCTGATGATGTAGTTATTTCCAACTGGCACTTGGGAGCAGTGAAGATGGGAGGCATTACTCATCGCCAAGAGTACAGATGTTTCTAATTGCTTTCCATTACCAAGAATAACAGCTGTTTACATCTATCAGCAAATAATTCACAAGAGCTCCAGACTATTAAGATAACACACCCCACCTGGTCACCATCACAAGTTGTCAAGGCCAAGGCAGTGGCTGCCAGGATCCCCTTCTGCATTTCTGTTCATCAAATGACAGCATGTGTCACCTTCAGATATCCTTATGCTACCCCACAAGCCCTAGCGTCTTGGTGGCCTGACAGATCACATGGACATATGGATTCTTCATGGTCTTGCAGTAAATGTTTTATGGTTATACTGCAGTCAAGGGCAAATGACAGGAGCAAGGGACTTGCAAATAAACCAGTAAAAGAAACACCCACGCTTGTAATAAACTGGTTAGCAAAAAAGTGTGCCTGCTCTGCACGCATCTGTGCGCAGAACAGCCTTTAAAAACACCCCAAGTAGCTGACAATGGGTTTAATTTTGCAGCTCTTTTGTGCCTCACCCAGAGCCCAGGTAAAGAGCCTGCACAAAATGGTTGGCACTGGAACTCACTGCTCCCTTCAGTGACTCAGGCTACCTTTTTCAAGGCCATGAATTCATTTTCCTCACACCAGCCCATCTAGGCAGGAGGGACTGTCCTTTTCCAGCCCTTCACAGCTGGGGGCCCGGGTCTGCGGCAGGGCCCACCACCTACCCCATACAAGTAGATAAGCAGCCAGTTAACATTAACAATTAGGAAACAGACAGCCTAACACCCTACAAATGACTGGTATCTAATGAGTTCAGCAGTATCAACCATTTCCTGATTATTAAAGCTGCATTTTCATTTGCCTCACAGAGCTCTAAGTCCACACGTCTGCAAACAAAAACCTGCCTGCCCAAATTCAAGTGGATTTCTACCCCTGAATCCAGGATAACCAAGCTGACTTCTTGAGAAAGAAGAGGAAGGTAGGTAAGTCCTCCAACAACTGTTTTGGTCCACGCATAAACCCCTCCCCCAGCCATTCCCTGGGAACTCTTTCTCATGTATAAATCCCTTGCAGAATATATCAAATGTCTCTAGCAACAGCACTGGTATATCAGGATCTTCTTTCAACAGTGTTTTGCCCATTGCACTGAACTGTTTCCACTAGAGACAGCTTCCTTGATTATCATTTTACAGCCTAATAACTAAATCCTTAAATTACTGACATACACTTGACCCCACTGCACTTTGGCCCACGCTGAGCAGCAAGTGCTGCTTTAATTAGATTAGGATCAATGGGGCACAAATCCATCAAAGGGCTGGTGTGCTATTCCCAAGGTCAATACATGAAAACCAAAAGGATTTGGACCGAGTACGTAATCTGGAAGCTGCTTCTATTTCAGATGTGTCACCTGTGCCCCCCTCCCAAACTGCTAGCAGGCCCCTGCTCCATCCTTTAAGCAAGTCTCACAAGCAAGTTCCAAAGACCTCTTCTGTGAAGTTACTGCAGTAGGGCACGTAGGACCCTTTGATCTACTTTTGAGAACTGTATTCAGCCCCTCATGTTCAGGAATGGGTCTCCTGGGTTAGTCCATCATGGCTTTTTGTCTTGGGAATATCCAGATGCCTGGTTGCCATCTCCTCTGCAAGTTTCCTTAAACACAGCAATCCCAGGAAAGGAACTACTGATTGCTCCATGTTTTGGTCTCCCAGAGTTGCGCAGCCATTGCTGTTCTCATCACTTGTGCTATTTCAGGGCAGTGTCTCCTGCCCAGGGAAGGCTGCCAACAGGAGCAGAATGCCATTATGAGAGGAGGCTGCTGTGAGCTGCCACCATCACAGGGAATTTATCATTGCAAGCCACAAGCATAATGGACTCCTTCACCAAACGACTTTGTACGCAGGGCTTGGCACCAACTCTGCCATCCACACGCAATTACTAAACTGCAAGCACATGTAATAGGAGCAGGGGACAGGGACATCACATCAGTGCAGGCAGCCATCTCTTAGCAGCTCTGCACACACAAGCACAGGAATTCACTCCAAGAGTCCAGACTGCCTGACAGGCAGGCAGGGAAAAAAGCCACTGAAAAAATGAAACTCCAGAGCTTTGCTAAACCCAGCAGCTCAGGTGAGATGTTAATATTGAATGCTTTTGGCTGAGCTTGGCTAAAGAAATCCATATACAGAAGCCACTAGCATTATTTGCAAACCTCTGATGCCCAAACTTTCCATCTTGCCCTGCGCTACTCTGGATGATGAACCAACACACCAACTCCATCAGGCACTAGAGACCTTTCCCAACAGTCATTTCCTAAAAAGGCAACTATGTAAGTAGTTTATTTTCCAAAGTGTCCAGCAGCTCAAAAGTCTCACTCCAAGAACAAGTTTTTCCCTATGTATGGCCATGTTATCCCTCTAGGCCAAGCTAGATCCCTCTAGGCAAGCCTTGTACCTGTGAATACAGACAGACAGGTAAATACATCCACTGGACCCAGGACATAGGGAGAGGACCCCCTAGATGGTGCTGTCATGTGAGCCTGCAAGCCCTACACCTTCACAGTCAGGCTAAAAGCTCCAATTCTTCCAAAATGGTTACTACCATCTCCTATGTTTCCATCACTTCTCTCTCACACACATCTCTCTCAGGCTGACGGAACCAAACTAGGTATCTTGTTTAGTCCTACATGGACTTTCACTTCACAGCACAATTTCCTAGAGCCCTACCAACCTGTTGGCTTCCCATACGTCCAACAAAGAAGGCGAGACCTGGATTTAGGATTCCTACCTTTTGCTTTACTTCTGTTGCTGAGGCTCTAAGCAATCCCAGATGAGCCAAGTAATCAGAGCTGATACATGAGCAAACACAACTGTCCATGCACGTTTTTGGGCGGCTAATCAATTATAAAGATAGAGCTAAACCCATGAGGCATGTAGAACACAATAAACTGTTACTTCCTTAATCTCTCCACTCCCCTGGAAACCCTCACGGGTTGGTGACTGGATTAGCTTCCTCACCTGCTATTATCCAGACAGTGCACTCGCTGCTCCTTACCCTCATCCTCTTCTCTTTCTTGTTGTGACTTTTTATATCAAATATATTGCTGTTGGACACTGCTTCCTTTTGTTCTCCCATTTTCATGTCTCAGCATACCTCAACCACCTATCCCGACCCATACCAGAATACCCCACTCACAGGCTTCTTGCTGAAGGAATGAGCAGAGCTGTCTGTGCTTCCACTCAGTGGAGACTCAAGAGATGCAGGCCATGTACACTCATGCTGCATGCATCGGCTTCTACAATCACAAGACAATAAAACTGTTCCCAATGCCATTTCAAAGATTGATTTTTAAAAAATAATTATAATAATCCCAACAAGTTGCTCATTTCCTGGTGGCAGCTTCTGAAAAACTTCAAAAAAACCAAACATTTAAAAACTTCAAAAGCAGACACTGGCTTAAGTTTTGGATTTTTTTTCCTTCTTGACCTGATTTACAATCCAGGCTCAGATTCCCATGTCCCCAGGCTCCCAGTGTGGCATGCTAGAGGCTGCCACCTGGTGAGAGAGCTGGGAGTAGAGAGATTTAAGGGAAAAGACTAACAATTACCAGGAATGTAGCAGCCGAGTTTCTATCCCAGACCAAGGCCCCTGCAGACTCCCTTTCTGCCTGCATTGAGCTCACAATGCCCAGGCAGCAGGAGCTGCAGCAGACAGCCACAGCCCCCCTCTATCTGCACACAGCTCTAACTCATCCGTAGGTTTCTTGACTTGAGCACACAGTGCTGTAACTGATGTGGAAGATGGATAGATAAATGTCCGGTATACTGAGCCCTGAAAGATGCTGGTACAACCTGACCCAATTAATCTTCCTGCAGTGCCTGAGCACTAATGGGTGCCCAGACACACGCCATTCATCACCCCATATATATCCATCATGCTGCAGCACATACAGGGCCTGGCAGGGCTCTGTGACACCTGGGGACAGGGCACCTCTGCAGCTGCAGAAGGCACGTTCTGCAGCTCATTATTTAGCTTAGTCCTGGAATACAAGAGCCAAAACCTTTTACAGTACTACTGAGTTCTTATCAAAACATGCGAAGATCATAGATTATTTGACACAACTTGTTCATTTTGACAAAAAGGAGAAGCTCCTTTCCATTGAATTTTTGAAACTCTTCTTTTTTAAGCACGGGTGCCCCTCAGAGTTGCCCCCAGGACGAGTGACTGCACTTTCACACTGTGCATCAATAAAATGACCATGCCACCCTGAGCACCATTTTCACATCTGCTGGGAAAGCAGCTGACACCTGATTTGCTCTCATAGAACTCAACATAGCCAGGGAACTCCCTCATCAAGACTTAAGTGGCCAACTGGGAAACAACTTCTACTTGCAAATTGTTACAAGGTACCTTAAGTGAAGACTCAAATCCCTCCCCATCCCAGTGCATAACATCCCTTTTTCGTGGCTACATGGAAACACAACCCAGCTAATGGGCACACAATATGGGAGATGCCAGAGCATCCCTGTGATTTACAGGATGGCTAATGAGCACATCCAACGAAGGCTTGTTGTCTCCCATAAAAACAGACGGATGTAAACACTGATTAGAAGCAATTAACTCCATGCAGCACTAAATAACTTCCCATCATTACCGTACTTTCTTTCCCACCTCATTTGAAGTATAAAGGCCAATATATGATATATAAAAAATACACACACAGCTGAGGAACTGGGTACTCCAAAGCCACCTCTACCACATCAGTTAGCCTGCAAGTGACAAGCCTTTTTTTACTCATCCTGACGTCAATAGTCATGTAGTAAAAACGCATTGCTTACAGCAGCCTGAGACACATCACTTGAACCATCACCAAAACAGTCACAAGGTCTGAAAACCAGGGATGGCATACTTGAATACTGACAGTGAAAATGCCACAGCCCAGGGCATTTAGGTCCTGTCTGCTCAGACAAGATAGACAAGAAGCCCCACTAGAGACATCTCAGTTATTCCCTAGGGCCACCAATCATTTGGGCTCATTTTATAAATAAGAGATTAAGAAAGAGAAAAGCAGTTAATGAACCGGTGCTGCAGGTGAATATTTAAGAACAAGAGCTCCTAGGTATGAACTCTGCCTAGCAGCCCAAAGCATTTAGCGCATGAGCATGAGAAGTGCTGACTAAGCAGCACCCCTGGGCTACAGCAGAAATCAGGCTGACATAAAGGAGCACCATCATCCCTCACCTATAAAGGCATTGCTAGAATGACAAGCACCTCAGAGACCTAGGTCTCAAAACCAGTAAAAAAAATTAATGTCCTTGTTTGTTGTCTTTCCCACAGGACTCCTGTCCAGTGAGAGAATCAGCAAGCAGGATCAAGAGTTACATTCCAGCTGGAACAGAATCTAATCTGCAACAGCAATCCGGAGCACATAGTTCAGAAGTCTGTGTGAAAAATTCTGCCATGAACAGTAACCAACCAAACACCTTTTGGAAGGTGCTTTTCCCCAACTCTAATTGCTGGCATAGTTGGTTTGTACTGAAAACAGCAATACATGGGATTCAGGGTGTTGGTAACAAAGGAATTTTCAAAAGCGGTCTGCACTGGTGTCTGTTTCTCTTCCATTAACCAACATCAACATTTACCCAAAGGAATTGTCATCAACTGCATCAACTGTACTAAAAATTATATTTCAACAATAATTGCATGATCATTTAGCTAAACTTCCACTAAGTTTCTAGAGAAGTGTTTTGTACACATTTAAGGTTGGTTAGTTAGTATTCCTAGTAGAGACGGAAGGATTAAAACATGATCATTTTCCCAATTCCTCCATCACTCCGCAGACTCTGCTGGTGACCAGTAATCACTCAGAGCCAAACAGCCACTGTTCCAGTCTTATGTCACAGGTACAAGTTTCACCGGACTACTTGGCAAAGTCAGGTGTCAGAGTAAAGCCTGCAGTGCTGCTGCTAGAGGATCTAGTGAATACCCAGCCTCTGCTCATGGCTGCTCAATAAGCTGCCATCTGCTTCACTGAGGGCCCAGGTTCTGCTTGAACAGCACTACATAAAACCAACCACCATGACATTCCATGGAGTTTTGCTTGGCTGGATCAAAACCTTTTCAAAACACAGCTGACCATACAACAAAGAAATTGGACCTTCAGATCACTGGGACCATCCCCTACACAACAGGCACTAGGAAATCCTGTCCTGAATCAGAGTGCTGTTCCCAGCAGTACTGGCATACCCAGCCCACCACACATCTGGAGCACCCTGCCAGCAAGGGGTGTGCTGGTCAGATGGTCCAAAGCAGCAGTAGCTGGTGAAATAAAAACCTTTTAGCATAAGGTATTATTCATTTAAGTTCCAGCCCCCTGTTCAAATGCTTCACCACCCTCCCAGGGAATTAATTTCCCCCTTCCATCTAGATGGGATTTCCCATTGCTCCATTTGTCCCTCTCACAGGGCACCTCCAGGAGCATTTGGCTCTGTCTTCTCTCACCCTTACATTTAGCAGCTGCAGACAGCAGCAACATCTCTCACTGAACACCTCTAGGCTCCCAGATTCCCTTAGGAGCACTCACACCCTGCTTCAGGAACTCCCCTCCCAGACTAAACCACTGCAGGGCCCCCAGCCTCCATCCCCACCCTCTGCCTTTGCACACTCCTGTACTGTCGTGTCAGTACAGGGAACAGAAGCTCCTGGCAGAGGCCTGTGGCTGCCTGTCTGCTCCAGCTGCCCAGGCTCATACAGATGACAGGGAGATAACACAAGGGCTACCAGGAGAGTTCAGTCTTTTTGCAGTACTGCTCACTACATAGATTTCTGCAAAATCCCGGGATTGCCTGGGACTTTTCCCTCCTTTCCCTCAGAATATAAAGCCACAGAGAAATGGCTGGAGGGGAGTGGGGGGGGAAGCAAAAAGATGGCGTGTGGTGGTTTGAAATGAGCAAGATGTTAACTAATTTTACTTTTAATCTTCCCTTTTGCTGCAAAGTGAGCCATTCAGGCATCACATCTTCTGCATTTTCCTTGCCTCTTTCAGAGAAGCATATTGGGGCAGAACTTGCCAGCTGTCTGCCTCCTTCGCCTTCTGCTACCATTATCCGGAGGTACCACCCCACCTTCTGGCCCTCCAGCTTGTGGGGGGGGGAGAAAGAAGAGGAGGGAGGGGGGATGGGGAGCACAGTTACTCTTACAACACATCCATGGTGGGGAAGCCAGAATGAACCAGACAAATATTCCAATAGGACACGGCATAGATGAAGAGCTCTGATTTCTCCAAGCAGAGTTTACACCTGCCTCCATCCATCCCCGCGCACACCCCCATGCACAGTGACAGCCCTGCACTGCAGTTTCACTGTCACTGCCTTGCGACTTCATTAACCCTTCCCCATTAAACCCTCCAGTCAGACACAGAGTGCTCTGCCCCTGCCCCCAACCACAGAAGGATATTCCATCTATGGATGCCCACACAGCCAAAGCAGTGACTCAAGTTGGAATGATGCATTTCACCGCCTGTGGGCTCTGAGCACATCCAGCAGCCTGGCAATCCCAGCCCAAATGCCTCGTGCTGCCTTCAAGTAGGTGTAGCTGTTTGCAAAATACCCAGCACACAGAGCCTGTGTGTGACAACAGCTCCGCAGCCACAGATGGATTTAAGGTATGTGGAGCATGAGCACATCACAGAAATCGAGCATTTTTTCCATACCACTCTACACATGAAGAAGCATGAAAAAAAGGAAACAAAAGAGCATTTCTACTTATTCACATGCTCAAATATTCCCCTCAGGTTTGTTTTGTTTTTATTTAATCAAACACTGCCAATCTAGTGTTTCACCTCAAACTGTTTTAACCCCTTTGGAGCTACAAGTAAACTGCATTTTAACCACCACATCATGCCCCAGTGGCATAAATGGGCAGCCTTCTTTTAGCAGTAGAAGTGCACCAAATCAGACTTCCTGCCCAATCAGGCTGTTAACCTGTACAGAAACCCAAAATGCTTCATGAACAAGTTTGAACTTTAAAAACAGGGCTTGTGTGCCTTCCCCTAAGTTCATCTGCTCCTCTGCACACACCCAGCACTCACCTAGAACCAACACAGTAAGTATCAGAGATTACTCCATCAATGCCTTATGCAGACAAAGACAATAGGCTTTTGTCTTTTGCTGCTGCTGTTTTCCAGACATCCTCTTCTGCCTCCATCCTCCTTGTCTAACCCACAGTGCCTCATCACCCCCAAAAGCCCCCTGGCTGCTGTCTTTTTCTCAGCTGGACACACTGTATGGCTCCTCATCAACCCTCCCACCTGACCCAACAAGCTACTCACACCTCTGAGGACACCACCTCAGTTAAGTGCTCTACAGCTTCCAGAACTGAGCAGTTGATCGACCTGCCACAACTTATCTTCTCAATCTCATCTAAATCAGGTTTAAAACTTACAGGGAAAAAAACCAAAACACACTAACAAGATCAGACAGTTGTAATGGAGAATTCTCATCAAAATTATCAAGGTCACCACACACTGGGATGATTCTATTCCTTCTGGAAGAAACTGGAGTTTGGATTTCAAGTCCTGTAGTCTTCCTTGATAAACAATCAGCCTCTCCCATACATCACCAAGCATCCAGCAAATGCCAGGCAAGATTTCTGCTGACCAAAACAAGCTTTCCAGTCGGAATTAGCAATAGTCTCCAATACTTCCTTAGTGACAAAGAATGCTTAAAATAAGACTAATAAATCCAAACAATTACAACTGAAAGGAAGCTCAAGAGGGCCTTTCAGCCCACCCTTCTTCAAAGCAGAGTTTTCTGCACTTTTAACTCCTTCAACGTGAGATGGTACTATGTATCTCCAAAGAACTTCTACAATTTCAGTATTTTGCATTAGCTTCTGCCATCAACTTCGGAAACTCTAGGTAGGTGCGAATATCAGCAAGGCAAAAAGACATGGTTTTCCACCCACTCCAGCCATGGGAAGGAGTCTGAACAGAAACTGAGAAACAAACCAACCCATCAGGAAGTGAAATATTCCACATTCCAGACTGCAGCTGCTAGGCAAGCTGGAGCCATAACATCAAACACATCCCAAGAGCCATAAAAAAAGCCTTTCAAGAGTCCACTAGATCTTATGAAAGCAACGCATACCTCACTCAATCCATGTTCTTTCCAAACTAGGTATTTGCTAGTTCCAAGTAGCTATAGCGGTCATAAGGTATCAGCTGTGCTCAGCTGTTACCAGTGGTCTCATGATAATGCTGAAAACTAGAAGTCTTGCCCAAATTAACGGCCTGAAAAAAAAACAGGGTACCACAAAACCACAAAACTGCAGACAGAGAAGCAGGTCCTGTGTACCACTAAACTGGATCACCACCCATCACCCAAGACTGATAGGCAGACAGAGCCCTCACCCTTTCCCTCTGCACTGCTCTCTGCTTTTAAGTCGACTCTTGAAACAATCTGCCATTGCAACATAAATGAACTATTATTCTAGTGAGCAGAACTCAGAGTTTACACATGGCTTTGTTTTAAGTACAGGCTTTTTCTTGTCCATCAAGTAGTATATGGTGCCTTCCTTGTTTTTCCGGTTTGCTTTTTTTTTTAACTCTTTAGCCATGTAGAGAACACACAGGAGACATTAAATTTATCAGTCTTCCCTAAATATCACCAGAAGGCAACGCCACAAAACTACATGCAACTCCACAGGAACATTTTGGTTTTGTAACACGCCTTCTCCAACACTGCCACCTCTGCTTGCTTTCATGAATGATAAGGCCACTGAAATCCATGAAGTGGCATTCATTTATACCAAGACAGCTTGAGTAATGACTAAGGTATGGGTTCCCAGAGCTGCAGAACAGGCTCTCCTTATGTCCTGCATATTCCAGATATGCAGAGGGTAAAAGCGGCCAACCCCACTGGCACATTTTTCTTCACATCAGTGCTTCTAAGCAACCCAAGCAAGTGACTGCAGACACAGACAACACTGCATGCAGTTCAGCCCTTCCCTCTCAGCAACAGGGCAACAGTAGAAGCCATCTCAGAGAGGTGACCCTTCCCCACACCTGGCCCAAGAGCTCCCCTTCCTCTCCTGAATGTGTCCGGCTGCACACACAAACAGCTGCTGAGTTACCCCAGTTTCTAGATAAGACTGAGACACTCGCTCCCCTACCAGGCAGGCAGTCATAACCTCTCCAGCCATCCTGTACTGCAGTGGCAGCAATAATAGTAAAAACAACAGCACAGGAAATACAGGGTGCTAGGTCAGTGAGAACACAACGGAATAGTCACCCCTCTTGCTTGAGCCTTTTTTCTACTCTTCCATGCAGGTTCTGCCCTTGGTGTTTTTTATTTTTCAAACATCTTTTTCTCCAGCCTTTTGAGAACAGAAATGCTTTGAACGCTACACTTCCGAGGGCCTTTATTCTTAACTGCTATTAAGCAAAGCGACCCAAGAGACACTTCCTGCACACAGCAAGTTCTGTAAACGAGAACTGAAGGGCTAGAACTAGCCTGGCTGTGAGGAAAATACCACTGATGCTAAAGGGGACTGACAACCTCTGGTGTTCCTCTCTAGTTAATCTGATGACTTACTCTTGGAGCAGACAACATGAAATCTTTTTTATGTTGTTAAAATTGAAGAAAAATTAAGAACTCTTCATTCCCTTCACTGCAACAAAAAGCATCCATTTTAAGTGCCTGCACAGGGTTTAGGAGTTTCGCATCTGGACTCTACCATTTAAAAACCTGCTTTGTATATTTTACAGAAAAAACATCTATTTATACACGCACAGAACCTTTGCTGTTCCCTTTTTTCTGCATGACATATTACCCCACCCAAATTCAGTCCTGGTCTCCTTACTATAATTCCAATTTTGTTTCTGAGATAACATATTCATTGCCAACTGCACCAGCACTCACCAGAGGCATTTGTACAAGTCGACACATCTCACGGACCTCAGACACCTCATTTGCACACAGAAACACAGGACTGGAAGGCAACCCATGAAAAAGCATCTAAAATGACAGAAGGATTTTCATTTTATGCTTATGAACAGATTTTCAGAAATGACTACCGATTTCATGGGTTTCAGCTTCTCCATTTTTCTCTCTAGATAAGTATTTAAGAAGCTGGATTTCAAGGCGCTCCACTTTAAATCAGTTCTCCCCAGGAAGGAATTGCAGCACTTGGTATTTCTGGAAAATCTTGACTAACAAAGAGACTCAATTTCATGTGAATTAATGACGCTCTGGAGAAAAATAAGTAATCCAGATTTGAAGCAGTTTTAACCTACCTGGTTCACGCATCAGAAACATCTCATGTAATCTGCATAATTAACTCTAACACTTTATATTGCAAGGGAATAAGCTTACCTTTGGAAAAGGCCACCCTCAAACTCAGAACATAGCAAAAAATGCAGGGAAGCCCCTATGCCATGCCACAACACATGCCTTGCTACCATCCATAAAATATCCATTCACTTTATACCTGAAGCACTGAAGAACAAAAAATTACAAAGATGGAATAGCACGAACCAGACTAGTCTAAATGCTGCCATCTTTTAATTTCTTATTTGTCTCCACTACTCTGATGCCTTGCAGGCTCCCCTTTAATGCCTGTGCACAAGTTATTAAATAAATGACTGTGTGCAGTGGCAGTGGCCCATGACACACAGCCATTCCACACTCCTGATGCAAATGCAGCGGGATGGATGAAGCTGTCACACTGCATCCTCAGAAGGATATTTGTTAGCCTCGTTTTGCTGCTGCCATAGGCTGTAGATGTTACTCCGGCCTACCCTCATGCCAACAGGAGTTCAGAAGGCACTGCAGGGAAAACTCGGTGTGGTAAGCAGCACAGAAAGTGCTCAGCTTCTCTACATAGCTTTCAGAAGAAAACCAAGACATTTTATTACAATGTAGAGAAAACGCAGGTTTAGAAACATACATATATGTTCAAAAAGGTGTCTCAGGCATTGAGGCTAAATTTCCAAGTGGTTTTGCAATTCCAGGATAAGAGTTCTCAACATCAGCTGCTCCAGCGCATCTCTAATCCATACTGGTTGGGGATAAAATCAGCATATGAAGGATACAAGGAATGAATAACTACCCCCTAACTGACACCAAGAATGGAAGAGAAGCACAGCTCAAGAGAGGCTAAGGTGGCTGAGCACCTCCATGCCAGCACCATGGAGCACAGGGACCCATCTGCTATCCACCTTCATTCAGCTGCTGGGCTCTCCATCAGGACTGCTCATCCCAGCAGTGATTTCTGAGGCAAGTACTTGCACGCTCTAAACGGCTGTGATGCAAAGTTACTTAAGGACAGCCACTAGAAGCTGGCAGCTTTTGACAGGATAACACGGATAGGACTCAAGCGTCTCTGAGAGAAGCCAGGATTACTCACCGTATTTTTCCTGGTAATTCAATCCTCACAAAATACCTATTTTTACACATCCCACTTCCCCCAATCTGACCCATTCAGCAGCACCCTAATGATCCACACGCAGACACACACAACCACTCCACCATACACACACACACATGCATCTACAAATTATAAAAGCCAAAATAACTTTGGCACAACACAAAGAGGTGGTTGTCAACAAAAACAGATGGTCAAAGAATTGGGCAAACACTCAGAGTTCCAGAAATTAAGCTTTTGCTTTCATTCTAAATGCCACACTTCTTTACCCAGCTCCAGACAAGAGGATACATGGAGCCAGTCACAAGCTCGCTTCCTGCCAGGCTTCTCTGTTTTCATGACAAAATTAAGAGTCCACAGATGGAATAACTCAAAGCTAATTTTTACACAGGTTGGTTTTCCCTCTCTCCCTCCTCCCCATGATTCCAAACAACAAGAATAACATATTGTACAAAATTAAAGAAACAACTACAAAGAGGGGGGAGTGAGGTCATTTGGTTGCTATGACTTCAGTTATGCAGGGAGTTCTATTTAATTTGAGATATTATTTCTTTAGCACTGTGCCTCAGGAAGTCTGCTTCAGCCAAAAGCCTGACAGTATCACGCTCCACCATTCCAAGTTCTTCTTTTTACTTCCTCCCAGAAATTCAAGGCAACTATCTTATTCTTGCTCTGGCCTGTGATCCTACTGTGACCAACTTACAACAGTCCAAGCTTTCTCCCAGCCCTCTTACTGTTTCCTCCCCTCTCTCAACTCCAGCGGAAGTTGGAATCCCGCTCCCACTGAATTCAACAGAGCCCAGTGGAAAGCAGACAAGGTAAATCCTAGAGGTTGCCTACAGGATGCCTTGCTCACAGCACAGTATATCTCAAGTACTTGCTGGACACCCCTCTGAAACTGTGGATACAGGGAATCAAGCTCAACAAAAGAAAACAGACACAGTATTAAGAAGTAGGACTATTTAGCAAAGAATGTGTTCATCCTTACCTAAAGTTCAGAGAGATCCCAGCAGCATATTGAATTATTTTTCACTTCTTTCAAATGGGCATTTCCAAGCACTTGGCCAGCACCTGGGGTGTTCAAATCTGTGGGCTGCACTAAGGTTGACCACCTCCAAGAGCTGCCACTTGTCAACCAGCACTGCCCTACCAGGCTTTACTTAACAACAGATGAAAAGAACTGTAAGGTGCAGTGCATTTAAAAACTTAGGTAAAACATTGTTTTGCTGGGACACAGAAAAATTACTTTTTTACCCGAACGCCCAAAGCTCTGAGCAAAAAGGGAAGGTCACTGGCCAGTTTAACAGTTTCCTGGGGGTCAATTTGGTATAAATGCAACATAATTTATAGAAGCTCTGCCCAATTGTCTTATTTTCAAACTGTAAATTTTTTCAGGCTGAAATACTACAGCCCAGAGCTGACACTGGAAACAGCCCACATAAAGGGCCAGCAGCTGCCATGAGTTTTGGTACAAGTAATGAGTTACTTGCAACTAATAGATACCAACATTTAAAGCAACTGAAGAAACAGCCTATCAGCAGACTTGGCCACCTTCCCTCCAGGCTTTTGTCAGCACTGACTGCACTGTGTGCATGCAGCAATACATTTCCACCTACCACACCCAAGGAGCTACTACTCTGCTCCAGCTTGAAACCACCACCACTTTACACATGGCTCTGTGCAGTTCACAAGCCCAAGCAGAAGCACTAAGACAGCAACAATTTCCCCTCAGGTGTGAGGGTACTGACTTTGTGTTAACATTCCTGTCTCTTAAACATTGCATTCAGTCCCTTCTTCTCTGTGTTAGAGAGAGTTTGCATATCCCACACCCCACCCCCTGCCAGCTATCAGAAAGAGCCAGTTTGCCCACAAACATCCATTATCTGGATTTGCCCTTCATGAAGCTCCCATTATGGACTGAGTTGAGTGCTCATTAGCCACAGCCAACGCTAGGAATGACTGAGGTCAGCTGACTGAGAGACTGACCTTTTGGAGCATCATGCCTCCAAAATAAACTGCGCCATCCACACCATCTCATGTCCTGGTTAATTGGAACCTCTTTTTCCTGCATTTTGTTAAACACAGTAAATGTCACAGCAAATTTTAAGTGACAAGGACTTGGAAGACACATTTAATTTCCCAGTGGCATACAACAAACTAATCCAGTTTGCATTACGCTTGTTAGAGCTGATCTCAAAGATCCAATGCAAAACTAGAGTTTGAGGAATATTCATTTACCGATTAGCTCCTGCCCTCTGACCTCAGCAGGAGCTTTATTTACAATGATGCAAACTCAGCTCCACAGAGCTCCAAAGGCAGTCCTGGGGAGCTGGAAATTCCTGACCAGTACATGGACTCTGCTCCAGCACTGCTGCTTTACCTCACCACACAGCAGGTGGGAAATCCAGGGGTGGGCCAGGTCAGATCCTTCAGGTCACGCTGCATCTGTGAGATGTACAGAGGCCAATACATGCTTTGGCTTGGGCATATTCAGATACAGCTCAAGAGTTCTTCCCCTCACCTTTTCTTCCCAATCTAAGTAACTTCCAGGCATATAGGGGTTGAATACTCTCCTGCAAAAAGTAACTCCAGTTGTTGATATGGATCAGAATTTTAACTCCTATGTGGAATATTTTGGGCCTCTAGGAGTTTCTAAAGTATCTTTCTTTACTAAGCATGTCTTGTACTAAACCTTCTCTTTTCTATCTTGGATGGAGAATTCACCTCCTTCCAAACCCACTATACATATTGCAGTTCAGTGAACATCCATAGGGAAAAAATCTCAGCTCAGAACATAATTATTAAGCAACCATTTTTTTCCATGTCATTAGCTATTTTCCCCACTTTGTAACTTCTACACAACCTTGGTCAGTTTGCTCTTGAAGCTGTCCATAATTTACTACACAGCCTCACTTTCAGTGTATATATACAGTTACTTACATAAGCATACACTCTCAAATGCCAAGGCAAGTTTTAGGATTAGCCAACTGCTCTTAATATGTTAAATCCCAGCATACTTTTCCAACATAGAGATCTTCAGCTGCGGGAAAAAAAAATCCCAAGCATCTTCAGGAACATGAAACATATTTTAAGCAGGCGCTACCACGAGCACCTTTTCACAGTCCCAGATGACAGGAAATACGACTCCACATCCATGATAAATTGTCTCCTTACTGGATTTAATGGCTGTCATTTAAGACACTATTTTCCTTCCTGTTGGCTGCAAGATACAAAACCATCACCTACCCTTTTGCTGGTTTGACAGTATCACGGGGGCATGGTGCACACAAGGTTTCACAAAGGACAGTCCTACTCTAGGTACAAGTGTCTCACTTAGACATGAAAGAAATGATGACAATTAACCATGATAGCTCCAACCCAGGACTGCCCATGGCTTCCTCACGTTCTCACAGGTGTGATTACTGCAGCCTGCTCCTTGGAGATAGCCAGGCTCTGAACAAGTTTTTGGGTAACAAGGCATAAACAAAGCTGCAGCCAGTACGCCCATATAATCCACCAAGAGCACTTTATATGTATGACAGAGCAGGACTCCATGGACAGAACTGACCACACCCACTCCTCTGGGGCCCATAGGGCTACAGATCACTTATTCTAAGGAAAAAACAGCTCTTACCAGAAAGGTGTGCAGTGAAAGACAGCTGCAAAGCTGGGGACAAAGTCATAACTACAATGTAAGAACAAAGCCTTGAATCAAGCTTTTCAGAGTTGTTTAGGGAATCAGAACATGACACATTTCATTCATGACTGGCTGCAATATATTTATGAGCTTCTCTATACTCCCAGAGTCATCCACTAACTCCACTATTGTGCTCTGCCTTGCAGAGGCCACCTTCATTTAACACTGCCATAGGCCCAGGATCCTTGAAAGTCAGGGAAAAGTCATCTGCCCCTCTTCTCTAAAGCCCAAAGACCAGAGAGCTTTCTCTGCTTGCTTTCAACAACCAGTGAGCCAGAAAAAAATTAGCTAAGACAGTAAGAAGTCATCGATGTACTTTTAAGAATTCTAAGTTCCCTTTGTTTTACACCATTTCTGCAGCAGCTTCTTTCAGAAGAACATCCATTGCAGCTCACACCAAAGAATCATCCAGCCCAGCACACTTGACAGAGGCCAGCAGCACACACCTTGACAAGGGACCCAGAAAAAGCAGGCCTATGGGGACACTCACTCAGGACACATTCCCAGTGCCTAACAATGTGTAGCTCTGGGACTACCTGAGCTCAGGATGGCTTTTCTGTGTTTAACAATTCTCCATAGGTTATCTATTCCAGGCACTCATCCAGACTTCACCCCTGCCTGACAAGCCATCACTCAGCCAAGTCAGATCTGTCTGCAAATCTGCACTCAGCTCCCCAGAGCCCTCCTGGCGGCCTCGCTGCCCAGCCACACCTTCATCTCCAGCCCACAAAGTCGTCTGTTCAGATCAGTGCAGACAGCTCGCCCAAGGATCCTCTGCCACTAAAACAAAGGTCCCTGTCACCTCCATATGTGGGAGACAGACAGCAGATGTATGACAGAGAATCCTTCAGTCATAGGCACAGTTCTGTCACACATTTGGAACCTGCTGTGGTGTGGGAAGATTCTGACACAACATGAGCAAGGCAACTACCCAGCGCTGTTCCCAACTGTGCTGTCTCACAATCATCTCAGCTCCTCACCCAAGCTTTCCTGACAAACCCTCGTTCCTACCCTCACGACATCCTCCATCTCTCTTCACTGAGCAATGCTGTATCTGAAGAGTTCAACTCCCATAGGAATTCTCCAGGTTTCAGCATCTTTATTGCTTTGCAAGAAGATAAAGAGCAAACAGCAAAAGAAATGGGGAGGAGGAGGGAATGGCCAAATCCTCACTGCAAGGTCAGGCACTAATACACCATCAAACCAGTAACAAAGAAATTCACAGTTAACATGTCCCTTGGGTGACATCATGTACATTCCCTTATATCCTGTCTCCTTTCCCCATCTGTCCCTTTGTCTCTGTGCTGACTCCCAAAGGGCCAGATCTACTGAGACACATCTGACCAGGCTTGCCCAACAAGGAATGCTGCATGGGAATTTGGTAAACATCCAATGGACTTCCCACTGACCCTTCCCCTTTCTCCTCCCCTCCATCTCCACTTGGAAATAGATTCCATCTTTATCCTGCTCAGTAACTGACCTGCATCCTGGTTGCATCCTTTCTCTGGGCAGCTTAATTACTAATTCTAAGCACTTGGTAGCTGGTCCACTTCCTTTCCCATAGGAAAGGAGGACCCTGCCACATGACCAGAGACCCTGCCCAGGCACCAGGATCAACACTTCCCAACCAGCAGCAACTGCTCCCTCCAACTCTTTCAAGCACAGCTTACTCCTTTGTAACACAATTCTCCAAAAGCTGCAGGAAGCAGTTGAACAGCCTGAAACCTCTACTCAGATACTCTGCTTGGGACGGAGACTGGCTTTCAGCACCAGCAGCTGAACACATGACCTTGAGCCTCGTGTTCCTCCGCTTCTTCACCACCCAGCACATCCAGTGCATATCCACCTACAGGCCAGGGTCCTCCAACGCAAGCCTGGCAACTCCACATTTTGCATGGCATTGAGACCATTGCCTTTGGCCCACAACAGAGGAACCATGCTCAGGTGTGATTTACTCGAGTCACTGACCACAGAGGAAGAATTCCCATATCCTGAAAGACCAAGTGCTCTTTTTCAGCTCTTCCATCACACTTCTTCTCTAGGACATCAACCATTAAGGCCATAAGTTCTACTGATACAATTTAAAACAAGTCCCTTGGAATAATTTCTCTTGTTCACTCATTCTCAGGTGACAACTTTTAGGATGAATTCATGTACTACACAAAAAAGTTGAATAAAATACAGGGTCTGTAAAATATACAAAATGGACTAGGCTACACTGCTCCAGAAGCGTAAGAGCCTCAAGCACTACAGATACATTAGCTAGAGTCCTTAGCTCTGTCCCCCTACCCTTTACACCTTTTCCCCTGGCATTTACCTGGTTCCTCCCTTCAGACTGCAGGCTCTGCAGCCCATCTTGCCTTGTGATCTCATTTCCTGCAGCACATGATACAAGGGGCCTGGGCTCCAACCACTGAGCATGCAAGCAGAAAGCCATCAATTCGCCCTCTGCAGACTCCCACTTTCACCTACAAGCTCCCAACAACATCTCCAGCCACAGCACACTCAAGCAGCTTACTGCTTGAATAAAAAGAAACTCTGTACTTCCTGAGCAACAGCCTCACAGAACACAACCCTGTTCATCTCCAGTCATCATGTTTGCTCAGACATCATTTTAAGTCTGCTCGCTTCATTCTGCCTCAGGCCCAGATCACATCAAGCAGACCAACCCCAACCAGAAGCACGAGCTCTCTAAAGCCTCAATTAGCCAAGCAGAGGCTTCTGTACAACTGAGGAAGCCTCTCTAATGAGAGCTTTCCTTCCAGCTCTTTGATTAAGCAAAGTGGCCAGAGCAGCAAAAGTGACAGAAATGTTCACTGGGGGCCTTACATTTAGCCTGTGTAGGCAAGCCAAGGCAACAGCAGCTGATAGGAGTATGTGAGCACACACTCCATTACTGAGTGAGAGCCCTGGGAACAGACAGGCAGAGCACTGCACCACAGTGCTGCCCATTCCTTACAGCAGTTATGCCACAAACGCTGCATGCGCAGTCCATTGAGCTTTGAGCTGTACCACGGATGGTTTATCTGAAAAATGGGAGCAGGACAGAACTGCAGAGGTGTCCTCTGCTAGCAGGAGTGAAGATGGAAAGGGGAAAGATGTATGCAGAGTAAAGAACATATCGTATCAAAGGTAAAAATGACAAATGAAATACAACTTAGTGAAAGCTTAGCTCTCTGCCAGAGGTTAATAGCTCTTTCACCATAGGACTTTCAGGAGTCGCTATCAAGGGCAGCAGGGGCAGATTCGTACCGTGCAGTTTCTGAGACCAACAAGTGGGAGGTTCCTTTATACCAAGACAAATCACAACAGCTCTCTTGCAATAGAGAAGTGGTGGATGGCCAGACAGGACTCTCTATAGCTCTTGGAGTTCCCTTTAAACACCCTAGGGCCACAGCATATGCAGCACTGGACATCGCTTTTGAGCTGAGGCAGTGGAATACACTGGATACCCAGCTGCCCCTCCTCAAAACAGCCACCATCATCTTATTTAACAGCCCCCTGCCGTTATTTCACATTTCTCCACAGCTGTCAATGAGTTCCCCCATACTTGAGCAGTACAGAGCAGCCCCAATAAGCACTGCCACTTGGAGCATGTGCCTCCTATCGAATCCAGACTTCAGTACCTCGTCCAGCAGAGGCAGAAACAGTTTAGCTATTCAAGGAAAACACCATTAACAGCTTCCTTTTACACCATTCTTTTGGAAGCCAGAGTCCACTGAAATCCATGTAAAACATTAGGTTTATCCATAATGTCCTGCAGACACAGTGTCCTGCAGAAGCACTGCTACACTTCCCTCTGGAAGCTGTGGCTGGGTGCAGCAGCCAGAACCAGATGTAGTCAGGCAAGCTGTAAAGAGCTAAATGCTCACTGCCAACAGCCACTCCTGCTTCCTTTCAACCATCGATAGCCAGAGGGTTAGCATGTACACCCTGCACCTTTAGAAAGGGTCTTAAATCTAACATTTTGCTGCCTTTGTCCTGTCAGATGGGATAATTTTTTAAGTCATCGACTGCTGTATGTTACACATAATTGAAAAAATTATTTCAGATAGCTATTACAATGCTCCAGTGACATTTCTTTCACTTGACCAGCAATATCTGTAACAGCATCCATCCTTCTCAAGACTTGGTGCTATAGATATTGTCCTACCCAAACAAATTTCCACACTGATAGGCAACTGGTTCTGCCTTTCTTCTCCCCATCAAACATTACTCAGGGAAGTAAAACTTTCCTCCTTCCTAGACTCTTAAGACTTCCCTAGAGTTCATGTATGTTAAAAGATCTATCAGCTCTTTCTTCCCAGTGAGAACAGCCACCTCGTGCTTTCCTGAAATTACCATACAGATTGCTTATAGAGGGACTAATATGATTTTCCTTATTTAGAAGCCAACAGCTGTGTAATATCACATGTTCTATTTAGCCTGGTTTGTGTCAAGCTTGAGCTGTCAAAAGCAGACAGGCTGGCCACAGAAGCAAAAGCACGGAGCTTGTCGCTGTTCCACTGGACTTGCAATAGACAGACTAGAGCAAGTTAAGACATTAACAACCAAGAATATTCTAACTTTTGGCTAGGAGCTCCTATGGGAACCATGGCAACACAGGAGGGTTGCAATCCAGAAGGCTTGGCCTCACTGGAACACTAGGCAAGCCTGTCTTCAGGAGAACTCAGGCAAGGCCAGCTGGCCAGAAAACAACCCAGCAAGGGTCACAACACTGCAAAACCATCAATGAGCCCCTGCAGCTTGTCCTAGGGATGGCTGGAATCCAGTAAGCTGGCACTCCTCACATGTCTAAAACAAAGCTGGAGGACAGACTTAGGGTCAAACATCAGCCCCTGAGCCTGTGCCGAGCTAACAAGGTTAAACAGACAATCCTGAATCATCACACGCAAAACCACACTCTCCTTTTCCCGGCCTCAAAATTTGTGACCAGAGGCACAAAGTTGTTACCCAAGTAATACCAGAGGGGTTTAACTCAACTCCACTCCCTTGGGAGAGGACTCCCCAGCATACAGCTAACAGATCAGCATGAATTTAAAAAACAAAAAACAAAAANCAAAAAACAAACTTGGTAGGTTTGAACAGCCAAGAAAAGCATCTAGAATTTGAAAATAAAGGAGGAGGAAGTGTTTAGGGAACATTTACACTCCATTTGTCTCATGTGCTAACTAGCTAACATTACATCTCCCAAACAGGAAAGTCTTCCATTACCTTTCATTTCTCATGTCTCTGTGCTCAGACACCAGAGACATCAGTAAGAAAAACACCCCTTGTACCACCATGGCCTGAGGCACTTCAGAACACAGTTAAGAACTTGCTCAGATTAAGACCAGCCCCAGAATCCATTCTTTCACCACTGCACACACTCTGCAACCATGGAGGCACAATTCCTAGCAAGTTACAAGGTAAAGGCTCCTCTTGTCTCCCTAGTTCTTAAAGCCCAATAAAAATTATTTACAGCCCCTCTGGGCTATCTGGTTTAATCCTTTCCAGCTCAAGTATGACACTTGCTGGGACACTATTAGGTTTCTTACAGTGCTCTGACTAGCAATCACATCCGTACCTGACTGCCAAGGGACACTCTTGGCTGAGTCGGCCACCCTGGTCTAATGCTGAGAGCTCTGAAATTTCTCAATTGAAACATTTGAAAGTTAATGAACCCTTCTAACACAAAGCTCCCACAGCTCAAGAGTTCTTTTATGAGCCCAGCACACGGTGGATGCACAGGAAAACCTCACTTCAGGCAGGCCTCTCTTTTCAGAATGCACCCAGGCAGAAGGCAAGACTCTCAAGCACAGCAGGTGGAAGTCAGGATCAAAGGTACCACCCACAGGACATCTGGGTGGCTCTGCCACATGGTACTCCACACCACAGCCTGCTTGAAATAGGGCTGGCTATAATCACAGGCCCTCAATGGATGAACACATGGCTATAAGTGGCAAACCACTCTCAACTCTCTGAAAACAGTCATCAACTCCCAGCCACAGTCCAAACGTGAAACAAATATAAAAAAACCTCAAGAGTCACCTACATAGAAATGTCATTGTGGGGAAAAAAGGCGATCTTTTCAAAGCCATAATTTACTTATGTGCATCTTCATTTGAACTTCGGTTCATCTTTCAGGAACATCTTCCTGTCCTGTGAACTTCAAGCAGCAGGATCTAGAACCAGCACTCACCCCTTGTACTCCCCAAAGCTCCACATGATCACTGGTAAGCCCCAAAATCCATCAGTACCCCAGCACACAGACAGAGAGCTGCTGCTGTTTTTACAGGCATTGAACAGGTTCTTCCACAGAAGGCAAGAATGGTAGGCAGGACCAAGGAAACCCAGTGCCTCTGCTCCAGAAGCACAATATTCTTCCAGCTTCCACTCATGCCAGCTCATACTCCTCCATCCAGGACTGCACACCTGGCCCAAATGATACCATCCACCCTGGGGATACCACTGCATTTAACTGGGAGTGTTGGAATGAGGGCCAACCCACACAAGTGCAGGGCAGAGAAAGGGACTGGCTTTTGTCTTTCAGGTTTTGGGTCTCATTTTTCCCCTTGTTCTTTAGTTGCTAAGCCTGCAGTTGGGGTTGAGCATGGGGAAGGGGGAAGGGAACAGAATCTGGTGAACAGCTGGGGCCTATCACTTTTCATTGCAGGTCTTGGAGAGATGTGGTTGACAGAGTGATGCACAGAGGCTGTCCCAGTTAATGACTTCACCATTCTCCATCATTATCCCCATCATTAGGAAATTAGGAGGACAGAAGGTATTTACTGTAAACCTGCCACCTCCCAAGGAGAGATAAATAGAAACTGATAAATGGGATCTTCTGGTGCTGTTCGTCTATTAACCTTCTGCTTCCCAGTTTAGGCATATGCATGCTATCCTGCCATTAATATCCAGTAATTGGCATAGCAGTGGGCAACACACTCCTACCTTGAGCGTCAAACATCTCCCATGCTGCGTGCGAGCGCACGGCCGTGCGCACCGCGGCTCTGCGGCTGGGCGCAGGGAGGGGCTCCCACGACTGCTCACACCTCAGCCCCGAGGCTGAGCCAGCAGCCAGACCTGCTGGGTCTGAGCATCAGGCATGGATCTGATGGCAAGAGACTTGGGAGGAGGAGAGGGCATTTCGTGGGCATGACCTGCCCTGCGTGGAACCAACAAACTGGCACGCAGGGACACTGGCACCTCCAGCTGAGCTGCCGTGTGTTCTGTCAGCCTACCTGCAACTACAGCTCACAGACGCCTCCGGGGATTAGAGTCCCACTCACTGTAATCTCTCAGCATCCAGGAAAGAAGCATTTTCCTCACCATCTCAAAGCCATGTGCTCTGCAAACTGTTTAAAAAAAAAAAAAAGGCAAGCTTCTGAGGGCTTGGAATTTATGAACTTACTTTGCTGGTCAAAAAACCAGGCAAGGTTTCAGCAATGTGGACTGACATGTCTGCAGCTCCCTCCCTGAAGGGCTCTTTGCATGTGCTGACTTGCTTCACTCCCACAGACTGAACCTCTGCAAAAGAACGAGTCCTCAGAGGGACAAACAGAGCCACTTCTTTCCTCAGCAATCCAATCCTCCAAGGCTGAAGCAAATCCATACTCAGAAACCAGGATTTTGCCCATATGGAAAGCAGGCCCACTTGCAGGTCAGTCAAACAACTACAACTCTCTTAATCATTTCTTCCACCTAGAAGATCACACCTCTGCTTTGGAAAAACCCTGACCCGCTGCTATTTTACTCTTTGACATTATTAACTGCTTTACCTAGCCTACCTCTAGCATTTTCCTTTCAACCAGCATTATAGTTCCCAATTCACATGGTGTGCAGGTGACTACAACTCAGAGACACCAGCCAAGATGACTGCTGCATTTCTGATGAGGAACAAATCAGAACAAGTTAACACAAGTCTTAAGACTCCCACTTTATCATGGCACCGTTTATCAACATGTAACCTTTTCCAGAAGTTCAGGGTGAACAGAGGGACGGTTCTTGCACGTACTAACCTGGCATGCAGCTCATCTGCTCTGTGTTGGATAGACAGTCTCCAACACCCTGGAAGGCAAGTACTGCAGGCAGGAGCCATGCCTGCTCCTTCCACATGCACTTGCTTGCACACATCAGCCCAGTGCAGGAGACCAAAGCCAACGTGACTGTGATGGCGTGTTCTAATGGGAACACCAGTATTAATTCCCATCTGTCTAAGCAACTGGCAGTGTCCATCAATTACAGCAAGAGCCAACTAACAGTTGCAGCTGCAAAATAATAAAAGCAGAATTAACATTTCAAGTTCCTGTCATTCACCTGAATTTTTTACAGTTGTAATTAGCAAGCTGCAGAAGCTGTCAACAATCAACATCAGCCAATCTGTCTGCACCAGGAACCCAACTGCCTGCCAGAAATTGTCTTCGACAGGCTTTTTTCCCCCCCTTGCTTCCATCCATTAAAATTTTCCCTTCAAACCCCTCTAACACTCTCATCTCTTTTACCACCAATCACTAGAATTGAACACATCAAAACAGCGAGAGACAGAATGACTGACACTTAGCTGATAAAGTCATAATTATTTCCTTGCTCCAAAGCTCAGTATCAAAACATGCTGCCGTCTGTCTCCCCAGGCCTCTGCTTGCCTGCCAGTAAAGAACTAGTGCTACAGCCCCTTCCCAGGAACGTGACTCTTACCGGACCCCAAACATTCCCTTATGTGGACAGAGACAGTGAAAGAACCATTCCAGCTGAAGGCCTGCTCTTTGATGAGCAGTTGCAACTGTTTCCCAATCTTTAGCAGAAGAGCTTGTTACACAC
This sequence comes from Hylia prasina, assembly GCA_013397195.1. Taxonomy (NCBI): domain Eukaryota; kingdom Metazoa; phylum Chordata; class Aves; order Passeriformes; family Sylviidae; genus Hylia; species Hylia prasina. Next base: position 347,771 of record VYXD01004010.1, read on the forward strand.
CTTATAACATCCGAGGGCTCTATTTAATCAAGATCACCCAAAAGCCCCGTGCTCCCAGGGCTTCAATTTCTTTTTCTTTTTTCTGTTTTGCCACACCACACACACAAGAAACAAACCAAAAAGTAACAAAAAGTTAAAACCAAACCAACAAACCCCAAACATTGCTCCTTTCAGTGTCGGCCAGAAACCAATTCTTTTTAAAGACCTGAGTGAGCACAAAGTATTATCCATGGAGATAACAAGCACCTAGAACCAGATGCTATACTTTCAGGGTAAAGTTAGGTTCTGTTGTTTGTTGAGGTGCTTTTGCAGGTTTAGTTGTCTTCTATTGTTGGGGTTTGGGGTTCTTTTTCAGTAAGCCCTCACATTTTTAAAGCTATTGATCCTCCTTGAAACCGAGCTGAGGCACAGATAAAATATATGTCTTTATCATTTAAGAGCTGGTTTTTAACCTCTGCTGGTTCCTTCATAGCTAGTTAGAATACTGCAACAAGCAGGGACACCTGTAAATGGCCTGGGAGAGATGGTTCTCACAGGTGCATTCCTTCATGTAATTGCTATTATGTGAACTCAGCATGCCTTGGGGAGCTTTCACCCCCTGCAGCATTGCTGCGCTCACCTCCAACATCGCCACCAAAGGCACCAGACTGGGGCACACCTGTGGGTAATGGTTAAAACAAAACACTACTTGGAAGAGAAGCTCTAACAGCGCACTCCACATGCACTCTCTGCTTCCCAACCTCCACTTAATGCTTTAAACCATCAGCCGAGTAACCACAATGAAAGGATAAAGCTACATTAAAAAAAAAAGAATGAAAAAAAACCCAAGAGCCTCAACAATTTGTATATCCACCAACTAAAAACACAAGAACTATTCCTTTTCTTCAGAAAGCACTGCACAATAGGTTTCATAGACAACTGGTGTAGATAGTTGCAAACCTGGTAGACTTAATGCACGATTAACATGCTACTACAAATACTTGCTCCGAATTACTATCACTGAGTTACCATTGTCTTGACAAACAATAACACTGGAATAGAACAAAGGGCATAAAACCCTTCCCAGGCACTCTTACACACATAATATTGATAAACTGAACAAATAATAATAAAAAAATCTAGTTAGTAAACCAGAAATATCTGAAGAGCACATAAGAAGAAAAGTTCCTTAGCACAAACATCACCACCCTGAAAGCACAACAGGCAAATACAAACAAAAAACATACTACTCCAGAAACTGAGACTTAAACCTCTTTGCCCACAATACAGGGCAAAATTCACCTGCTTTGCCAATAACTCCACAGGACACAAATCCCCTTTTTTTCCAGGCAGACAGTGAGACAGGCTTCCAGCCTGGGACAGAGCCCGCAACCCTTGCCCGCCCTTCGGACCCAAACCTACCTGCTTCCCAACACAGCAAAAAGCTGTTTTCCTCAAACCCAGCCTATGAGATTGGGAGCAGCAGGAAGGGTGCAGGAGGACCATCACCTGGGCTTAAGGAACTGCGACCCGCACTCCCATCCCGAAGGCACCCGCAGCCCAGGCCAGGCACCCCTCGGCAGCCCAAAGCGCCGGGAAACAACCTCCGCCCGAGCAAGTAAAGCCTTCTTACCGATAAAATCCAAGCGGAGCGCCGGGGATGAGGGGACGCGCGAGACCAGCGCCCGCTGCCGCGCCCTGAGGGCGCCGCACGCGCCTCGCTTCGAAGCCCGCGTGAGGGGCACGTGAGCGCCCCCAGCCACGCGCCAGGGACGGCGCCCCCTGCTGGTCACTGCCGGCGCGAAGGGCGCCGAGTGCCGGGGCACGAAATGTCGGGATAAAATCCCCAGCGTGCTCTCCATGCTAATATTTGAGACTACAAACAAGATTAATTCAGATCAATAAATCAAGTGATGGCAGTACAAAAACTGACTAGAGGGAAGCCTAAGAATGCCTTGTAGCTCTATGGCCTGGATTCACAAATGTAATTAAATGGCAAGACATTGCACATCAAGTAGAAGGCAGTCAGCAAGAAACTACTACATATTTATCCAATATTCTTTTGGCTTCAGATGATGAATTTTAAAATTGAGGAAATTCTCAATACTTGCCAATCTCAAAATTTCATTCATAAAACAAAGCAGACCCATGGGAAAGGGGCATTTTTGTTTTCACAAACAGCATTTCAAGTGATTGAAATGTACCTCCTCACAGTGCTTATTAAAAAAAGTGCACAAAGCATTTGTAAAGTGAACCAGACAGTGCTGTAAACCAAAAATTCAAGTAAGGAATATCAGGATCCAGGACAGGCTTCTGCTCCAGGAGCTGAACCAGCCTCTGGCCCAGTGCTTGAGGACAAGCTGCTGGTGACAGGCTGGGGGGGGACACACGCCTGCCCCGCCAGCACAGCGCTGTTGCCTTGCACTGTCCACACCAGCAGAGCCTCCAGCCCTGTGAGGTTCTGCACTGGCCTTGGCCAGGAGAACCCTCCCAAAAGGGGTCTGGAAAAGGACTAAGCAAGAGATACAGTTATAGAATCCCAGAATCACCAAGGCTGGAAGGGGCCTGTAAGACCACCAAGTCCAACCATGAACCCAGCACTGCCACTGTGACCCCTAAACCACTAAACCACATCGCCCAGTGCCAGATCCAGGTGCTTCTTGAACACTTCCAGGGATAGTCAGTCCACCACCTCCCTGGGCAACCTATTCCAGTGCCTGGGCACCCAAACAGTGAAAAAAAAATTTTTTTAACTCCTAATCTGAATGTCCCATTTCAACTTAAGACCATGATAAACACCTAAACCACTTCCACAGCAGAGGTCACCTCCCAAAGGCTGGCAGAGTCACACCAGGCTGACAACAGTGCGCAGTTCCAGCATATAGAGACATTTCCCAGGATGGCACAGGGGCACACGGCCTTTGGATGAGCTGTGCTGGGTGCCAGGGGGTACCAAGTGCAGGCCCTCGGCCCACGTGTGCCAGGTGCCAGCGCATCACGATGGGCCCATGGTGCCGCTTTTGTGCCTGGAGCTGCTGGATTGGCACGGGGGCTCTGGAGCAGAACACTCTCAGGCGCTAGTGCAGATCCAAAACTTGTGAGAGGAGCAGATGACGGAGGTCAGGGCGTGCCTGGCTGTGCTGGCACCATGGCACAAGCCAAGCTGTCCAGCTGACTGCAGGGCGCTCAAACCAGGCTGTCACTCTGGGAGCAGCAGGAGTGCTACAGCTGATGGAAAATGCAGACAGGAGTGGGCATGCCAAGAGCAATGGAGTCAAGGGAAGGGATGGACATGGGAGCACCATGTGCCGTGCAGGAGGTTTATGTGAGGGATGTCATCAGCTCCACCAGCTATCTTTTCTTCTGAACCCCTAACCAGAAATGTTCATCTCTGGTTTCACCTTTCTAATTTAGGGCCCATTCCCTCAAACACACTGCTTGTCATCTTGGCTTTTTGGTGCTCCCAAGTGCTTTCTCTTTAAAAAGCTCAAGTGATTCCCTGCAGACTGTCTGGGGGAAAAGAGCAGCACAGGGAACATCAATCTCAGGCTGTGCAAGAACGCCCAAGTCTCAAAGCACGGCAGCCCCCTCGGCTGAGGCATTTCTCTGAGCCTTATCCCGTCCTGCAGGCTGACCACAAAGGCTGAATTTACATAGCTGGCATATCCTAATTATGTAGATTAAGTTTCCTTTGGGTTCACTGCAATAAAGCAGCCTTAAATTTTATCAGGAGATTGTTTTTTCACCTTAAAAATTATCCAGGATTTTCTAGAAGGACAGAAGGGACAGCATGAATTCCCTTTGTTAAAATCATCCAAATTCAAATTGAGACTTGAGCACTAGCGCCATATGATGTAGTTTCAACTGTGCATTCCAGATACTCCAATTCCCACTGCCTAATCCTGTCCAAATATTTAAAACAAACAAACAAACAAGATGCAGTGGTCAATCTTACGTGAACTAGTATTTCACTTGGCCAACAATATTGTTCTTTAATGCTAGAATTAAATAGTTATTCAAAATAGCTTTGGAAAAAATCATTAGAATCTTGAAGTCCATGGATTTGAACAGTCACAAGCTGTACAATCAAAAGGCTCAGAGGAGTTTACTTCCTTTGACCAGCTGAAAATCAGGTTTCCAGCTAACTTCCATCATTATCAGAGAAAAGGGGAGAAAGAGGGGTAAAGCCTGGTGCCCCACTGAACTGCACACTAAAACTGCTATTCCATCAGCTGAGAGCAGGATTTGGTCCTAAACATTTCTGGGAAACCATATGAATTCTTACATTTTTCCACCCCCAAGCAAACTATTAGATGTTTTTCTTTTCTTTCCATGTAATTAAATTCTCACCAGTCAAAGAGGGCACAAGAGCAATCCATATAAGAACAATCCTTGGAAAAAGGATCCCATTCATTCTCACCCTCTCCTGCACAGCAGCTGGGGTTTAATTGGGTTACTGGAAAGTATGCATACAAACTAAAGAGATCATATTTCTCATCAAGCCTTTAAAATTCCTGCAAATAAGACAATAAATATTTCACATGAAGCATAAACCAGCACCAAGCCATTTCACGCACAGACCCAAAAAAATAAAAATAAAAATAAAAATTAAAATTAAAAAACAACAACAACAACAAACACAAGCTGAGCAAACAAGCAAACATTGCTGTATGCTGGTCTCCTGCCTCAGAACCTGTTTCAAGGGATGCTGCTCTTATAGTCCCTGACCTCTTAGCAAAGGGCTTGGCCCTGGCTTTCATTGCTGAATATAATTTCTCTTGGGAATGAGAAAATATGACACTGAAGTGATGGGAAAAATATTTACGAGTCAGAAGGACGACTACAAGATGGTTTCAAGAATTTTCCCCCTTTTAAACTCTCAAGTCCAGGCAGGGAAGGGAAATTACAGACCAAGTCTTCTTAAACCCTGTGAAGTCTGAAAGAATCATTTTATCCTATTCAACTCTTACCAACAGCAAATGCCCTAAGTTGTTCAAGACCTAGACCTACCCACCACCAAGTACTCACGGCTAATTTAAAAAAAAGTTGTGTTTAAAATTTTATCATGACTGTGGAGTGTCTGGAGAGCCTGAGTGTGCTGAGCATTATGGGAACATTGCAGATTACCTCCTCCACAGAAACTTGCCAAAATACGATGAATTTGCCCAGGCTGGACCTCTCGCCACTCTGCTTTTCCAAGAGAATAATACACAATACCAACCTTCCCTCTGCTTGTCTGCTGGCTGTCCTACAAGGTACTGCCCAGAAGTTTGAGGATGTACTCCAGCTTCCACAGCCGCCTCCACACAGGACAAACCAGGACCAAATGTACTTATTGAAAAATCACATTTTCACTCTTCTGACTTCCTCAAGGAAGAAACCAGAGGAAAGGTCCTAGTTCAGCTATTACCAATCATCTTGGAATGTTTTCCAATCTAAGGGGGCTAGAAGGAAAGCAAAGCCATGTTTATTGGCACTGACTGTCACCAGTGGACAAGATCCATGTGTCATCGAGGCCACGGCTACACAAGAACAATTACATCACTTGCTTGACAACATCTGTGATGGCACCTCAAGGCTTAACCCATTTGAACGCCTCTCTCAAAAACATGAGGGAACAGAGCCATAGGAAATGAAGTTTGAAAACCCATATTTATCAGCAAACAACGGTGTCCTGGAGACTGGGTTGTGGAGCTGAGGGATAAAGCCTTGTCACTGTTTGTCATGGGTCCCTGCAGGGTGTACAGAGCTCAGCTGCACAGTCATGCCAACATCCAGTTGTGACACCCCTGGAGATATTCACCTATAATCCTTCCCAGTGTTCCTGCCCTTTCCAGGCCAAGGCAATGCAGGTCCTCACATGGTGGCCAGCTTATCAAGTAGAGAACATTCCAGGCAAGTGCCTGTGTTCAAACACCTGGGAACTGGGATTCTGATGGACAATATTTACAACATCTTGCCGCAAGCTGGCACCTGGGTGCCTTGTTCTGGCACACCACTCTTGCAGAGAACAGCACAGCAAAGCCTCAGGATGCTTTCTCCCTTTGCCAGGAAAAATGGGGCAATGTGCGTTCAGCTGCAGTGAAAGGAGTTATTAGAAACAGATTGGGGGCTGAGGAGGGAACACTGGGCACAGGATCCTGTCTGTGTACCTGCGTTTGCACCCATTGCTCACACAGTGAGTATCACCCAGTCATTCACTCACCGAATTTCAGCATCTCCTGTTGAAGCTGCCAGCAAGTGAGCAAGTGTCCCAAAGAGGGTAATAGTTTTGGTCAAAATTACTGAGTTCACCAAAAACATTCACCATTTTCTTCACTCTTTCAGTTCAACTGATTATTATGATTAAAAGAACAAAGGAGAAGAAAAGGAAACCCAAACCAAAATAATTTCAACACCCAGACCTTTCAACACCAAGACCCAGCTCTAAGCTACTGAGCTCCCCAGCACAACTTGCACATTGCCTCATTCTGAGACTCCAGCACAGAGCGCTGGCAAAGTGTCAGGGAGTTTCTGACACTCTCCGTGACCAAAGAACCTGTGGCCCAGGTGACTGTGGTGTTTCCTTCACATTTGAAATCACACATAAGTGCCCAGAACCAAGTGCTATGGACAGTGTTCATTCCAGGACAACTCACTAGGAATATTTTGCCTAATTAAATGCACTCCATTCTCCACAGAATAGCAGATCCCTCGGTGCTGGAGAAATTATATCATTTCTTTTCAGTGAGATGGTCGTGCTCTTCCAAGAATGTAAATTAATTCCCGCAGGGAAGGAGAGAGAGATCTGGCCCAAAGAGCACTATTTGGCATGATCAGCTCTCCTTGCTGTCTCACAGTCGTTCCTGCACAAAATCTGATGTGGCAGCTTGTTTGAAACTTGTTTATTGGGAAGGGGTCATAAGCTGAGCACTGTTCAGAACAGGTCAGGCATCTGATAAAAGGGTGAAAAAACTGAAATGCTTCACATGCATCTCTGAGACAGAAGCTTGATGAGGAGAGAGAGCTTGTAGAAGAATGTTGCCAAGTACCTCACACGGCAGGCAGCAGCAGACTACAGGACTGGTTAGAGCAGGGGAAGATTAAATAATTCTGCTGTCAGCATTAACAAATAGTCAGTATTGTTCTTCTGTACTTCAGGACAGGTTGATGCTGGAAGAAAGACCCTCTCTAAAAGGGAGATAATATGAAACTGTGCCAGCCCTGAAGAACTGAGAGTCAAAACAGATGGGGAGAAAGAAAATTATCTTGAAATTATCTGCAAAACAAAGGAGAGACAGATCATCTACTTATCCTTGATCTTGTACCACCCCAGTGGCTGAATTCCCATGTCCTGAGCCCCAGCTCCATGACTGTTTCCCCAAGGTCCTCCTTCCATCTGTTGTGCTTTTTGCAGTGTGTGGGGAAAGAGAAATCCAGGGCTTTGTGTTATGTATTATTGCTCTTACACATTCCTGTCAGCTCCATCTCAGCTGTGCTGTGTCCAGCCTGGTGACATTACCAGGCTGCTCTCACCACTGTTGAACTGGAGCTGTCATGCACTCCAAAAGTACCAGGCAAACAGCCATGTGCGTCCTCTCCTCCTCTCACTCTGCCCTTCTCATTCCAACTTTGTTGTAACGCTATTCCATGGAGAAAAGAAAAGCCTGAAAAGAGACATTCCTTGCTCCCTGCACAGAAGAAGCTAACACAGTTTTCTTCTTGCCAACCTCACACACTCTCCTGGTCAAGCCCTGAAATGTCCTGCTGGGGCACTCAGAGTTATTTGCATCTGGGATGCAATTTCAGAGCCCCTTGTAAATGCTGAAGTGACTGCAAGTTATGAAGAAAAATAACTTCCAGATTTTCCAAGAAGAAGAAAATGCTTAGGAAAACAGAGTAGGGAGAAACAAAGTAAAACATGAGAAATCAAAGTTGTCTGAGAGGCATGAAACTGCACTAAAAAAAAAAAAAAAAAAAANNNNAAAAACCAACAAAAAACCAAACAAAATCTGACTAATTTTTCAAGGCTAATTTCCTGATCAACAGGTGCACAGAGAAGGGATGGCCCAAGTTATCAAGCACAAGTGCGCAGTCCTTTGCTGCACTTTCCCTGGGAAGCTTTGTGGCACTTTTCCCAGAATCTCCTGGGGCAGTCCCCTCCTAGGAGCTGAGCTCAGCACTGTGTGCCCACAGGATTACTGAATCAGCAAAGGTCTTCCAGGAGCTCTGACCCTGCATTCCTCAAACCTCTCTCACTCCTTAGACCATTATGTCCCTCTAACCTAGAGAGCACCAAATAAATCTGTCCAGCTGTTAATACCAGGCAGGCTCTTGCTAAGAGTTCCCTGGAGCATGAGGTGCTACTTTCTTTAGAGTACACCAGCCTCAACTGTATTATATCTCGACCACTCCTCTGGTGAGAGCCTAGAGCTGACAGCAGGGACCTCCAGCCCCCCTGCTGCCCAGCAGAGGTGACAGGAGTAAACCCCCAAACCTGTGGTCTGGTCTGTGCAGTTCCACACAGGAGCTGGCAGATACCATTTATGCCACTTAAAGTACAATTGTTGTGCATTACCAGCCAGGCTTGCAGCATGCAAAGCACTGGAAATACATGGAATTTTTAACAGATACTTAGAAGTCCTCAGGTGAGGCATTTATTATTAAGAAACTAGAAAGTCATGAGAAGCCCAAATAAGGCAATAATGATGCTTCTGACACATATGTTTTGCCTGCAGCCTTCAATGCAGTGGTTCTGAAAAAACAACCAACCAATCAACCATATCAACATCCTCACCTCTTACAGTGCTGAACTTAGTCCTGGGGAGAGCACGGTTCTGGCCTGACAAGCACCCCTAACATCTCCTCTTTAGCTACACTCTAGCCTGAGCAGGTGTTTTGGCAGAGATCAGTGTTGGCTGCAGAAATTACAAAGGTTCCTAAGCAGAATCACCTTTTGAAAAAACCAACCAAAAAGTGCTCTACTCTAAAATTAGAGCGCAAAGCACTGGCAAAGTGAGGAGGACACAGGAGAACTTCACTCCCTCATGCCTTTCCCTTCTGCTCCTTAGAACCACTTGAAAGACTTCCTCCTGGCCCCCCTAGTTAGGACACTGCTCTCTCATGCACTCTCACACTCCCCCTGTCTCCCCATTGCAGTCTCCAGCAAAATGTCAGAGGAAAAGAAAAGTGACAAGCTCCTAAGAAACTGAATAGCTCATTCTGTTTGAATATCGCATTAACCCAAAGCTCTGCTGCTTCATTTGTCAGCTTTTTCAGCACTCTCCATCTCTGCAGCCCCCCTGACCCGGGTGCTCTGATTAGCCGTGATCAATGTGCACATTTGTGGGAGCTCTGTGCACGCTGCTGGACCCTCGGCCTCGCCCGCTCATGCAGATAATAACGGCACTTCGAGTCACTTGCCCATAACTCCAAGCTTCATTAAACAGGGTGGATGTCACCAAAAGTCCCTTTAACTGTCTCTTCGTTTGCCCGTAAGGGAAAAATTGACAGTGCTGAAAAATGGGATTTGGAATACAAACAAGCCCCGGGTTGGGTGTTGCAGTGAATGTTTGCAGTTGCGTGAGCCCCCCGTGCAGGAGCATCCTCGCCAGCATGGATGGGAGGAGAGGTGACTGTGTGGAGCAGGGAGACTGCACAGAACCAGCCCCCGGGTCAGGAACAGCTTCCAATGGAATGGTTTTCCCTGCACAGAGCAGGCTCTGGGCAGAGAGTCCTGTCAGTCACCTCTGCTGCTGGCTGCCACACTATTTTCCATCTACCCTAAAAATGAAATAAAAGTCTGATGGAGCATCAAGGGGAAAAAAAGTTAGACGAAACCAGGTATTTTCCCAAAGCAATGAAACCCAAACCCCACAACCCCCCAGAGCCAATCCTTTGCATTTCCAGGCCGTGACAGATATTTCCCTGACAGGCTGTTCACAGAGATCTGAACCCCAATTACAGTAAAGAACTACAGAACTACTTCTTATCTGCCCCCCCCCAGCATGTCCAAGACTATTCTCATCTGATCCCTGAGGAGCTTTCTACAGAGCTCTGTACAGATTATCCCTCCACTCCCTCAGTGGGTCTGAGCCAGGAATGCCTTCCAACAGAGCCTTAGGATGAGCCCTGCACTCCTTCCATCCCCCATGAACGTCTCCAGTAGATCCTCCCATACGCTTCAGCCAAGCGTTGTTCTTGTCCTATTACAGCACATTCCATGATGCCAACAGCTCCCAGTGATTTCCATGGACTCCAGAGGAGGTTCATGCAGTGTCACCTCTGCTGGGAAGAGCTACAGATTCAGGGCAAACAGGAGCCCCTTCCTTTGGGAGTCTCCTGACCCCAGAAAAAATTTCCCTTGCCTCCAGAGCACAGCCTGCAGAATGAGCCACTGTCTTTAAAACAAACACTCCAACATCGTGCTTCTCATTAGCCCCAGACTTTTGTCCCCTTATTCATGGGAAGGAGCACTCTGGCCACGGAGCAGTCGTTCCAGTGCTTTCCCTGAATAGGGTCTTGTTTCTCTGCCGGAGCCCACGGCTCTGCTGGGCTGAACTCCCCGAACTGCAGCAATTATTCTGGCTGAAACAAGACACAGCGCATCGGGATCAGGCCACAAAGACTCCAATAAAGGCAACAAGCGCATAATAAAGCCCCATGACAACTGATCCTTACAAAAGGCTGTCCTTACAGAGTGATGTATGGCAAGAGTTTTCAGCCTGGTCCTCCCTGCTTTAGCCCTGAAGCTGAGATGATTTCAGTGCTTTGCTCTTGTTTTCTCCCTCCCAGAAGTACTGCCCAACAGGACAGGGGACAGACTGACAGAGGCCAGCAGCCTCAGCAGGGACACTTCTATCTCAAACCTGTCCCTCCTGTCCTGCTCTAAAAGTCAGGGAAGATCTGAAAGGAGGAGCAAGGGGGAGGAAAGGAATGCTGGACACACACAAAAAAAGAGGGGGCAATAAAGATGACATGCTTGTGCTGTTTGAGGGAAGGCAGCCTGAATATGCAATGGGAGTGCAGCCTGAACCCCAACACCTGCTGGATGTAATGGACTCTGAAGTGTTGTTTCAGAATTAATCAAGTAATTTAAAATCATAGCTGTAGTCTCCATTCACTACTCCTGTGCATAAACGCACTGATCCCAATACTCATCCATGTCGGGTGACTTGAGCAATATATCACCATAATTGCCATTTTAGGGCTGCAAATTGGAGCTAAAATAACCAGATGCAAAAGAGATGGCCATATCGTACTCTCAAGATGGATCTACAAAGTTCAAGGAGAGTTCAAGCATGGAAGAGGCAATAGAGAGGGGTCAAGTGTAAGGAGATTGTTCATGTTCAAGAGGAATTAACTTTACAAATATATTGTTTCTGAGGTGGTAATTGTACCATCTTACAGCTATTCATACCTCATTGAATCTTTGCATTCTTCTCAGCCATTAGAGTGATTGTTCCTCGTTGAAATAAATTTGATTTTGACAAAATATTCTATTTTAAAACTGCAGCTAATTTCCCCAAGATTTTTTGCTTTAAAACAATTCCTTCTGAAACCCCAGAGCACAGAGCCAGGTATGAGATCTTCAAACTACAGGCTTAGTACCCATGAGAGTAACAGAACTCAGAGCTTGAGATCTCATCAAAAAGAGCCTTTAAGAGCACTGTTCTCACCTAAAATAATACAGTGTGGCTGTGGGCCTGGTCTGGAAGCTTCAAAGGATTCAAACACTTCAGCTACCCTGGATTTTATGGTTACCAACGCAGAAATGCCTTTCAGCAGTCAAGGATAGTATTTTCCATAGAACTTGATGAACAAAACTCACATAAGGAGTCAAGTCAGTTGTTCTCTGAAGAAATCAAGTGACAGAGCATCAAGAGCATCAAGGCAAAGACCAACCCTAAGAGCAGGAACAAACTGTGCTGCCTTGTTCGGCCAAGGCTTACAGCGAGGTGATGCCCCACAGTAATACAAGTACTCCTGCCTTCAGAAGACAGCAGCCCTACACACCTCTGCAAAGCAAAACAAAAGGCATTCCAATCAGCTGTAGGGCAGGTGCCTATGGAACTTTTAAGCCTCTTATCAGCACTAGTTTAAGAAATTGTTCATCTTTTACGGTTTAGAGTCAGGTGAGCCCATTAATTGCGTTTCTCTTCCCAGGTCCAAATTGCTCCATTTAAAGTCTGATTCCAGCTTATTGCTGAACCACCCCCAGACCTAAGAATTACTGGCAGCATCTAGCAAGTCACCTGCACAGCCAGAGGTGCTGTGCACTTCCCATTGTTCCTGTAAGGCTGGGTAAGTCTCCCCTGCAAAGCTGTGATTCCAGCCTGCTGCTGCTACACCCCCAGCAGACAAAGGGGCAGCTTCCAGCCCTGTAAATCAGCCTAGCACCATTGTGCAGGAAGAGCCATGCTAATTCATCCTGCGAGGAGCCGGTGACCTGAGCCCTCCCCACAATGGCAGTACAGAGAGCTAATGTGCTATGGGTTACTTGGTAATTCCTGCAGCATAATTGGCCAACATGGAAACGGTAGCAATGATTGAAGTTCATAACTAATTGCAGCCATTACCGAGACAGCATTATTTATGATTAACTGCATGTAGTAAGCCTGATTCCGATTTCACTCACATCTCATTCCAGGCAGTTGTTTGACTGGTAGCTGGTGATGTTTCCCTTCTGGAAGAGGCTCACCCTCATGGCTACAATTGTGTTTTCAGCATATCAATTCTACATCACACTGAGAACACCAGGAAAGCAAGGGTTTTGGGGCTTGAACTCTGGGCTGAGGGGAAAAAAGTCTGCATTTAACTTGTTCTTTGACTGCCTGACAGCAGAACTCTGCTAGCCCACTCTTGGGGCTTCAGGCAGCCTGCTGACTTGTCTGCTCCTTTACTCCCATGTTCACCTGGCTGTCAGGTCGGGTGGGACTTCTGCAGCCTCACTTGACAGGTTCAGCACTGGCAATTACCTGTGTTTCAAATCCTCACGTGCCGCTTTGTATGGAATGGGAACAGAGAAGGCAGATTACCTCAAGAAGCTTACGTGCCATTTACAGATCAAAATAAATGGCTTCCATTTCCCATTTCTTCCAGAGATCTGGCTGTTGAGTTTCAGCAGTCTTTGGGAACTGGCCTTCCCTTGGGAGTCTGCTTTCAGCTACTGGCGCTCAGCACAGAAACCCAGCTGGAGGCAAGGCAGCTGAGGGCAGCATTACTTGTGTAATGCCCTAAACATGGACTTAAACACACACATACAAGAATGTGTGTGTGCACATACATAAAATGTATGAAAATCAAGTCTCCATAAAGTGCCCCAGTTGAACACACTCATTACATTTGATCCAGCAGGTCAGAGCCTTGCACAGAATGAGCAGTTCCATATCTTTATTTTACTGAGAGGCCTTGTCTAAAAACCATCATCTGCAAATGGTAATTTTTCTGCACCTTTCATAAACACCAGCAATAGTGCAGCCCTCTCTCCCCCTCTCTTTTTCTTATTCAGGATATCAGGCAGATAAGAGTTATCAGTAAAGGTCATCCTCAATTTCTGTACAGAAATGATCTGTCTCCGGTATGTAATAAACATTTATCCATGCCTTTATTAGCTATATTGGATCTGACAGTTCTGCTAAACCATTTTCTTTCATTTTGCTAGGTCATGACGGTTAATGCTGCTAAAAAATCTCATCACTGCTTTTGATCACTGTATTGTCTTCCCAGCATTAGCAGGATTTTGTAAAGGTAAGCACTGGCTGGAATGACCTATTAAAGTTACAGCCCGTTGAGCTCCTGGCTTTTTTCTCCCCACAATAAAAAGCGAAGGAGTGCAAAGCATAAATTCTACTCTCGGGGTTATATTTAGTTGGGCAGCTGACATTTAGGAGAGCAGCCACTTCAAGCCCACTTTGCATTGGTTTCGCTCCATCTTTTTCACATCCTCCAGTGTCTGAAATGGTGCTGGAAGCCACAGCACAATTAGTGGGACCAGGAGGTGATGTGCCAGTTAACCCCCACCATGCCAGCAGCATGTTAGGCAGCTGCTCAGAAAGCAGTGGCTTGGCATAAAGCCACAAGAAATACCAGAGAGCATGAAGACCCTGCTGAGCCTTCTGAGAACTGGGATCTGCAAAGGCAGCAATAGGAATGCAGCTACCTCTCATGTACCTGGGCGAGGCACATGGTCAACACAAGTCTGCCAGCTTCTGGAGGAAGTTCAGTGTGAGTTTAACCTGCTGTTCCCTGTAGTAAGCAGAGGGCCCCTTAGCCTGCTGTCCTGCCAAGCACAGTAGCCAGAAAACAACAGGTTCACAAGGTACAGGGTATCCCTTGTGATGTCTGGCAACAGAAACCTGTCTTCAGAAACAGCCTGCACTGAGTTGTGAACAGCTTACACACAGTTACAAAGTCCAAAAGACCACTCTACTGGGGGCAGAACAGGGCAATATGGGGATACTACAGCCACAGTGACTGCACCGGAGCTACCTTAAACATCTATAGCTAAAAACTACCTTCTGCCTGCATCCCTGTTTTCAGACTGTAACAAAGGCTTGAGATCAGTGGTACAAAAGAGCATATAATCTCTTTCTGTAAGCAATATATGGCTTTTCAATTTCCTTAAGCAGCCCCTCATTCGGCAGCAACAACCCACACTGTTCTGTTCTCTTCTCCAGCTGCAACCAGCTGTAGCTTCACCAACTTCCAAAGGAAAACGGGAATGGATGACTGCAGCAACTCGCAAGAACAATAGCAAAATATTTTCCTGGTCTCCACGACAACAGGCATATCAAAGAAACAAATCTCTCTGACTGCTTCTCCCCACGCTCTCCATCTCCCTGTGTCCTGCCAGTCTGTGTTCCCCACTGTCCGTGTGATATGTATCTGTGGCAGCAGCAGACCTCCTACCTTCCTGATAAAAATGACTGCCAACTTGTATACACAGGGGGTGGTGTCCCTGCTGCCAGGAGCCTGGTCAGCCCCAGGGGAATGCAGGAATTCCCACCCCTGGCTTTCCTCTTGCTAAAGATACCGCAACGTCCAAAAAAGGAAGATGAAGGGCGTTAACCCAGTTGCTCCAGCTGGCTCAACGCAAACCTTGTTCCCAGTACCCACGTTCCAAGGGAGAGGCCTCTCTTCCTTGCTCCTGGGTGGCCACCCAATGTCAGCAGCTCCCTGTGATAATTCATGACCAGGCACGGCCAGTGGCGAGGGCTCGGCAGTGAGGACTGCTCAGACTCCGTTAACCTTCTCTCCAGCCCAAGCTGGAAGGACAGACAATAGACACACAGGCCCAGAGACGCACTCTGACCCCAATGCCTCAGACCACCAGGCTGCTAAACAAGGGGCGGGACCCCTGTGGTCATGGGAATCTCCAGCCTGCATTTAAAATTAACACTGTTTGTTTGTGAGCCTGGCCAAAGCTGGCTGTAACTATTCCAGGTGCACACCTCTCTGCAAGATATTCTCACTCTGGATACAGAAATGTGAGCACAAGGAGAGGAGGAGATAATGCCTCAGTACAGATTTTGGATGAGCAGCCGCTGCCTGTGATTTTTCCTGTATAGCTTTAGTTTAGCTGGTAAACCAAAATTCGTTACTGAGCCATTTCATACTACAAGCAGGCAAATCTGTGCCTTGTTGAAGACAGCAGCTTAGTCTCAGGGCTCTGTTTCCTGTGTTCTGCTTAAACACAGTAAAGTGCTTTCTGTTGGCTGGGAGCAACTCACATGCTCCAGAGAATTCATGCTCAGCAGCCAACTTTGACCAGCTCACCTTGTACAGTTCCTCCTCTCCATATCCTAACAGGACTCAGAGGAGGGTTATGTAACAAGTAGTTTGGAAGGGTCAGTCTTCCAGGAAGATGGCAGTCCTGACTTCTCTATGACCAAGCAGATTTTGCGTGAAGAAATGAGACCAATTTGCCAAGATATTTGTCTTTACAGTGAGATGTGTAACATATCCTGCTATATGCTGATGGATCGGAGAACAAACACAGTGCTAAAAAGTAAAATCCATACCCGGATAATGCAGCTGGCAGTTAATGACTACAGTATGTGACACTTCATATCCACCAAGTCTACACTGAGCTGATTTGCCTTCCCTGATTTCTGTTAAGCAGGTCGGCAAAGAAGGAGAGTGGTTGATCTACTAACGTATTTAACACAACCTTGAACTACATTACAGTCAAAAGTCAGGAGCCTGCCCCATTTTAGTAGTTAAATCATTTATTTCTAGGACAAAAAAAATAAAACATAACCCCCAATCCTGCCCTGAAGTTATTACCAGCATGATCTTCTATTTGAAGTCTTGCAAATGCTCAAGGAATGGCCCTTGTGATTTGGCCAAAGCAAACCAGGCACTCAGCAGCTCTACACAGGGCAGAGGAAATGCAGATCCCAGTATGAGAAGATTAAATTATTATGGCTTTTGCAACAGGGGGCACAACTGTGAGTGGTCCCCTTCCTCTGCTGACCGGGCTGTGCTCCTCCCTGCCGTGAGCACTCGCTGTCATACCTAATATTGGCAGGCTTTGATAATAACAACACTGTCAAGATAATAGCAGGGAAGTTTCAGTAAAAACTCCATATTCAAGAGCCAGCTGTGCACAGCCCCAGTTGCTTTTTCTAAAAAGATGCCTTCAAAAAGCAAAATTCAGCCTAGTTTCTGAGGGGGAAAAAAAAAAAATCCCCTCCCCAAAAGGAAAAGAAAGGAAAGGAGGTCATTGGACAAGAGAGGGATGAAGACATTATTACATGAGTTTAAATTTCTCAAAGTTCTTAAAGGCATTTTGGTCACTGCAAGCAAATAACATTGCAAACAGAGAAGCAGGCTTTAAATCAGAGAATAATTACCTTTGTGAGGTTTACTGATTGCACTGATCAAGCTGGAAGAGTTTGGGAGCTTTTCTCCCTCGTCCACCTTCTTGCATGACATAACTATTCAACAGCTCAAATGAGGTGGGGCATAATGTGATTTTTGGCAAGAATGATACTATTGCTGAAGTCCAAAAAATCTGAATTTCTTAGGGTTTTGGCAAACTTGCTCTTTTGTCCTCACAAAATAATGGCTTAACAAATGAAAGAAGAATGAAGAAGTCTGCTTTTCCTCTCCTTTTTGTCCTTTCTCCCTATTTCAGGCTGTGTCATCTTGAGTTACCCAGGCTGAGGGCTGCATAATGTTTGCAAAAAAAGCCCAGTAAGGTGAATGTCATGCACTGAACCCTCAGGGCACTGGAAGCTCACCCTCTCCTGCACTGAGGGCACCCCAGCAGCTCACAGCCACTGAAAGGAGTGAGCTATGGCAGTCAGGCAGTCTTCACCTGCCTCTTCTGTGCTTTTTGCTCACATTAGCCTCATTCTACACTTTAAATGGTTTTCTTTTTAAAGTCATCTCAATTCAAGTAGTTTCTCCAGTGCTTTACACACCTCTCTAAAAATGCTGAGACATAAAAACTATGTATTTGCTTCTAGATTCAGGAACTTTTGGTCAATGGACTTTACTGAGCTGTGCTGGTCTGTAACTTAAGTCTCAAAGTCCCTTTCAGAGAGAGAGAGAGAGAGAGAGAGAGAAAGGATCAGATTTAAAACCACCTGAAGGAAAGCCAACCTTCGCTCTCTCTTGCTGAAACCTCTGAAATTCTAACAGGTTTGTATATAGTCCTTTAGCATAACTCAACTCCCACAGTGCAAGTTACAGCCCAAAAGCAGGTGATGGGGGGGAATCCCACAATATTTTACATCACTTGTCCTGAGCAGGGTTTATACGTTCCTGGGCCCTTGCAGGAGTCAAAACCAGGTAGTGGAGGTGCAGAAACCTACCTGTGCTTCCCATAAACTGGGGATGTGTCTCTTCATTGGCTGGTGTCCTGTAGAGTTATATATACAGCAAGAGTGTCATGAGCATAAATTACTAAGTGGTGAAATGCCTTCCCTGACTCTCATTTGCAGTGCCCTGCTCTGTGAGCAGGGACCAGCACAGAAGATGCAGCACAGAACCAAACCCCACAGGACTGAGCTGGAGCCTCAGGCCAGAAACACTGGAAAGAGCATTTCTTGAAGGTGGGAAGCTACTGAGGGAATAACAATCTCTAAAAGAAAATATACATATTGCAAATAAATATATGTCAGCCCCAAAAGCACCAACCCCAGGCAATAGGTTACTGGCACGCTCAGCTCTTTCTGCCTTTGGCACTCCTATGCGTTGGACAGCCAGTCTCCCATAGGAGGCCGAGGAAGGGGTTGCCTCAACCCCCAGTACTGGGAGTAACACTCCCAGTCCAAGTCAAGAGAGTAGAAAGAGCCTGAAATCCCTGACAACTTTAATTCCTTCCCTCTCTCGCCAGGCTCTGCTCCTGTGTTTTAGTTCTGAATTCCTGCTGTATCACTCACTTGCTCTTCAGAACTAG
This sequence comes from Hylia prasina, assembly GCA_013397195.1. NCBI lineage: Eukaryota > Metazoa > Chordata > Aves > Passeriformes > Sylviidae > Hylia > Hylia prasina. The sequence continues at coordinate 366,138 of VYXD01004010.1, forward strand.
CAAGTGGATGTCATGATGCCTTGCAGAAAGAAAGGTATCAGCAGAGCATAAGGAAGAAATCCAACGGAGAGACAGCAAGGAATAAACGCCAATGTTTTAGTCCAAAACATAGGAATCTTTACACAGCACACAGGTTTTGAGGGGTTGCCTGGTTTTTTTGGGTTTTTTTCTGTGTTTTGGACAAGAAAGGGAGCAGGCATTTTGCTGTGAGCTGCTGAGTGTGGAAGGGCAACTTCAGGATTCCTGCCCACAGCCCAAGCTTGCTGCACTCTCCTTTGGGAGGGGCACTGTGGGACAGGCAGGAGAGGGGGAAGGAGGGAGGCTTTTCTTTACACTTGTGCTGTGCTGAATGTGGACCATCTGTGCCCCCAGCTGGAGTGCTGGAGATGGTCTGGCACTTGAACCACACCATATTTACAGATCTAAACACAAATGGCTACTGCCTGATTGTTTCATGATTCATTAGTCAGACAAGCTCTCCTTTCCCGCCAGCACAGCTGTTACAGAGTAAACCTTTGTCACTTAATAGGCCTGATTATTACTTTCCATCAAAGGTATTGATCTGTGTCATCTCTACTTAAGGGAAAAGGGGAGAAGCGAAAAGGGGACCAAATTTGTTGGGAAAACAAGAAAGGGGGAAAAAAAATCCAAAAGAATGACATTTGTGTGGTGAGTAGGGGCACCGGTCAATGTGTTTCATCTCTCCTGCCTGTACTGTATTCATGTATTCATTTGCCACGGCGCTGAGGTTACTCCTGGAGATGAAACGTCTCACATGATGTGGCACTCCTTGCGCCACACCAGACTGCTGCAGTCACACAATATGGCCATGCATATAATTGGTCGGCCAAAGACACAACATGAATTAACAAACAGTATTTAAAAAAAAATAGAAATCAATTAAGACAAGCAGCAGAAGATAAAAATACAGGTTCATCTCCAAATGGCACTGCGGAGACTGATGGCGAGATTTGGGTTGAGGCCTCTCCTGCCCTGGTCGGTGCTGCTCCCCCAATTTACGCCCATGGAGAAGCTGGTCTTTTTTGTTCAGCACACGGGCTCGGGTGGGATGTGGCTGTTACATCATTGCCATGCAGTGTTTTATCACAGCTTGAGAGCTCCTCGTTGCTCCGCAGCCACCTGCCAAACTGCCATTGCAGCAATGCAGGGTTATTGTGGATTCACTCGCTCCACTGGCAGAAGGAGGTTTGCATCAGCCAGACTGGGAGTTTCATGGACCCTCTGACTCCCAGCACTATTACCAGCAGCATTTTCGCTTTCTGCTGCACCCAGCAGGCCAGCAACTGAGCAGGCAGTTTAGAGCCACGGATGTGGCAGTGGGGACTGAGCAAGATCTCCAGCGAAGAGTTCCACTCTCCATTTTCCTTGCATTTAAGGGATCATCCCTCCTGAAGCCAATTCCCAAAGCCCTCGGCCAGTCCTCTTTCAGACCAGGTGAACATCTGGGAGGTATGGGACAGAAAAGGAGTACGGTGAAGACTGTTTTGCACCCACAGCACCACAACAGCATCACAACTGGAATCCCAGAGGAATAAAAGCAATAAATATGTCTTCAGAGCCAAACATGACACACAAAAACAGTGTAGATGTTCTGAGTGCTGTGTTCTGAGTGCAGTTCTCTCTCTCAGTTCGACCACAGCTTTGGAGCAACCCCAAAATTACTGCTTCTCAGCTATCCCAGAAGATGTTTGTTCTGGGTGAAACCCACTCCCTTTGTTCCAAATCTCAATAGCTGTAGGACAGGGCAAGGAATCATCTTGTAAATCCTTTTGGAACAGAGAACTCCAAGAACCAAACACATTCCTATGCAGTACAGTAAGGTCTTTTCCTCCCCCAGCACCTCTCAGGAACAGTCTAGAAGTACAAGGGGCTTGTCCTCAACCCCAAACTGTGTTTTCCAAGCAAAGAGGTCACACAGGGAAGACCAGTCACTAAAGGCAAAGTACTGGTGAGAGAATGAAGGAGAAGGAGTGGGAATGAACATCGTTGCTGAGGAGATCTGCTCAGAACACATGGTTTCCCCTGAGGTCAGCCTGCCCTGCGGCCATATCTGCCTGCCCAGCCAAGGGCTGGAGAGGGCACTGACAGACACTGTCCCAGCATGTCAATGGACAGGGAAGCCATCCACACTCTCAAGAGAGGAGGATACAAGCACGTATGCAGCTCTGACATGGAACATTCTCTTCTCAGCCAGTTTCCACCCAAAGCTCCGAAACGCATCAAAACACGCATGACTAAATCCATGCCCCTTGGGAAACCTGTCATCTCCACCCCAGCATGTCCCCCAGCCCACTCAGGTCCCATCATACCCCCTCACTCCTGCATCCCAAGCCGCATGGAAAGAGAATTCAGCAGGCTGCAGCACGTGACACCAAGCGAGAGTCGTGGCACACACAATCCCTGGAAAGAGTAGCTTGGCAATCCTGCATGAGCTGCGCTTCCCGCCAAGGGCTCGGCGCTGTGACGGTGCCAGCAAATCAGCCGTTCAGCCAGCAGGCACAGCAGCAGCCACGGACACGGAGGAGCAGAAGGGAGCCGTCAGACCCTGGAGACATGCTTGTTCTCTTCTCCTCCCGCGCTACAACAAGGAGCAGGGGGCTGAGGGAGTGAGGAAGCAGCGAGATGCTAGAAATGTTAGTTTAACCCATTCATCTTTCCAATGCATCAAAAATAAAAACTGCTTAGTCAGTGCCTAAAAAGAGATGTAAACTAACAGACTGAGATGATACCTTAGAGCTCAGGTTATGAGCAAAAACCTTCCCACTTAAGAGCTGTCTTGCTATGGCAAAAGATGCCCTTTTGTCTCTGAGGCATTCAGAAGGAGGCTGAGTAAAACCATCAAGAACAGGCTGTTGGGAACAATCCTGCAGTAAACAGGTCCTCATCATTGTCAACGCTTTGTTTCCTTCCCTTAGAGACCATCTTTGATTTTGGTAGTTGGTGACAAGACTAGAGCAAGGAGCCAACAAGGGAGATGAAAGACATGAAAAACCCAAACAATTCAAAAAAACCCCCAGCCAACCAACCAACCAACCAAACCTCCAGTCAAGTGGCTCTTAAAGCCTTAGATTTCCAAAATCAGTCCTTTCCGGAACTTGCTGAGAGCAGACATTTTTTCTTCCTGTCCTCACTGATGCAAATCAGGAGCAATCATACATGAGCCCCACATCACACCTGCTATCAGTGCACCCCAGTAAGACCCTGCAGCATTACCAGCAACATCTCCTCAACTTCACTGCAAAACTCAGACAGCAACTTCTTCCTGGAATACATCACAGACTACACCCCAACACCCAGCATTATGGATCCTTCTTATTAAATCAACAGGCACTGCTGGCTGGGGTGGATTTCCCACCAACTTCCAACACAATGGCTCTCCCTTCCCTGATGTTTGAACAACCTCCTTGGACATCTTTGGCAGGCACCAGGGGCCTAAGGCCTGATGACATGAGCATGACCTACCTGCCATAAGCATGGCTCTGACTTCTCTGCAAAAGGCAGCAGCAACAGCTGGCCAAATCCATCCCCAGACTTGCCATAAAAATACTTACATTGCTGCTGGTATAAATTGCAGCAGGGCTTTGTCAGGTTCCCTCTGTGAGCCTGGTGAAGTACTGCCCCTTGCAACTGAATTGTGTCATCAGCCCAGGACACCTTCCCTGGGAGGGGAGGGAGGAAAGGGAAAAAGAAAAAAGGGAAAGCTTCAGGTCAAACGATTGATTACGACTCTGAGTTACAGGGGGCTATTGATTTTTCATTAAACACCATGTACTCCTGTAAAGCAGAAAAAAAGTAATTCATTGATCCAAGCTGTGGGCCATGTTCACTTATTGGCTTCCTGCCACTTCGCATTATTCCCAGTTCTAAATGTATACTGAGGTCGGTTCATTCTCATCATTGCCTCCTGCCACCAGAAATGTCTCTCAGTTTAATCACCCCTTTCTTACAATGATAATGAGTGATAATGTCCAGCATTATGGCAGATTCATGAATATTATTTGATGTATTCTGGCATTACATTCCACAATGCTCCAGTTAGAGGTCTGTCAGTGTCTCCGTTACAAAGCCCCCAGGCCTTGAACTTTATAAATCACTCCTCAAAATTTGCTACTGGCAGAAGTAAAAAGCAGAGGATGTCTCGGTTCTGGAGAGAATGTTGCTGGAACTGCAGTCTGCATAGTCTTTCTGGCCACAGTTTAGCTGCAGTGAATGAGAGCTGGAAAGGGGAGAAAGAAAGGGGGAGAAAGAAGAGGAAATTGGCCCGCTCAAGCTGCTTTTTCCAGTGGATTAAAATGCCATCGTTTCACAAACAGGATGATCTCGCTGTTCTGTTGGACGGCAATTGATTCAGGGACAGGCACGCTCCTCCTACAGCTGATACACAGGCAGCTCTGCCTTGATGAGAGTGACACTGGAAATCTGAGAATGTCTGCTCTGAAGTGTTTGCTGTGTGTTTGATAACCTGCACTTTGAGAGTGCTGCCAGTGTAGGGCCAAGGGCTGAAACCCTCAGAGTTTAGTAGCACCTGCTCAGGTAAAACCTCGGCCTGGGAACAATGGCAGGTACAGCTTCAGTAAACAGTTTGTACCTGATTCCAGCCCAGAGAATTAGGGGAAAACTGGTCAAAATTGGGATTTACATCCACATCTACTGGAAACCTTGCTGTTTACAGTGACAAGCATTTCACAGAGATGTCACTGGAACTGGATGCCCTAAAAGTGACAGTAGGCTCTTCATTTCAAAACTTCGCGCTGATAAAAATTTGCTGAGGTGAATAGTCATCAAGCAAGAGGAGGAAAAGTAGGTATGACAGGATCCAAAACTGCTATGACGAGAGAAGAGAAATGAGCAAATACAAACTACCTCCCAGCTGCCTCCAGCAGCACAGAACCAAGGCTAAAATATGTAACTGTGACCAAAAAGACTATTTTTATAAAAATAATCAGCTCATACTTTTCTAATATTTAAAAACCTTAAATATTTTCTTTGACACTAAGAAAAAAAAAATAAAGAGAGAGAGAGAGAGTCAAACAGAAGAAGCAGCACAAAGGACTATCAAGTGGCCATGCATTTTAGGCTAGTGTAGGACTTCTTACACTTTTTGATTTTGTCTTAGTTTTCTAGAATTGAAAGACTCATTACAGGAGAAAACAGAGAAACAAAACAGATGAACACTCAACCATAAGATAGCATTATACCAATTCAGTAGAATTACTCTCAGGTGGACCCTACTCCAGAACCTACACACTGCTGGCACTGCTACTAATGAGTTTTCTCCACCCCCATTTAGGGGTGCTCCAAGGAGTCCAGTCTCTAACTCTTACCAGAGCTAACAGACCACTCAACCCCACATGAGGTTGTTGTTACAACCAACCCTGCACATGTTTTTACATGTAGGCCAGGTTTGGCCTCTGTTGCTAAAACTTCAACTGTGTGCTTTTGTCACTTAGCCTGGAGGCGCCAGTGCCACCCTCCCCATGAGGGTTCCATCCCCACCATGGCCATCACCAACAGCCACTGCTGGCACGGACGAAACAGCCACAAGGGGCATCCACAGTGCCACCCAGCCCAGGGAAGCGGCTCTGGGGGACAGTCTCCAAAGGGGCAGCCAGAGCAGGACTGAAGAGTGTCTCTTTTCCCACTCCAGGAGAAAGGGACCCCTCATAATGAACATTTACACCAGACACCTGAGGCAGTTCTCTGTTTCAGCAGGAGTCTCTGAGCCCCCTCAGCCCTGTTGGAAAGCAAGTCCCAGCTCTAGGCACGATGGCAAATCACTTATTTGCTTCCCCACATTTTCTCGCATGAAGTGGCTTTTCCAGTGTGTTCCGATACACTGCCTCCCCCTGAAGCCAACCTCCTGCCCAATCTCTTCACAGTTTGTGGTGAAGCCTGCTAATTCCTGCTTCTGAGTCCAGAGCCTGTTTGTGAGAGGTCAAGTGGGGCTCGGAAGGGCCATCTGGACAGAAAAGGAACAGCAAATTCCTACCAGGAACTTGCTTTTGTGCAATAGGGCTCTGCAGAGGGAGAGGGAAGGGTCCTATGCACGAGGCAGAGGTGGTGCTCACTGTAAATGAATTCCTGTGAAGAAAAGAGCTAATAGGTAGGTTACAGGGCGTGGGAAAAAGGCAGAGGATGATGGCAGGGACAGCAGTGATCAGCCTGAAGGCATCAGGTGCAGCCCAGAGAGCGCTCCCCTTTCTCAGAGGATGCTGCAGGGATAAATACTTTTCTTACCAGGCACATGAACAAAAGAGCGGCATGTCCATGTCAGGTAGTTATATGGCTCCTATTATCAATAAGCACTTGGCAATCTCTCCTGTGTTTATCTTCACAACACCCTGACAAGGGAGGGAAAATCAGTCTTTGCAGATGGAGCAGGTTTGCCTGGGTGGATCTTGAATGTGGCAGGGCAAAGTATGTGTGAAGCCAAAGAGAGCAGGACCCAGACTCTTCGAGACACTTCAGCCTCAGGATATCACTTGGGAGTCAATGTACAAATACATTTGAATTTGTACATTGTGGATTTTGACCCTACCTCAAGCTCACACCAGGAGCCTGCAGCAGGGAAGACTTAACTTCCCATGTTCTCTGGGAAATGTTACTCTCATTCCTGCTAAGACAAATGCACCCACCACAGACAGGAGCATCCTGCACCTTCAGGGCATTCCTGCAGCCTCCCAAGAAGTTAGAGAGAGCTCAGAGCTGTTATTCTGGCTGCCCGAGCACTCCTCATCTTCCAGAAAGCCCAATGCCTGCTAGAGCCAGGTCATTTAAAATTGATTGGTTGATGCTACTACATATCACCCTAGGAATGAAGCTCTTGCTGGCAAGACCTGTTTGTTCTTCTATCCCCACCTTGTGCCAAATAAACGGCATTGATGTCACATCATTTGCAGAGGACAGAAAACTTGCTACCAACAGCCCTCTCTTGTGCCAGGACATCACACACATTCCGGGGTAATAAAGGCTTCATTTCATGCTTCAGCTCACCTGGGCTGAGGCTGGGATTCAGCAACGTATCCAGGCACAGCTCTGACTACACAACAGCTCCCACCTAGTCTTGCTATGAATGCTCACAGATTTTATTCACGTTTTTAACTCTAACCCTGTTTAAAAGCAGGATTTAAAGGATGGGAAAAGGAAAGGAAAGGAAGGAAAAGGGAAAAGGAAGATAAAACCCAGACTCTACTTTCCACTTCTCTGGTAACTTTTGTGCAGGCCAGTCCACTGTAACCAAATCGGAGAGAGCACTGACACGTTTTAAGACAGTTCAGGTCCTGCAAGGATCATGAAAATAGGTTGCTTGTTGGAGACAACAAACATCTTACTTCACCAGCAATTTATAGCCCATCTTCAGAGCAAACCCTTCTCTGACTCTCACTCAGTGCTTCACCATCCGTCCATGTGAAGGGTCTGTCAGAGCCCAGGAGGCTGCAGAGCATCATGAAATATGTGTGTGCTTTGTCAGAAGCATGGCCTAAACACTTACAGTGCTGTAAATATAAACTCAACAGCTGCTGTGCCTTACAGTTCAAGGTAAGGGAGAATAGCTGACGTAAATTGTGCCAGTGTGCTATCAATATAAAACAACAGGGCATGATACATTACCATGAGCCCTGAGCATTTCACATCTGTCTTGACACCACTGTGGGTTTGACACCCATCAGTTCAAAGAAGAAAATACAGCTTGCCAAGGGAATTGTTCTGGCCCTGCATCAGGGCGCTCACCCCACCACAGAGCAGGCAGACAGCACTCTCTGCTCAGGCAGCATTAAAGGATTTGGGCCATGAAACACAGGCAAATATGCTGATCGGTTCCATGGGAAAGTACCTGTCAGGATGAGTCTCAGTCCAGCTGGGTGCCTATGCCAGCACATAACCTCGAGCACCCACTTGAAGAGAGCTGCTTGCAATTTCAATTTATGCACATACTTATGCATTGTTCATCCACAAGGGCAGGCTAAACCAGCCTCTGCCAGCCCCTGCCTCGACACAGTGCGTCAGGCAGCCTGAATAGCATTCCTGACCTGAGCCAGCCTGGGGCCCTGCACCACAAATGCCCCCATGCCCATTACCCACTACCAACTGCACTGATTTTAAAACCTCTCTCCCCTGTCCCGAGGGAAGGCTGCTTACTTCTGAAGAACAGAAGGCTTGGTTAGATTCCTATGGAAAGGCAGCAAATATATGGCAATCATCAAACAGGGTACAGTCCTGAAGGCTCACATGGCAACTGGACACTAAAAATTAGGCCATCATCAATACCTACCTTCTTGAGCCAAGCCTTTCCTGATCTAAGCACGGCTTAGAAGGCTACATAAACATAAGTCACTCCTTAAATAAAGTCCTTCGTCCTTAAAGATTTTTTATGGGCTCTGACCTGACAGAAACCCTTGGCTTTTGGACGTTCCTCATACTTGAAAACCCCAAGACCTTTCCCCAGTCCTGCTGTGACAAAAATCTTCTTGTTGAGGTTTAACTTAAGGTACCTGTGTGATTCTGGTGACACCGTTGATGGCATCCTCACACTGAGCAAGATGTTGCTGGAAAATCAGGGTGGGAGACAAGTGTGTGCTCACACTGTCCCCTTCCAACACACACATGGGCAGAGTACTTGCCTGGGACCTGGGGAGGACTTTAGGATCACTGAGTTTGAAGGGATCCAATGAGACTGCACAGCTTCTTTGAGGTAAAGCTTCAGGGCTTTGTGGGATGTCAGTCTGACATGGTTCAGAGAGTTCAGGTGGTACAATAGCAAGGCACACCCTCACAGGCTGAGCCCCAAGCACATTTCCTATCACACTACAGCCTGGAACACACCTAAGTGCCTAGCTGAATCATGAACAGAAACCATGAGAGCTCAAGGACAAGGTGTGCCTATGGTCACTACTCCTCTGTACTCGTTCTGTAACAGCACCTCTGTTCTGGACACCACAAACAGGGTTAGTGATTTTCACAGACAATCAGAGGCGGCTTACTCAGGCTCCAACCTTCAGACACAGGTTTTGCCCTAGGGAACAAACAAGCAGAGCCAGGCACAGCAGGTATGTGTGACTGCTGGTGAGCACTGAGTACTGCCAACCATCCAAAAATACAGGAAAATAGCAAGGAAGGTTTTAGCCAGTTTAACAATCCTGCAGGGAATACTACCAATAGAAACTAATACATATGCAAGTAAGAACAAGCTGCCTGGGAAACGGAGCACTCTGCCTCCAGTGTCAAATAAAGCACAACACTTACATTGCCTTTGGTCCAGCGTTAAGTGTATTATTTAACATGCATATATCCCCAAAAGATCCTTCCTGAATATCTACATACATCTTATCCCCTCGTGTTCAAAGCTATAATGCAGGAGGGCAACATTATGCCTGTGGTCTGAATGAGGAGTGACTGGTTTTGCTTGTCTGGAAACAGTCCAGATTTCTCCCTAAGTACCTAGGAGCAGAACCTGCCCATGTGGAGACCTCCCCTAGCCTGGATAGTGACTGCAGTCACTTGTGATTTCTCAGGAGTACTCAAAGTCTCCGTTTAACCATCCTGTGTTGTACTGTGGATTTGTCTCAGACCTGCTTGTTCATCTGCCCCTGCTGTTGGTGTAAACTCAATTTGTCCCTGTCCCAGTCCTCTCCTCCTCTTACAGGAGAGCTGTATTGCTCTCCTGAGCAATCCTGCTGCATATGTTTGTGAAGCAGTCCTGTCCAGAGCAAGGGGAAGGGTGAATGAGGGCCCTCACACAAAGTGGCAGTGCTGCACCAGGAACAAAGATCCCAAGCAGGGGTCAGCAGCACAAGTGGCTGTCACCATGTCAGCCCAGCACTTCAGAGGCTGAGCACTTCCAATTGCGATTCAAATCTGCCATGGAGTTCATAATGTTTATTTAGGCATTAAAAGCAATTTCCCAAGCACATGTCTGTCACATTTAGACACAAAAGGCTAGCCTGTAATTAGGACGCATATGACCTCACTTGCTTTAATTGGGAGAAGTCAGCATCCAATCCATTTCCCAGATAGAAGGAAACTGGCATTAGGAAGTTTGGTGTCAGCTGGTAAAACATGCACAATACCTACTGTAATGGCCCCCAATACATCATCAGCCCCTTCACCATCAGGACTTTGTCAATGGTTTGCTCATCAATTTGCTCATGCACCAACACATGAGATCAAGTGACAGATACTGTGTCAGAGAGAATGATCACACAGCAGGANTGGCAAGGCAGCAGGGTGGGCCCAGAGCCAAAGGCAGGGTTAGCCCAAGGAGCTGTAACTCTGCTAACTTTGCACCTGCTTATGCAGGTCAGAATTTAGCCCACTAGGGTTTGCTGGAATTTAATGCACAACACAAAGGAAATATTTAAAACTGAAACACCCCAGCAAGAGCCAGCAGTAAGGAAAACTCCATTTGTTGTAGGAAAACGCGGCAAAGAACTCTGAATTCTGCTACCCATATCCTGCTGCAGAGAAGGTACAATTTTGGCCCATTTGAGAGCTGACAGCCACATCTCTACCTGCAGGGCACTGCTTCTGCCTGTGGGAGAGGCCGCAGAGCCACCACTCACCCCAGGCACAGCCAGACCCACCTCAGGGACAGAGAGAGGGGGTGTCACCCTCCAAAGGGATCTGTGCTCAGGCCCACGTCATCCTGTCCACCAATTCTTTTAAAAACAGGGACAAGGGTGGGGAAAAGTATTGTATATAAACTACACAAAATTTTATTATTAATATTTTTTACTGTGATAGGAACAGAAGCTGCAATTCTGCTACACCAAGAACTGGAGAAGTTCAAGAAGTGGGGCGAAGAACATGCAAAACAAGCTTTAGAGATGAGAGAGGGTCACCTTCACTCCATCACCAAGAACCACCGTATGTCAAAACCATGTCCTCTGTGTTCTGGCAGAAGGACACAAAGATTTTCACACCTTTGAAAAGAGATCCCAGGTCAGTCACTGCAGTTACTTTTGTTGGCTTTCCAGCTTCACCTCCATGAAAAAAAAATCATCTCTGCTCCCTCCACAACGAGCTGCCTTGCTCTTCAGCTAACAATATCGTATCACCAGGAAAAAATAATGATTTTTAATGTCTCAGGAATTCCCAGTATTTAAAAATAAATACAGTAACAGTCAGATAGTAATAAAAATCTACAGAGAGATGGACAGGTTTTTACATTGGTTTGGGATAAAAAACTTAGATCTCAGAACATTTTCCAAAATTAAATATTTATTTCCAATCTATATCAAAAAGTACCAGCAGATTTCCACCTCTTTCTTTTTTCTCTGTCAGACAAGCTAAACACTTGGTCTTTCCTGGCTGACATATTTCACCGGGTCAACAGAAAACGTAAGTGAAGTCAGATGACTATTCATGCACAAGGAAATGCACCTGGTAGGTGAAAATCAAGGAAAAAGAAACCAAACTATATCACGTAATTAGTCTGAATTCTGTTCTTAGCACAGTTAATGCACTCTAACACAAAGAAATGGCCTCCAAAAGACGGCCAAATCCTGCACTAGCTGTAGAAGGTCTCTTGCTTCCTTCCACTCCTAATTCCCTCCTTCATGCCTCTGCAAAATAACCTGCTTCTCCATGTGCCTTCTGTTGGTTTCTGTCTGCTCTTGCCCTGCTTTGGTTTTCCTCCGGCATTCCAGCTCATGGGGGTCATCTTGCACTTGTGTCCCAGTCCCCCCAGAGTCCATCTGAAAAGCCTGGCAAAGAGGAAGAGCTGCACGGGGTACTGCAGCGTGCCTGATCTGTATTCTGAGCCACAGCTGGGGGACAGACCCCAGCCAGCCTCTAGCCACAGCTCCAGGATACAGAGCTGGGCCAATGAGGGAGAGACACTGTCTGCTTACTGTTTCCAGAAGACATAAAACGCAACTCCCCATGTGTGCTCCCAATAAAGAGGGGCTGGAGGGGTGGAATTAATAGCTGCTGAGCATATCGTGTGCAGGATTGATGGGTTAAATAAGTAACAAGCACAAAAAGCACACAGAGCAAACATGCAGAGGGAGGCAGGAGGGAAGGAGCAGGCACTGGCCAGGAGGGCCTCCGGCTCCGCGGAGCCCCTCGGTGTCTTGGAAGAGGCAGGGCAGCCCACGGCCATGGCACAGCCTCCCCCAGGAGCCGCTGCCACTCCAGCTCCGGGCCAGCGCTTGCAAAAGCCGTCAGCACCAGAGCCTCGAGAGCACGGGCTGCTTCTCGTGGGGAGGGCAGGGATGGCACTGGGTGGGCCTTGCAGCCCACAAACTGTGGGTGTGCATGTGCGCTGGGGGAGGCCCAGGGACGTGGGGAGGGGGTGTCAGCCGCGGGAACACAGTGCCTGGCATTGCACCTGGACAAGGAGCGGAGGAGGACATAATTTCTTTAAACTCATCTTGCATTCAGCCAGCTGCATATAAATTTCTCTCTATCTCATCAAGCTCTCACTGTTTGGCCTCCTCTGACTGATATTGGCTCATCATACTTAATCTAGGGTGAAATTTCCTCGTCTGAGCTAAATTACTCGCAGCCATCAAGGGAAACGATATTTATTTTTCGTGGGGCTAATGACCTGTCCCCCGGACCCACCCACTGATGGTTATTTACTAGGGCCCAGATGCTTGGGCTCAAAATGAGTGCTAATGTCAGCGGGGGCCATTCCTCATCCAGGGCTCTGATTGAATTGGAGCGATCCCATTGACATTGACTCGGTGACTTTTAAGGCCATTACCCTCAGCAAGAGATGAACCTCTCATCATTGCTCCAACACTGACAGCTGATTAGCGACAAATTACAAGCGGGAGGAACCTAAGACTTTGTTGGGTGAGGGAGAGGAGTGGGGAGTGGGAAGAAAACAGAGGGGGAATTTGGAGGAGGTGTGGGGAAAGCAGAGTTGGGGAACTTGGAGCAAGGAGTACGGGTAAAGGAAAGAGTGGGAGGGGACAGCAACACCCAGAAGCTGATGCAGCCTTTGGCTAGATGTAGAACAGGGCCCACAGCCAAAGGCTGCAGAGAGGCAAAAACACGTAGTGACTGCAGGGAGCCAGATTCAGGAGCAGGGCTGGGAGGAAGAACCTTCACTTCCAGTCAGAGTGTGAAGAACAGACAGTGGGGCCAAACAGAGCTGGTGAGTTTGGTAGCAGCTGCGTGCCAGCTCTCAGGAATCACAGGTCCTGTGAAAACAGAAAAGCCTCCAGGAAAGGAAAGGCGAGAGTTGCCTGACAACCCTGACATGCATTTCAGTTAAGGCACTCATTCTCCGTGTTCAGACAGCAACACCAACATGACCAAAGGTACTGTCACAGTGACCTGTTTTGCCAAGCACACTGGTACCTGAATTTGTCTTTTCACTGCTCTTACATAACTGAGAGATAAAGTTTCAATGACTCCAGGTCACACAGTTTTGGTTCTAACCACAGAAACACAGACACATCTGCTGTCAAACGTGGGAGCAGCCAGGAATCCACATCAGTCTCCTGTGCCAGCTCCCCAAACAGGGAAGAGTGGCTAGGTGTTAGTTTTAAAGCTAACAGAGAAAGATACCATACCTTAAAGAAAATGTTACCCCCTGTGCACACAGCTTTTATCTGGATGATTTGCGAAACAGACTATACTTGCCCCCTAAGTAAAAGGGAGTATTTTCAGTGACACCATTAAAGATGGAACCATCCTGAAAGGCATTACAAGGCAGCCTGTTGCTCTGCAGTCCTGCATAAGCAGGCTCACCACACTTTACAGTTCACAGAACACCAGGCCCCATATCAAAGAACAAGTGGCATGAAATACAAATGAAGAAAATGCTTGCAAGGCTGAACTGCCACAGTCACAACTGCCCTCTCTGAAATAAAACCTGGCTCCGGGTACTTGGCAAACAAATGCAGTATGCCTAAGTGCAGCCTGTCAGCTGAGGCCTGAAACCCCAAATGCACCTACAGCAGCGGTCATGGCAGCTGGAGTTTCAGCCCTCAGCTGAGAGACCCCGAGCCTGTAGCTGAACTCCCCTTGCTCCAGCTTTACAGCTGCATCCAGCATCTGTTTGCCACTGCTTCCAAGGAAAGGCAGCCAAAGCAGCTGCACTGGTTTCCCCATCTCTGCTCCACACCAATTCTTACAGTTGGATCTTACAGATCTCAAGAGCTCACTAGGAAAGGCAGCGTACACTGACACCCTAAAATCCTCCTGGAGAGGAGCAATGAGCAGTGCATTAGACCAGCCATACAAGTGACTGTGTTTTATGGCCTGCCCAGACCACCTGTGACCTCAGCTGTGCTCCTGAAGCATTATTTTCAGTAGATGCAGATCCCTCACTGCAAAACTGACAGGGCTGCCATCAGGCTTTGGCTAGAGATGACCAGCTGACAAATACTTTGATGCAGTGACCGACCAACAAGCCTACACAGTGCTCTTCACAGCTATAAGCCTTGTCCCACCTCCTGTCCTGCAAGTCTGGACAGGACTCAATGGCCTCCTCAGAACACCCTCTGAGGGAACATAGGTTGACTTTTTCGACACGAGCATAAGCTATGGCAAGCATATCAGGCATGAATGTCTGATCCTCATGAAAAGTTCCCTGGCTTAAAAAGACCTTAGTTGCAAAATTTTCACCTCAGAGACCGCTCCATGAGCTCATCACCCTCACTGAGGTTTTCCTCACAGAGAGAACTCATACTGCCACAGTTAAGTCTTCCTTTTACCTAATTCCCATCTGCCTATCCAGACTAGTCCATCAGTGTGCAAGGAACCCAGCCATCCCTTCAGCACTGGCCACCCTGCTTTCAGAGAAAGCTCTGCCAAACCACCACCTCCCAGCTCTGCAGCACTACCCTCTCCTGAAGCAGGAAAACAGCAACCTGTAACACTGAATAGAAATATATTAAAAAAAAACAAAACAAAACACAAAAACTGAAATGGACAGCAGGCTGGGTTTGATGAGCTCTTTTGGAAGGGAATGCAAAGAAAAGGTTCACCAGCTTGCAATAATATTGAGCAGATGTGGTGTACAGGAATGCATATGGCTTCCACCCTGAGAAAATCTTTCTCCAAGAACAGGACAGAGGAGCTTTCCTCCTTAGAATTAATCTCCCCAATAAATGCAGCATTGTAGGGGATTCATCATTTCCTAGAAGAGAAATCTAGGTAACTGGAGCAAGTCTAGTTGTCACCTGGTCAAACAAAACACAATCCATTCACCAACTGCAGCATCACAATACTCAGTCACCAAACTGCATCTCAGAGCTCACAAACAGTTTAAAAGATCTCACATCATCCCTTTAAAAAACCCTACACATAAAAAGGAGAAGAAAAAGATTCTTGCAACATGTTCTGAACAAGCCCAGTGACACCTGCTAGTGGGAGAAGGTCTGCGCCAAGCTGCCAGGTAAAAGCAGCTCGTCTCTCCGGCTGTGGAGCGCAGCGGGAAGCTGATGGAGTGCCTGGCTGCCTGCGTGTGCTGCACAGTTGCTGGGGTGGGTCTGTCCAACCACGCATCCAAACAGGCTAATGCTCCCCTTCCCAGCCTGATTGGTCAATTTAGGTGACATATTTTGGGCATCTCTGCTTACTCAGTGACTGCAACTTGTACCCCATCCACAAATCCCCATCTGCAGCTACAGATGGCCCTTTTCCCCCCCCTTCCTCCATTCTCCATTGTGTAGAATAGCTCTTGGAGACTGCAGAACAGAGGAAGGGATGCAGGATTGCTGTGCTCTGCCACACAAGCCAGACAGACATGAAATTCAGCACAAGTAAGGAAACCCCAATTCTGAACCTGCAAACTGTCCGCTGTGCAGCCAAAAGTCCCTTTCTCCACGTCTGGCTCGCACACAAAGCACAGCCCAAGAGCAGCAGTTAAACACTATCGTAGGACAAACCAGGAAAAAAATCCTGCTGAGTTTTGAACTGTACAAACTTGATTCTTCCTTTAGTGTTTAATATACTTTATGCCAGACTTCGGCATAAAGTATATTAAAATGTTCTCTTCTTCTACACCTCATGAGGAACAATAAGACTTACCCCAACCTGGGAATAGTTCCAAAGCCCGCAATATCTGGTAAAATGCCACGAGGAAATCCACTTTTATTTCTGTTGCAAAATACCTACCTGTGCGTTCTCATGTTGCCTCATTCCCAACTTCATTTTCTACTTCACTATTAACAAGTGACACAAGATAAAAAATACCTGTTTCACCACTCATTTAGTCTCAGTTCCCATACCTCTAGTGAAACAGGACCCAGACCAGGGGAAATGAGCAGAGACTAAAGACACAACTGTTTGTACATACACTCACCTCTTTCAAACTGCCTCTTTCAAACCACCTGTGCTGCAAGGAAGGAGGTAATTTATGTGTACAATGCCACCTAATGCTGGGCTGTTAATGCTGTCAACCAAACTGCTCTCAAGCCCCAAGGCTTTTGTCTAGGAATGTATTTGTTGTTATTCTTTTGCCTATGAGAGCAGTTGTGGTTATTTTTCCATCGTTATCATCACTCTTACCTTCAAAGCAAACAAGCAAGGCTGCAGAGCCTAACCATGCTCCAGTTCTGGAAGAATTACAAGTGCTTTTACACTTCAGCTGAGGCAAAGCAAGCAAAGCCTTGTCCTCCCTACATTGTCCAAGTGACTTTCCTGTATTTCAGTTATTTCAGTTCTTTACACTACAAATACATCTATTCCTTTCTTTTTTTTTTTTT